>CAVLJG010000006.1:51146624-51632149 GCA_963669975.1 Acanthoscelides obtectus | reverse complement strand
TTTGAAATACTGAGTCGAGTACATTTGGCATATATAGCACAATTGTTCCGATTGCGCCTAAAAGAATATAATGCCAAAAAACACGCATATTTTAACGATCTCCCTGTCATTTTTTATTTCAGTTGATAGAATAGTGAAATTGTCGATTTCGGCCGGGTACTGCTTACCTTTTGTTATTTTCGATTAAATATAACCGTTAATAGCCACCATGCTCGCACATGAAATTTTTGATATGCCTAGGCACTAGTTCACTTCATCCACCAACTTCACGATATCACATATCACACGTGCAACACTCACTTTTTCGCGAAATTCGTTTGCAGACATTGCAGTATTTTGAAGAAATACTGTAACCCGAGATGCCCAACGACACAAACACAACTAAATTATGCCAATAAAAATTTACCTATATGTATCCTTGTTTTACAACCTATACCTGTACGTATCCTTTTTGCTTACAACCTGAGGATTACATAAAATTCCGTTACAATTGTCTATATTACCCCGACATTCCTGCAAACAGCCCAACGGCACGTATTTACTACCTGCATCCGGTACCTTTGCTGGGGACACAAAGTGATTACATTAGTATTAGATTTTGATGTGGGATTCTAAATCGGCGACCTGGTCCCGGTTGTCGACAAACATATGTATACACGGATTTGAAAAATAATCATACTAATGAGGTTCTCTCAGCTAATGATAAGGCCATGTAAAGAAACTGATAATTTCATCTCACCGTAATCAATACCTGTTCAATATTGATTAAGTGTACATTCTGCGACTTACACGGATACACCTATTAAAATCGCTTTTATTTCACTATATTGTTACATTCTGTATTACAAATACACAAAACCAATATTGTATAGTTTATTCAATAACATTCACATCCGCCTGAGGTGATCATGAGCTATCAGAACACATTAAGTTGACCGGATATCAGTGAAAAAATTTTGGGCGTAAAGCGATTTTGAAAAATGACAGGTGTTTTTTCGAATTCTGATCGAAGTGCGGATCGGGGTGTTCCGGACCCCCCTGGGGGAAACGGCTTGGTGGGATGTTAGAACATGTTAAATAAACACGATTCGCACAAAAAAATTTTGGGCGTAAGCCAATTTTTTTGAAATATAATTTTTTAGCGCGAACGCCATGTAAACCCACCCTAACTCTGAGGGAAACGGCTTGATGGGATGTGTTAGAACATGTTAAATAAACACGTTTTGCACAAAAAAATTTTGGGCGTAAGCCAATTTTTTTTGAAATATAATTTTTTAGCGCGAACGCCATGTAAAACCACCCTAACTCTGAAAAAGTATGTTCCGGACCCCGCTCGAGCGATCGACTATCATGGGCTGTTAGAACACGTTAAGTTGAACCGGATATCAGTGAACAAATTTTGGGCGTAAAGCGATTTTGAAAAATGACAGGTGTTTTTTCGAATTCTGATCGAAGTGCGGAATCGGGGTGTTCCGGACCTCCCTAGGGGAAACGGCTTGGTGGGATGTTAGAACATGTTAAATAAACACGATTCGCACAAAAAAAATTTTTGGGCGTAAGCCAAATTTTTTGAAATATAATTTTTTTTAGCGCGAGACGCCATGTAAACCACCCTAACTCTGAAAAAGTATGTTCCGGACCCCGCTCGAGCGATCGACTATCATGGGCTGTTAGAACACGTTAAGTTGACCGGATATCAGTGAAAAAATTTTGGGCGTAAAGCGATTTTGAAAAATGACAGGTGTTTTTTCGAATTCTGATCTAAGTGCGGATCGGGGTGTTCCGGAACCTCCCTGGGGGAAACGGCTTGGTGGGATGTTAGAACATGTTAAATAAACACGATTCGTACAAAAAAATTTGGGCGTAGCCAATTTTTTTTAAATATAATTTTTTTTGCGCGAACGCCATGTAAAACTCACCCTAACTCTGAAAAAGTATGTTTCCGGACCCCGCTCGAGCGATCGACTATCATGGGCTGTTAGAACACGTTAAGTTGACCGGATATCAGTGAAAAAATTTTGGGCGTAAAGCGATTTTGAAAAATGACAGGTGTTTTTTCGAATTCTGATCGAAGTGCGGATCGGGGTGTTCCGGACCCCCTAGGGGGAAACGGCTTGGTGGGATGTTAGAACATGTTAAATAAACACGATTCGTACAAAAAAATTTGGGCGTAAGCCAATTTTTTTTAAATATAATTTTTTTTGCGCGAACGCCATGTAAACTCGCCCTAACTCTGAAAAAGTATGTTCCGGACCCCGCTCGAGCGATTGACTATCATGGGCTGTTAGAACACGTTAAGTTGACCGGATATCAGTGAAAAAATTTTGGGCGTAAAGCGATTTTGAAAAATGACAGGTGTTTTTTCGAATTCTGATCGAAGTGCGGATCGGGGTGTTCCGGACCCCCTAGGGGAAACGGCTTGGTGGGATGTTAGAACATGTTAAATAAACACGATTCGCACAAAAAAATTTTGGCGTAAGCCAATTTTTTTGAAACATATTTTTTTTCGTGAGGACGCCATATAAACCCACCCTAACTCTGAAAAAGTATGTTCCGGACCCCGCTCGAGCGATCGACTATCATGGGCTGTTAGAACACGTTAAGTTGACCGGATATCAGTGAAAAAATTTTGGGCGTAAAGCGATTTTGAAAAATGACTGGTGTTTTTTCGAATCTGATCGAAGTGCGGATCGGGGTGTTCCGGACCCCCCTGGGGGAAACGGCTTGGTGGGATGTTAGAACATGTTAAATAAACACGATTCGCACAAAAAAATTTGGGCGTAAGCCAATTTTTTTTAAATATAATTTTTTTTAGCGCGAACGCCATGTAAACCCACCCTAACTCTGAAAAAGTATGTTCCGGACCCCGCTCGAGCGATCGACTATCATGGGCTGTTAGAACACGTTAAGTTGACCGGATATCAGTGAAAAAATTTTGGGCGTAAAGCGATTTTGAAAAATGACAGGTGTTTTTTCGAATTCTGATCGAAGTGCGGATCGGGGTGTTCCGGACCCCCCTAGGGGAAACGGCTTGGTGGGATGTTAGAACATGTTAAATAAACACGATTCGCACAAAAAAATTTTGGGCGTAAGCCAATTTTTTTGAAATATATTTTTTTTTCGTGAGGACGCCATATAAACCCACCCTAACTCTGAAAAAGTATGTTCCGGACCCCGCTCGAGCGATCGACTATCATGGGCTGTTAGAACACGTTAAGTTGACCGGATATCAGTGAAAAAATTTTGGGCGTAAAGCGATTTTGAAAAATGACAGGTGTTTTTTCGAATTCTGATCGAAGTGCGGATCGGGGTGTTCCGACCCCCCTGGGGAAACGGCTTGGTGGGATGTTAGAACATGTTAAATAAACACGATTCGCACAAAAAAATTTTGGGCGTAAGCCAATTTTTTTTAAATATAATTTTTTTAGCGCGAACGCCATGTAAACCCACCCTAACTCTGAAAAAGTATGTTCCGGACCCCGCTCGAGCGATCGACTATCATGGGCTGTTAGAACACGTTAAGTTGACCGGATATCAGTGAAAAAATTTTGGGCGTAAAGCGATTTTGAAAAATGACAGGTGTTTTTTCGAATCTGATCGAAGTGCGGATCGGGGTGTTCCGGACCCCCTGGGGGAAACGGCTTGGTGGGATGTTAGAACATGTTAAATAAACACGATTCGCACAAAAAATTTTGGGCGTAAGCCAATTTTTTTGAAATATAATTTTTTTTCGTGAGACGCCATATAAACCCACCCTAACTCTGAAAAAGTATGTTCCGGACCCCGCTCGAGCGATCGACTATCATGGGCTGTTAGAACACGTTAAGTTGACCGGATATCAGTGAAAAAATTTTGGGCGTAAAGCGATTTTGAAAAATGACAGGTGTTTTTTCGAATTCTGATCGAAGTGCGGATCGGGGTGTTCCGAACCCCCCTGGGGGAAACGGCTTGGTGGGATGTTAGAACATGTTAAATAAACACGATTCGCACAAAAAAATTTTGGGCGTAAGCGAATTTTTTTAAATATAATTTTTTTAGCGCGAACGCCATCTAAACTCACCCTAACTCTGAAAAAGTATGTTCCGGACCCCGCTCGAGCGATCGACTATCATGGGCTGTTAGAACACGTTAAGTTTACCGGATATCAGTGAAAAAATTTTGGGCGTAAAGCGATTTTGAAAAATGACAGGTGTTTTTTCGAATTCTGATCGAAGTGCGGATCGGGGTGTTCCGGACCCCCTGGGGGAAACGGCTTGGTGGGATGTTAGAACATGTTAAATAAACACGATTCGCACAAAAAAATTTTGGCGTAAGCCAATTTTTTGAAATATAATTTTTTTAGCGCGAACGCCATGTAAACCACCCTAACTCTGAAAAAGTATGTTCCGGACCCCGCTCGAGCGATCGACTATCATGGGCTGTTAGAACACGTTAAGTTGACCGGATATCAGTGAAAAAATTTTGGGCGTAAAGCGATTTTGAAAAATGACAGGTGTTTTTTCGAATTCTGATCTAAGTGCGGATCGGGGTGTTCCGGACCTCCCTGGGGGAAACGGCTTGGTGGGATGTTAGAACATGTTAAATAAACACGATTCGTACAAAAAAATTTTGGGCGTAAGCCAATTTTTTTTAAATATAATTTTTTTTGCGCGAACGCCATGTAAACTCGCCCTAACTCTGAAAAAGTATGTTCCGGACCCCGCTCGAGCGATTGACTATCATGGGCTGTTAGAACACGTTAAGTTGACCGGATATCAGTGAAAAAATTTTGGGCGTAAAGCGATTTTGAAAAATGACAGGTGTTTTTTCGAATTCTGATCGAAGTGCGGATCGGGGTGTTCCGGACCCCCTAGGGGAAACGGCTTGGTGGGATGTTAGAACATGTTAAATAAACACGATTCGCACAAAAAAAATTTGGGCGTAAGCCAATTTTTTTTAATATAATTTTTTTTGCGCGAACGCCATGTAAACTCCCCCTAACTCTGAAAAAGTATGTTCCGGACCCCGCTCGAGCGATTGACTATCATGGGCTGTTAGAACACGTTAAGTTGACCGGATATCAGTGAAAAAATTTTGGGCGTAAAGCGATTTTGAAAAATGACAGGTGTTTTTTCGAATTCTGATCGAAGTGCGGATCGGGGTGTTCCGGACCCCCCTAGGGGAAACGGCTTGGTGGGATGTTAGAACATGTTAAATAAACACGATTCGCACAAAAAAATTTTGGCGTAAGCCAATTTTTTTGAAACATATTTTTTTTCGTGAGGACGCCATATAAACCCACCCTAACTCTGAAAAAGTATGTTCCGGACCCCGCTCGAGCGATCGACTATCATGGGCTGTTAGAACACGTTAAGTTGACCGGATATCAGTGAAAAAATTTTGGGCGTAAAGCGATTTTGAAAAATGACAGGTGTTTTTTCGAATTCTGATCGAAGTGCGGATCGGGGTGTTCCGGACCCCCCTGGGGGAAACGGCTTGGTGGGATGTTAGAACATGTTAAATAAACACGATTCGCACAAAAAAATTTTGGGCGTAAGCCAATTTTTTTTAAATATAATTTTTTTTAGCGCGAACGCCATGTAAACCCACCCTAACTCTGAAAAAGTAATGTTCCGGACCCCGCTCGAGCGATCGACTATCATGGGCTGTTAGAACACGTTAAGTTGACCGGATATCAGTGAACAAATTTTGGGCGTAAAGCGATTTTGAAAAATGACAGGTGTTTTTTCGAATTCTGATCGAAGTGCGGATCGGGGTGTTCCGGACCTCCCTAGGGGAAACGGCTTGGTGGGATGTTAGAACATGTTAAATAAACACGATTCGCACAAAAAAATTTTGGGCGTAAGCCAATTTTTTTGAAATATATTTTTTTTTCGTGAGGACGCCATATAAACCCACCCTAACTCTGAAAAAGTATGTTCCGGACCCCGCTCGAGCGATCGACTATCATGGGCTGTTAGAACACGTTAAGTTGACCGGATATCAGTGAAAAAATTTTGGGCGTAAAGCGATTTTGAAAAATGACAGGTGTTTTTTCGAATTCTGATCGAAGTGCGGATCGGGGTGTTCCGAACCCCCTGGGGGAAACGGCTTGGTGGGATGTTAGAACATGTTAAATAAACACGATTCGCACAAAAAAATTTTGGGCGTAAGCGAATTTTTTTTAAATATAATTTTTTTAGCGCGAACGCCATGTAAACTCACCCTAACTCTGAAAAAGTATGTTCCGGACCCCGCTCGAGCGATCGACTATCATGGGCTGTTAGAACACGTTATGTTGACCGGATATCAGTGAAAAAATTTTGGGCGTAAAGCGATTTTGAAAAATGACAGGTGTTTTTTCGAATTCTGATCGAAGTGCGGATCGGGGTGTTCCGGACCTCCCTAGGGGAAACGGCTTGGTGGGATGTTAGAACATTTTAAATAAACACGATTCGCACAAAAAAATTTTGGGCGTAAGCCAATTTTTTTGAAATATATTTTTTTTCGTGAGGACGCCATATAAACCCACCCTAACTCTGAAAAAGTATGTTCCGGACCCCGCTCGAGCGATCGACTATCATGGGCTGTTAGAACACGTTAAGTTGACCGGATATCAGTGAAAAAATTTTGGGCGTAAAGCGATTTGAAAAATGACAGGTGTTTTTTCGAATTCTGATCGAAGTGCGGATCGGGGTGTTCCGAACCCCCCTGGGGGAAACGGCTTGGTGGGATGTTAGAACATGTTAAATAAACACGATTCGCACAAAAAAATTTTGGGCGTAAGCGAATTTTTTTAAATATAATTTTTTTAGCGCGAACGCCATCTAAACTCACCCTAACTCTGAAAAAGTATGTTCCGGACCCCGCTCGAGCGATCGACTATCATGGGCTGTTAGAACACGTTAAGTTTACCGGATATCAGTGAAAAAATTTTGGGCGTAAAGCGATTTTGAAAAATGACAGGTGTTTTTTCGAATTCTGATCGAAGTGCGGATCGGGGTGTTCCGGACCCCCCTGGGGGAAACGGCTTGGTGGGATGTTAGAACATGTTAAATAAACACGATTCGCACAAAAAAATTTTGGGCGTAAGCCAATTTTTTTGAAACATATTTTTTTCGTGAGGACGCCATATAAACCCACCCTAACTCTGAAAAAGTATGTTCCGGACCCCGCTCGAGCGATCGACTATCATGGGCTGTTAAAACACGTTAAGTTGACCGGATATCAGTGAAAAAATTTTGGGCGTAAAGCGATTATGAAAAATGACAGGTGTTTTTTCGAATTCTGATCTAAGTGCGGATCGGGGTGTTCCGGACCCCCCTGGGGGAAACGGCTTGGTGGGATGTTAGAACATGTTAAATATACACGATTCGTACAAAAAAAATTTGGGCGTAAGCCAATTTTTTTTTAATATAATTTTTTTTGCGCGAACGCCATGTAAACTCGCCCTAACTCTGAAAAAGTATGTTCCGGACCCCACTCGAGCGATTGACTATCATGGGCTGTTAGAACACGTTAAGTTGACCGGATATCAGTGAAAAAATTTTGGGCGTAAAGCGATTTTGAAAAATGACAGGTGTTTTTTCGAATTCTGATCGAAGTGCGGATCGGGGTGTTCCGGACCCCCCTAGGGGAAACGGCTTGGTGGGATGTTAGAACATGTTAAATAAAGACGATACGCACAAAAAAATTTTGGACGTAAGCCAATTTTTTTGAAACATATTTTTTTTCGTGAGGACGCCATATAAACCCACCCTAACTCTGAAAAAGTATGTTGCGGACCCCGCTCGAGCGATCGACTATCATGGGCTGTTAGAACACGTTAAGTTGACCGGATATCAGTGAAAAAATTTTGGGCGTAAAGCGATTTTGAAAAATGACTGGTGTTTTTTCGAAATCTGATCGAAGTGCGGATCGGGGTGTTCCGGACCCCCCTGGGGGAAACGGCTTGGTGGGATGTTAGAACATGTTAAATAAACACGATTCGCACAAAAAAATTTTGGGCGTAAGCCAATTTTTTTTAAATATAATTTTTTTAGCGCGAACGCCATGTAAACCCACCCTAACTCTGAAAAAGTAAGTTCCGGACCCCGCTCGAGCGATCGACTATCATGGGCTGTTAGAACACGTTAAGTTGACCGGATATCAGTGAACAAATTTTGGGCGTAAAGCGATTTTGAAAAATGACAGGTGTTTTTTCGAATTCTGATCGAAGTGCGGATCGGGGTGTTCCGGACCCCCCTGGGGGAAACGGCTTGGTGGGATGTTAGAACATGTTAAATAAACACGATTCGCACAAAAAAATTTTGGGCGTAAGCCAATTTTTTTGAAATATATTTTTTTTTCTTGAGGACGCCATATAAACCCACCCTAACTCTGAAAAAGTATGTTCCGGACCCCGCTCGAGCGATCGACTATCATGGGCTGTTAGAACACGTTAAGTTGACCGGATATCAGTGAAAAAATTTTGGGCGTAAAGCGATTTTGAAAAATGACAGGTGTTTTTTCGAATTCTGATCGAAGTGCGGATCGGGGTGTTCCGAACCCCCCTGGGGGAAACGGCTTGGTGGGATGTTAGAACATGTTAAATAAACACGATTCGCACAAAAAAATTTTGGGCGTAAGCGAATTTTTTTTAAATATAATTTTTTTAGCGCGAACGCCATGTAAACTCACCCTAACTCTGAAAAAGTATGTTCCGGACCCCGCTCGAGCGATCGACTATCATGGGCTGTTAGAACACGTTATGTTGACCGGATATCAGTGAAAAAATTTTGGGCGTAAAGCGATTTTGAAAAATGACAGGTGTTTTTTCGAATTCTGATCGAAGTGCGGATCAGGGTGTTCCGAACCCCCCTGGGGGAAACGGCTTGGTGGGATGTTAGAACATGTTAAATAAACACGATTCGCACAAAAAAATTTTGGGCGTAAGCCAATTTTTTTGAAACATATTTTTTTTCGTGAGGACGCCATATAAACCCACCCTAACTCTGAAAAAGTATGTTCCGGACCCCGCTCGAGCGATCGACTATCATGGGCTGTTAGAACACGTAAAGTTGACCGGATATCAGTGAAAAAATTTTGGGCGTAAAGCGATTTTGAAAAATGACAGGTGTTTTTTCGAATTCTGATCGAAGTGCGGATCGGGGTGTTCCGAACCCCCCTGGGGGAAACGGCTTGGTGGGATGTTAGAACATGTTAAATAAACACGATTCGCACAAAAAAATTTTGGGCGTAAGCGAATTTTTTTTAAATATAATTTTTTTTGCGCGAACGCCATCTAAACTCACCCTAACTCTGAAAAAGTATGTTCCGGACCCCGCTCGAGCGATCGACTATCATGGGCTGTTAGAACACGTTAAGTTTACCGGATATCAGTGAAAAAATTTTGGGCGTAAAGCGATTTTGAAAAATGACTGGTGTTTTTTCGAAATCTAATCGAAGTGCGGATCGGGGTGTTCCGGATCCCCCGGGGGAAACGGCTTGGTGGGATGTTAGAACATGTTAAATAAACACGATTCACACAAAAAAATTTTGGGCGTAAGCCAAATTTTTTGAAATATAATTTTTTTAGCGCGAACGCCATGTAAACCCACCCTAACTCTGAAAAAGTATGTTCCGGACCCCGCTCGAGCGATCGACTATCATGGGCTATTAGAACACGTTAAGTTGACCGGATATCAGTGAAAAAATTTTGGGCGTAAAGCGATTTTGAAAAATGACAGGTGTTTTTTCGAATTCTGATCTAAGTGCGGATCGGGGTGTTCCGGACCTCCCTGGGGGAAACGGCTTGGTGGGATGTTAGAACATGTTAAATAAACACGATTCGTACAAAAAAATTTTGGGCGTAAGCCAATTTTTTTTAAATATAATTTTTTTTGCGCGAACGCCATGTAAACTCGCCCTAACTCTGAAAAAGTATGTTCCGGACCCCGCTCGAGCGATTGACTATCATGGGCTGTTAGAACACGTTAAGTTGACCGGATATCAGTGAAAAAATTTTGGGCGTAAAGCGATTTTGAAAAATGACAGGTGTTTTTTCGAATTCTGATCGAAGTGCGGATCGGGGTGTTCCGGACCCCTTAGGGGAAACGGCTTGGTGGGATGTTAGAACATGTTAAATATACACGATTCGTACAAAAAAAATTTGGGCGTAAGCCAATTTTTTTTTAATATAATTTTTTTTGCGCGAACGCCATGTAAACTCGCCCTAACTCTGAAAAAGTATGTTCCGGACCCCACTCGAGCGATTGACTATCATGGGCTGTTAGAACACGTTAAGTTGACCGGATATCAGTGAAAAAATTTTGGGCGTAAAGCGATTTTGAAAAATGACAGGTGTTTTTTCGAATTCTGATCGAAGTGCGGATCGGGGTGTTCCGGACCCCCCTAGGGGAAACGGCTTGGTGGGATGTTAGAACATGTTAAATAAAGACGATACGCACAAAAAAATTTTGGACGTAAGCCAATTTTTTTGAAACATATTTTTTTTCGTGAGGACGCCATATAAACCCACCCTAACTCTGAAAAAGTATGTTGCGGACCCCGCTCGAGCGATCGACTATCATGGGCTTTAGAACACGTTAAGTTGACCGGATATCAGTGAAAAAATTTTGGGCGTAAAGCGATTTTGAAAAATGACTGGTGTTTTTTCGAAATCTGATCGAAGTGCGGATCGGGGTGTTCCGGACCCCCCTGGGGGAAACGGCTTGGTGGGATGTTAGAACATGTTAAATAAACACGATTCGCACAAAAAAATTTTGGGCGTAAGCCAATTTTTTTTAAATATAATTTTTTTAGCGCGAACGCCATGTAAACCCACCCTAACTCTGAAAAAGTAAGTTCCGGACCCCGCTCGAGCGATCGACTATCATGGGCTGTTAGAACACGTTAAGTTGACCGGATATCAGTGAACAAATTTTGGGCGTAAAGCGATTTTGAAAAATGACAGGTGTTTTTTCGAATTCTGATCGAAGTGCGGATCGGGGTGTTCCGGACCTCCCTAGGGGAAACGGCTTGGTGGGATGTTAGAACATTTTAAATAAACACGATTCGCACAAAAAAATTTTGGGCGTAAGCCAATTTTTTTGAAATATATTTTTTTTTCGTGAGGACGCCATATAAACCCACCCTAACTCTGAAAAAGTATGTTCCGGACCCCGCTCGAGCGATCGACTATCATGGGCTGTTAGAACACGTTAAGTTGACCGGATATCAGTGAAAAAATTTTGGGCGTAAAGCGATTTTGAAAAATGACAGGTGTTTTTTCGAATTCTGATCGAAGTGCGGATCGGGGTGTTCCGAACCCCCCTGGGGGAAACGGCTTGGTGGGATGTTAGAACATGTTAAATAAACACGATTCGCACAAAAAAAATTTTGGGCGTAAGCGAATTTTTTTTAAATATAATTTTTTTAGCGCGAACGCCATGTAAACTCACCCTAACTCTGAAAAAGTATGTTCCGGACCCCGCTCGAGCGATCGACTATCATGGGCTGTTAGAACACGTTATGTTGACCGGATATCAGTGAAAAAATTTTGGGCGTAAAGCGATTTTGAAAAATGACAGGTGTTTTTTCGAATTCTGATCGAAGTGCGGATCGGGGTGTTCCGGACCTCCCTAGGGGAAACGGCTTGGTGGGATGTTAGAACATTTTAAATAAACACGATTCGCACAAAAAAATTTTGGGCGTAAGCCAATTTTTTTGAAATATATTTTTTTTTCGTGAGGACGCCATATAAACCCACCCTAACTCTGAAAAAGTATGTTCCGGACCCCGCTCGAGCGATCGACTATCATGGGCTGTTAGAACACGTTAAGTAGACCGGATATCAGTGAAAAAATTTTGGGCGTAAAGCGAATTTGAAAAATGACAGGTGTTTTTTCGAATTCTGATCGAAGTGCGGATCGGGGTGTTCCGAACCCCCCTGGGGGAAACGGCTTGGTGGGATGTTAGAACATGTTAAATAAACACGATTCGCACAAAAAAATTTTGGGCGTAAGCGAATTTTTTTTAAATATAATTTTTTTAGCGCGAACGCCATCTAAACTCACCCTAACTCTGAAAAAGTATGTTCCGGACCCCGCTCGAGCGATCGACTATCATGGGCTGTTAGAACACGTTAAGTTTACCGGATATCCGTGAAAAAATTTTGGGCGTAAAGCGATTTTGAAAAATGACAGGTGTTTTTTCGAATTCTGATCGAAGTGCGGATCGGGGTGTTCCGGACCCCCCTGGGGGAAACGGCTTGGTGGGATGTTAGAACATGTTAAATAAACACGATTCGCACAAAAAAATTTTGGGCGTAAGCCAATTTTTTTGAAACATATTTTTTTCGTGAGGACGCCATATAAACCCACCCTAACTCTGAAAAAGTATGTTCCGGACCCCGCTCGAGCGATCGACTATCATGGGCTGTTAAAACACGTTAAGTTGACCGGATATCAGTGAAAAAATTTTGGGCGTAAAGCGATTATGAAAAATGACAGGTGTTTTTTCGAATTCTGATCTAAGTGCGGATCGGGGTGTTCCGGACCCCCCTGGGGGAAACGGCTTGGTGGGATGTTAGAACATGTTAAATAAACACGATTCGCACAAAAAAAATTTGGGCGTAAGCCAATGTTTTTGAAATATAATTTTTTTAGCGCGAACGCCATGTAAACTCACCCTAACTCTGAAAAAGTATGTTCCGGACCCCGCTCGAGCGATCGACTATCATGGGCTGTTAGAACACGTTAAGTTGACCGGATATCAGTGAAAAATTTTGGGCGTAAGGTGATTTTCAACAATTACGGGTTTCCGATCTGATTCAACATAATAATTTTTTATATCTACAGGGTGACTTCGAAGTTGAGTCATTTATTTTAACAGTGAGTAGATCTGATCAAAAGAAATGTTTTTTTCCTTTACCATTTTCCTGGTAAAATTAAAGTAACAAAGTTATAGCCCTTTGGAAGTTTGAGTACCGCCCTGTCTCAATAACAATATTATGTGGTCGTGTTTGGCGACAATGGATATAATCCGCCGTATCGGTTCATCGCATCGGAAACAAAAAAGCGAAAGAATTTGGAACGATGTTTTTACAGGTATCTCATTCATTTGTATACAGTTAGTGTCAGTGAATAGTTGTATGTGTTGCGTGGCTCAAACGAAATAAAAAATGGCACATGTTTATGCGGATCGGTTTCCCAATCGAGTGCAACCAACCCCTCGTGCCTTTGTTAATGTAGTACAACGGGCTTGTGAATCAGGTGACTTAAGACCTCACAGGGGACCTCACGATCAAATACAGGTCCGCACTGAAATACTTGTCGGGAGGATACTTTATAATACAAGGTAAAAATTTTTTTTTATTTTTTTTTTATTTTTACACACATATTTTGGTTTATCTTCCTTCTACAATCATTATCTGAAAATTAATGACTCAACTTCAAAGTCACCCTGTATATATTTTTTTGGAGGTAAACCACGAGTTAATGCCATGTCCAGTCAAGGACACTTGAGGTATGTTTGTCTTATGCGATTAACGCAAAAACCGCATTTTTTCATTATAATTTTCACGAAATAATAACTTTTTCGCGTTACTCACAACTTTGGGGATGTTTTTGGGGAAGGGGGGCTAGACTTCAATGACACATAAAAACACATAAAATAAACGATATTGCATGAAAACCGCATTGATTTACGCACATTTAAAGCCAAAAGACGTGGTTGTATGTTGAAATGACAAATTTTGTGCACTGCTGCCTTTATAACGTTTTCGATCGCGCTCGATCGATCGGTTCTTCAGCCACATGACCATGACTACTCCAGAGGAATGTTAAATTCTTGATAACCAAAATTTGGAATAAGATACCTCTCAACTCTTTCAAAAAAATCTTGCATACTATGCTCTGTGACAAGGCCTATTATCAGGTCCAAGAATGTTTGGAGGAAAGTAATTTTAATGTCATCTCATATCTGTGATATTTACTTTATTTTAAGCTTATTTGTATTGTATATTTGTATTTTATTGTGTACTTGTCACCACTGTGATTACATGCAACAAATAAAGTTTATTTATCTATAGGCCCAGGCCCAGAACCACAGCTTGGTCAGTGTACCCAAATGCTCAAAAATCAACCAAAATTCAGAGACGTCTGAATAATTCTTTTTCCCTGATCTTGCTTTGACCTGGGGGCTCAAGCCACATTGGACTCAGGTCCTGAACTTCCTGTGGGTCCATCTACATAGTGTAAGGTGGCCTTGGGTAAAATAATCTAAAAAACATTTTGTGAGTGTATAAAATTCTTACCATTGAGAGGAAACAACTGACCAAATGGACTTTGGAACAGCACCAGGTTTTAGCCAAGTTCTTCCACTAGATCAGTATTGAAATCTTGTTGCAAAAAATGCTTGGAGCATACGGAGTGGATCCGGAAAATGACGAGCTCCACGCCAATGAGAAGAATCGTAAGCATAACCTTACCTGTGAAAAGATATCCCTTCACTGCCTGCTTTTCCAGCCTCAACCTTATACAAAGAAACACTTTTGTCTCACCATAATTTAATAAAAGTCTAAAAAACACAAGAAAATCAAGCGTACAGCACGAGGATAAATGCGATTTTCACATAAAATAATGATGGCGGCCAAAACATGGAACACGCACAGATTCACAGGCGATGACTCACTCTTAAGGCCGATTTACATTTCAATAAGTACAGTAGCGAGTTAAGAAATCAGTCAGTTGAGTATTAAGTAATAAGTATTAAGTGGCGTCCAAACGTACGCGAGTTAAGTAGTCATAAGTTGCCGTTCCAAGTATAGGACTAGTCGCGCCTTCGGTTGTTTTTCTCCTTCGAAACGGGAAATCCAGAAAATGGACGTTGATTTATTTAATACCAATGTGCGTGCTATAATAAGAGAAATAGTATCAATACTTTTACAAGTTCTTGGCTGTATGTCGATCTAATACTTTTTATTTTAGAGATAGCCTCCTTCGGGCCTAAATCACTTATTTTCATGACCACACAAATTTTAATAATTGCCGCATCTCTAGCTAGTTTATTGCGGTAATTATTGCATTTTGTATTAAATAAACACTCATGTTTAAGGTATTCTTCTACAAATGCAAAGGTAGTATTATCAGACCACTTCATTTTAACACGACAAAATAATAACACGTGGTCGCGCGCGGCCGCAGTGCGCAAACTTATGGACTGTACTAAACTCAGCCGTCTACACGTCAAGGCCGATTTACATTTCAATAAGTACAGTAGCGAGTTAACTTGCGTCATCGCCGAGTTAAGTTGTTATTGTCATTTGAACGGCAAAAGCGAGTTAAGTTATAAGTTGTTAATTAAGTTGACTTGAATAGATCGTTATCCTATTTTTCGGCGAGTTCAGTGCGAAGTGCCCCCCTCCCTCGCGTCTCCCGCACCCCCGCCAACTTAACTGGCTGACGTATAGACGGCTGAGTTTAGTACAGTCCATAAGTTTGCGCACTGCGACCACGTGTTATTATTTTGTCGTGTTAAAATGAAGTGGTATGATAATACTACCTTTGCATTTGTTGAAGAATACCTTAAACATGAGTGTTTATTTAATACAAAATGCAATAATTACCGCAATAAACTAGCTAGAGATGCGGCAATTATTAAAATTTGTGTGGTCATGAAAATAAGTGATTTCGGCCCGAAGGAGGCTATCTCTAAAATAAAAAGTATCAGATCGAGATACAGCCAAGAACTTGTAAAAGTATTGATACTATTTCTCTTATTATAGCACGCACATTGGTATTAAATAAATCAACGTACATTTTCTGGATTTCCCGTTTCGAAGGAAAAAAACAACCGAAGGCGCGACTAGTCCTATACTTGGAACGACAACTTATGACTACTTAACTCGCGTACGTTTGGACGCCACTTAATACTTATTACTTAATACTCAACTGACTGATTTCTTAACTCGCTACTGTACTTATTGAAATGTAAATCGGCCTTCAGTCCACGTCGCCAGTTAAGTTGGCGGGGGTGCGGGAAGCGGGAGACGCGAGGGAGGGGGCCACTTCGCACTGAACTCGCCGAAAAATAGGATGACGATCTATTCAAGTCAACTTAATTAACAACTTATAACTTAACTCGCTTTTGCCGTTCAAATGACAAAAACAACTTAACTCGGCGATGACGCAAGTTAACTCGCTACTGTACTTGTTGAAATGTAAATCGGCCTTAAAACACCGATATGTGTAAAACATGTTAATCCCTACATCTCCGAGGTAACTGTAGACATAGACCTAAAATTATTAGTAATTACTGAAAAATAAGAGCTAAAAAGAATTATAAATTGTGATAAAATATTGGTGGTTAAGGTTTTTGACTGGTGGCTGGTGGGGATAATATAGGGATGGCGACGATAGACAAAGATTTTCCCCTGCCGGCCCTTGACATCGTTTCGAAATATGAAATTCTGGAAACGCTATAAAAATAAAAATGAATACACAAAGCCTACTTGCCTATTTTAGACAAAAACAAAAACACATAACGATTGTCACCTTGACATCATTCTGCAATCTGTCAAAGTAGTGATGGGCGTGCCTGCTGCACGGTATACGGTATCGATATTCGATAACATATTTTTCTTTCTACCATGAATGCGCGGAAAAAACAAAATAAGGAGTTATTGAAGGCCTAAAATAGTCAGGCGCTAATAACTCCTGGCCGTATTTGAATATCTAAGCAGGCACAGTAAAACAAAAATAAGACTTGGAATTAATAAAGTTTATTTCGACAGTTGGCAGAGTTTGCTCCACTGGGTAGTGGTGTTGAAAGAGTAATCATACGAAACTCGAGTACTCGTTACTCATAGATACCCGAAGTAACGAGTACCAATCCGAGCACGAAATGATTACTTTGATTACTCTGTTTTCCGTATCCCTACCCGGTACGTGTACAATCGTTGATCGTTGAGTGGTAACGCTGGTTTAGACTGTAGCACTACCGCTCATGCACCAGGGTTGCCAGACATCCCACATTCAGATGGAAATCTGGAAACTCATTTTTTTTATTGGCGGACATAGAATTTGGTAATTGTTTTTAAATCTCAACTTTACCTATTTACACCGTGACACAAATTCGCTTTTATTGTTGTGATCTTGGGAACCTGAAAAGGAATAAGTAGTCGATTGGATCGGATCAAAGTTCGGCAGTATTATGAGGCAGAAAAGCGACAACAAGGTAACACCACCGTTCAGGAAAACCACAATAACAAAAGTTATGTCAATTTGACTCGTGTTTCCATGCACTGTTTTGCTAAAAAAATTATAATTCAGTATGACCACCAATAGTATGTATAGACCAAGCTCAACGTAGAATTGTTTGTACTGGTATATTATGCTTAATTGAACGCATGTCAAAATGCATTTCGATAAGGTATTCTCCTATTGGTCCATAATAATAATGTTGGTGAAATCGGCCCTAACACTATATTATATAGTGAAAGGATGTGGCATACCAATATGTTAAGTCTTTATTGCATTATGTTCTTAAAATCAACGGTTTTCGAGTTACCATCATGGATTTTATGATTTATTTAGCCATGTATTAGAAGCTTAGTAGCTCTTACCTGTATAGTTGCCGATTCGACCCGTCTACTGGATGTCTGTCGATTTTTAATAAAAAAGTTATAAATTATTAGCTTATGGTGAAATCTTTCATGCACGGCTAAGGTGTCATATTTGAAGGCATTCAAAGGAGAAAAAGAGTCAACGAATGTACTATATTTTGCACTAATCAACACATTTTTGCGACTTGGGTAAAGCCGGCCTTGTGACATCTTAGTGCACTTATTTTTTTTTGAGAAATAAGTACCTATCTACTAATTAAGGGTATCGCATGAACGGTAAGCGGATGTTAATGAAAGTCTTTTTAAAAAATTTTACCTTTTATTTTATACAAAAATGTGGCTATGAAATAAAACAATATATAAAAAATATTAAAGAAAATCAGCACACTTCAATAATCTCTCAACATGTTATACTTTTTAATACACTTCAATTCAGCAACAAGTCGAATATGGACACCGTATAGGGTTCTTTAATGATAGCCGATAAGCCAACAGTTATGAACTTTGAGGTTGAGATGCGCGCCTGCCGCAGTGCATTTACATATACAGGGTGACTTCGAAGTTGAGTCATTTATTTTAACAGTGAGTAGATCTGATCAAAAGAATTGTTTTTTTCCTTTACCATTTTTCTGGTAAAATTAAAGTAACAAAGTTATAGCCCTTTGGAAGTTTGAGTACCGCCCTGTCTCAATAATAATGTCATGTGCTTGTGTTTGGCAACAACGGATATAATCCACCTTATCGGTTCATCGCATCGGAAACAAAAAAGCGAAAGAATTTGGAACGAGTTTTTTACAATTATTTCATTCAGTTCAGTTATACATACAATCAGTGTCAGTCGCGTGTGAATAGTGTCTGTTGCGTGGCTCAAACGAAATAAAAAATGGCACATGTTTATGCGGATCGGTTTCCCAATCGAGTGCAACCAACCCCTCGTGCCTTTGTTATTGTAGTACAACGGGCTCGTGAATCAGGTGACTTAAGACTTCACAGGGGACCTCACGATCAAATACAGGTCCGCACTGAAATACTTGTCGGGAGGATACTTTATAAAACAAGGTAAAATTTTTTTTTTATTTTTTTTTTATTTTTACACACATATTTTGGTTTATCTTCCTTCTACAATCATTATCTGAAAATTAATGACTCAACTTCAAAGTCACCCTGTATAAAAGTCTGTGGACTTGGATAGGTAACAGGCTATATTTTGTTTTTAGTATAATGAAAGGGGTCATTCTAGTATTACACATCCACCAAAGTGGAGTGGGGGATCTTGCTTATTTGGGGATGGGCGGGGAGTGGTCTTGATGGTGGTTATGTAAGCACTACTTATTACCTATTTCTGAATTTTTTCTAAAACTCAGTATCTAAAATCTAATTTGAACAAATATGGCAACCCTATACTTGTATATGCTCGACATCAAAAAGAGAAATTACCATTTGTGAGCTTTTTTCCTTAGGTAAAAGTGTATTCTGCTTACCTAGTACTTGAAGACCTCAAACATTCAAAAGGTGATTACTGGCCAAAACGTAAAAGATAATAGAAACGAAAAAACAAAATTAAGAGAGAGAAAGAAGTGGTTGCTGATTTTACTTCATTTAACTATATTGAGTATCTAAAATTATACTTTTCAAAAATGGACGGAACTACCATCAAAGACTACAAAATTGTACATATAAAAATATCAACTCAGATCTTCATCGTTTATAGTCATGAAAATCAATTCCTTAAAGTTACCTTAAAGTACAGTTTTGTCAAACACTCTACAATTCCGCGAGTGGTTGAGAAAAAACTGCCAATCTTCAATTCCCATGCGACCACACACCCTTTTGTGCATTATTTGAAACTGCTAGTCACTCACTGCACACAATGTACATTCAAACATTCTACAAGTTGAGAAAATTAAAAACTGGACATACTTGCGTTGATTAGCAAGGCAACAGTATGGTCATACTAACATAGTAATTATATCAAATATAGTTACTAATATAGTAAAGTTTCCATGTAAAGCTTGCCATCCATTTTTCAACTTAATTTTATTATCAACTGTCCAGTTTTCGAATGATCTAACCTGTATATATTTTTTGTGCAATTAAAATAATTTTTTAGAACTTCATAATCCAAATTCAAGTAGGGGCGATTAAACTACTGATTTTGATGATTTATCGAAATAATGTGACTTTATATAGTTTCGTTGTATTGCTCCATAAATATTAGAATTTACAAAAATTAAAATATTAGTCCCTGCATTGATTAACGTGTTCTACCTAAAGATAGCCAACCATGTACGGTATTTCGACGTCCAAAAAATTATCCAAGATAAAATGAGATATCGTCGCGTCATCCATGAGTATTTGTCACTGCAATAATTAGAAATCTACTTTGAAAAGGCTAGTAGTGCTGTAGCCAACTGTCTGACCATACAGTTGGCTGGAGCATTATCTACGAGACATTAACTTTAAAAAAATAGATTTCTAATTATTGCGGAGAACAGAAATCTAGCTGTGACAAATTCTCATAGATGATGCTACGATATCTCATTTCATCTCGGATAGTTTTTATATCGCCGAAATACATAGTTGGCTACCTTTAGATAGAATACGTCAATCAATGATCCCTGCGATCATATCTAGAATCCCTATCAAGAAAATTTGTCAAAAATACAGTTCAGTTCCTAGTGCTTTTTTTGGTTTGGAAAATGAAATTGATATCAATATTCAAGATATTTGGAGTTTATCAAATTAAGTTTGTAGTCAATGCTCTCTTAGAAAAAGAAAAGATTTACCAGCATTTCCCATAGTTTTCAACGTGTCAACTACGATAGCCATAAACGTCATGTTGTTTCACGTCGGAAGCACTGGGATAGCATGCGAAAATACGGGCTTCTATTTTTTCTTTCACATATCAGCAGTGTTTGAAATTGACTTAATAAGGATTTTTTCGCGAGTCCACGGTGTAGCACAGTGCACTACCCAGAACCGATACTCAAATTTTCGCGAAGAACGGGAATAGGGGAAGACGGATGTGACGTCGTCCGACTGTCAAAAAATCACGTGGTACGGGTACCCGCCTAACGTCTGTGAGGAACTAGCGGGCGACAGGTCTTATGTCAATTTCATTTAAAAAACAGGCATCTCAGTTGAAAATTTGTCTTCGCAGTGCCGAAAATTGAGTTAAATTGTTTAATCATAAATGGAGGAACACGTCCACCTGATTTTAAATGACGAGGGAGAAGGTCATCGAAGATATATGAACCGCAATTGTCATATCTAAGGATTGATTTTATTGATATATACAAAATATATATATATATATATATATATATATATATGAGAAGTAGTCATTGCCAAAGCCAACGACTAGTTGTGTACAAAATACAATTACTTGTTAATTGGGAAATTGGCAAAACTTTTAGGCTTAAGTTGACTCTTTTGACGATAAAATCAAGCTTTCGGCATTCTCTATGGAGCCATCATCAGGATTCTGAAAACACAATTGTGATGCTAGCAAAGAAGACAGATTTAAAATGTCAGACAACTTACTCGTCGGTGAGGTTGCAGCCACAAGGTGTTTCAGAAAGAACGTAGAGAAGATCGAACTTGTGTTCTGTATAAAAACAAAAGGACGGGGACATTGGGCTTGTTAAAAAACGACAGATACCTTCGTTAAAAGTTAAGAAAAAATCAAAATTATATCAATACACCCGAACAAGCTAAACATATTACACGTGGGGAGACATTTTGTTGAAACAATCGGAATGCAATCCCTAACCTTCTACTACCGCTACACGTGGAGAGGGGGAAAGACACGGAACGGTAAAGCGTCGACAGAACACAAGTGATTGACGCGACGGAACGTGCAAATGTACACCTCCCTGTCCAACTTTGGGTATGAAGTATACGAGGGACGCTCGGTAAATCTCCACCTAAAATTACTAAAATGCTGGAATAACTTGTTTTGGAAAAGAGTGTGTGGTTCATATGAGTGCAAGAATGTGTGATATTGATACAACCTTGAAAAGATGGGTTATGTGAGTTTATATTAAAAATGTGAGTGAGAAAATGTATTCTAATTTTGTGAAGATGTTGGATCAATTTGGACATGTAGCCGTTCTAGCTTTTCGCAATTCAACAGGTAGGAATAAATGACACTGAGCTTCTTAACATCAGCCTTTTTATTCATGCAATGATCTGTCATGAAAATGTGGGACATTTCTAAAAATAGACGTTTTGAGAGTCTTTTTTCTTTATCAAGAACCTCAATACTGCCATAATTCATAGAGTGACCTGTGTTGTTAATATGCGACGCCAAAGCACATCTTTCTGGATGTAATCTGGCATCACTTTTGTGTGACGTTATCCTGCCTTTCAGCAACCTAGAAGTTTGGCCTATATAAACTAAATTGCAGTTGTTACAATTAATACGATAGACAGTATTGGTTGAATCAAGCAACTGAACCTTATCTTTCATTTTGGACAACAAACTGTTGACTGTGAGAACTGATTTACAAGCAAAACGACAATTAAAGGGATTATACAGCCTGATCAATTTTGGTGTTAGTTCTTTGATGTATGGCAAGACAACATAGTTAACTCTGTTGTTCTCATTAGTTGAAGAATTAATGGGTATCTGGTTTGATTGACCCGTGTTGTCATGTTCACTATTGTTATTAGTGATTGGCAAAATATTCGGAGGAGAGCTGAACAAGATTCTGTTAACCAAATACTTAGGATAGCCATTGTTGATAAATAAGACTGAAAGCTTCCTTAAATTGGAAAGATGGAAAGTACTGTCAGAGATTTTTATAACCCTGTTCTTCATTTGTTTCACCAGGTTTATTTTTATTTTAAGTTGATGATCAATCAACCAAAACCAAAAGAAGTCCTTAATCACTTATAATTCTGTCTCTCCAAAATTTTATGCTCTTTCCAAAATACACAAACCGGTACTGTCAGTAAGACCGATTGTAGCTTCTGTTGAATCAGCCACACTAGCTTTATCTTCCTTAATTGCAGATACTCTAAAGTCAGCTCACATCAAAGGAGAATACTTTATAAAAGACTCTTTTGATGTTTGTCAACAATTTAATAGATTTCAAATATCCCCTGATCATGTTATTGCGAGTTTAGATGTAGTTTCACTGTTCAGCAATCTGTATTTAGAAGCTTACATCAGATCCATCAACAAACATTGGGATCTAATTTGCCAACACAGCAACCTAACTCTGGATTCTTTCATCAATATCGTAGAGTACCTTTTTCAGAACAATTACTTTACCTTTAATAACAAAGTGTTTTCACAAACACATGGCTGCCCCATGGGCTCTGTTTTATCTCCAATTTTTTCAGAATATGTAATGGATGACCTGCTTGATGTTGTTATTCAAGTATTGCCATACAATCTAATTTTCATTAAAAAGTATGTGGACGATATAATCATTTGTCTTCCTTATGATAGGGTGGATGATATTGCTAAGGTTTTTAACAGTTATGATCCTTACATCCAGTTCACCATCGGAAAAGAAGATGACAATCAATCTGTTCCCTTTTTGGATTCAAGATTGATTCGTACCAATGACAATTTATTACTGGTAGACTGGTACAGGAAACCAATTTCTTCTGGAAGGTTCCTGAACTTCAGGTCTTACCATCAACTTAAAATAAAAATAAACCTGGTGAAACAAATGAAGAACAGGGTTATAAAAATCTCTGACAGTACTTTCCATCTTTCCAATTTAAGGAAGCTTTCAGTCTTATTTATCAACAATGGCTATCCTAAGTATTTGGTTAACAGAATCTTGTTCAGCTCTCCTCTGCATATTTTGCCAATCACTAATAACAATAGTGAAAATGACAACACGGTTGCTCCTATTTCCAGAGTTAACTATGTTGTCTTGCCATACATCAAGGAACTAACACCAAAATTGATCAGGTTGTATAATCCCTTTAATTGTCGTTTTGCTTGTAAATCAGTTCTCACAGTCAACAGTTTGTTGTCCAAAATGAAAGATAAGGTTCAGTTGCTTGATTCAACCAATACTGTCTATCGTATTAATTGCAACAACTGCAATTTAGTTTATATAGGCCAAACTTCTAGGTCGCTGAAAGGCAGGATAACGTCACACAAAAGTGATGTCAGATTACATCCAGAAAGATGTGCTTTGGCGTCGCATATTAACAACACAGGTCACTCTATGAATTATGGCAGTATTGAGGTTCTTGATAAGGAAAAAAGACTCTCGAAACGTCTATTTTTAGAAATGTCCCACATTTTCATGACAGATCATTGCATGAATAAAAAGGCTGATGTTAAGCAGCTCAGTGTCATTTATTCCTACCTGTTGAATTGCGAAAAGCTAGAACGGCTACATGTCCAAATTGATCCAACATCTTCACAAAATTAGAATACATTTTCTCACTCACATTTTAATATAAACTCACATAACCCATCTTTTCAAGGTTGTATCAATATCACACATTCTTGCACTCATATGAACCACACACTCTTTTCCAAAACAAATTATTCCAGCATTTTAGTAATTTTGGGTGGAGATTTACCGAGCGTCCCTCGTATACTTCATACCCAAAGTTGGACAGGGAGGTGTACATTTGCACGTTCCGTCGCGTCAATCACTTGTCTTCTGTCGACGCTTTACCGTTCCGTGCCTTTCCCCCTCTCCACGTGTAGCGGTAGTAGAAGGTTAGGGACTGCATTCCGATTGTTCCAACAAAATGTCTACCTACGTGTAATATTTTTGGCTTGTTCGGGTGTATTGATATAATTTTTATTTTTTCTTAACTTTTAACGAAGGTATCTGTCGTTTTTTAACAAGCCCAATGTCCCCGTCCTTTTGTTTTTATACTGAACACAAGTTCGATCTTCTCTACGTTCTTTCTGAAACACCTTGTGGCTGCAACCTCACCGACGAGTAAGTTGTCCGACATTTTAAATCTGTCTTCTTTGTTAGCATCACAATTGTGTTTTCAGAATCCTGATGATGGCTCCATCGAGAATGCCGAAAGCTTGATTTTATCGTCAAAAAAGTCAACTTAAGCCTAAAAGTTTTGCCAAATATATATATGTACATTGCACAAAAACGATCGGTCTTTTTATTTCACATTCAAGCAAGGCAGCTATGTTTATCAAGGAGCTTAAAGCAAACATTTTGTGCAACTTGCGCCATTTAACCACTCCCGGTGTCACTTGAAACTGTCAAAACTTCGAGAGGAAGGGGAAATTCCATCTGTTTCCGCTCCGGTTCACTACGGGATCTCGCGAAAAAATCTCTAATATAAGTAGTCTCGCCAAGCCCCGACTGCATGGTACACATATTGGAAAGCACTGAAATACATTGCGCTAATCATACTTTACGTGAGAATTCATATCAATATACATGTATAATACAATTCTTATAGATGCGCCATTTTATCAGATGAATACATTACAAGAATCTATTTATCTATTATTCAATATTAACTATACAGGGTTAGAGGAAAAGTCGTGAAGAATATGTTAGATCGTTGTAGATGATGTCATAACCGACAAGACTTCACAGAAGCATTTATGCAATTTGCCATTTTTCAGTACAGATATGCGATAAATGTTTTTTCTATTTACATTCTTATCATCATGCCTGATGACGAGCTCATCAAGATTGCACTTCTGTCACATGCACAGGGTGGCCCACACCGCATAGATGGAATATTGCTCAGATACACTTTTTTAGAAACTGTTCAAGATTATCCTACACCATACTTTGGGAATACATTTCTTATTTAATGAATATTTATTTCGGATTATACAGGACGTTCGACTAATGACCTTGATAACAGAGTTGCTTCTTTGATAGACACCTATAGTTTAATTATGTTTTTGGATAGACCTACATACTTTTTTCTTCCAGTACTTGTTCAAATAATGGGGAAGTTTACTATTTTTTAAAACATACTGAACGTGCTAGTCTAAGTAAAGTGAAAAAAGATGCTGAAAAAAATGTTTGAACATCTTAAAAAGTGACACATTTACGCTGCATAGTAGTTTCTTATTGGGAGAATTGTCTTATTGGAGCGTGTGACTGAGTGATGACGTCGCATTACACCAGACATCATTGCCGACACAAAGGGATGCGCACGCTTCGTGTACAAACGTACAAATAAAATCTCAGTTTGATGATAGTAGGTATTTAGTTAAAATAGTATAAATTATCATAATAATTATTATTGGTGTATGTACCTATTATGATGGAGAAATAACCCAATTGGTGTACACGATAACTGGTATAGATTCGATTACTGCTTTTATTTCGATATAATATAAATATTGGTATAGTTATCACGTCGTGTCTAGTAGTCCAGTTAAATAGCCGAAACTGAGACAAAAGTGTTAACATAGACACGACATGGGCGTAGTCAAGGTGGGGCAGGGTGGGGCGCTTGCCCCCCCCTAGACGGACCCTATTAAAAAAATTAAATTGAATTATATAACTAAAAAAAAATTAATTCAAATGATCCTACCCTACTTACTTCCTAAACCTCTTAACTGGGTATGTCAGATATTTTCGCATCCTAAAAAGTTAAAATTAATGAATAAAAAAGCAACGCTCCCAGTTTAAATGCAAGAAATTATAATAAAATAGTGTATATCTGGTTGCATAGAAACAAGTTTCAATAGCTCCCATTTAAGTTGCCATTTGCCATTGTATTGTTAGGTTTTAGATCAGCGGTTCCCAACCCGTTTTTAGCGAGGGACCACTTTGAATTCGTAATTGTTTGCCACTACCAGTTGACAGTTCACACTTTAAGGTTAACTTATTTCGCGAAATCAAATGTAAAGCTTGCTTTGTTTTGTATTTGAGCATTGAGCATCACTGTTTTTTTGAGATTTTGGTTTGTTTGTTAGTAATGTTTATTTTTGGTTTACCTAATTATTTGTGTTACGCATATTCGTACATAGTTAAGGTGTACTCGAAGATTTTTTGTCTCAAGCAGTTTGCCAGTGAGCCGTGGATAAAAGTTTATTTAATAATGGACATTAGAAAATTCTTTAGCTCCAAAGGTAAGCAAGCAATAATTTGAATACTTACTAATTATTATTAGGTAAGGGTAAGAAGGGAATATAGTTATCATTACATATCACTTATCATTAAATAAGTGATTTGTTTATGAATGGCGATGGCGAGTTTACTCGGCTAGCCGTTTTCCGATGTTTTGTGGTTTTCCGTTCAGTCGGTGTTGATATTCTTATGCTAGTGATAGTAGCAATGAGAATAAATTTGGCGCAGGCTGAGCATACAATATGTACCTTTTGTGTATACTTGGATATTTTTTAGGTAGTCAGAAAAGGAAGCAAACAGATAAAAGTAGTGGCGAGAGCGGGAGTGATAGCGGCGGGGAAGAAAAGTCAAAACAAAATGTCAGTTCTTGCGGCTCTAGCGCCCCAGTCGTTTTGGATACACCGAGTCAATCTTCACTACCGTCAGGATCCGGCAAAACATTTGATGAATCCTATTATGAAAATGACCTTGGTAACTGGGTTGGACGTTCATTTAGTATGACTTCAGTTCAAAGAAGAGAAGTTTTGAAAAACTGCTGGTCTCCACCTGCCAGTTATGACTTTTCCAAGGATGCTGTTCAGTTGAAGAGGAAATTTAAATTCTGCTGACTATCTGAATATGCCCCTTGGCTTGCATACTCAAAAAAGTTAAAGGGCGCCTTGTGCATTTATTGTGTACTTTTTCCTCCTACTAATGTGCGTGGTGTCCTAGGCTCATTTATAGTGCGGCCGTTTACCCGCTATAAAGATATGCACGAGTTTGCCAAATCGCATACATCATCTCAATGGCATAAATCAGCAGCTACAGCTGCAAAATGTTTCGATGAGAAGTTACCAGTTGATGTGCAGCTGATATCTGCTCACAATAGTGAAATAGAGGCGAATAAGAAGATTTTAGCATCAATAATTTCAACCGTCATTTTTTGTGGGACACATGATTTGCCTTTAAGGGGCAAAGAACTTCACGAGGGAGTTTTCCAAGACCTGATTAAACTTAAAATTGAAGCTGGTGACCAAAACTTGAAAACACACATGGAGAATGGCCCAAAAAATGCCACCTACCTGTCACCACAAATTCAGAATGAAATTATTGACCTTTGTGGTGAGGTCATAAGAGAGGATATCATTATGGATATCAGGAAGGCATGCGCATACAGTATACTAGCCGATGAAAGCAGCGATATTTCTGGAAAAGAACAACTTTCTATTGGTGTGAGGTTTTTTGATGAAGAACTTATGATGATTCGAGAAGAATTTCTGGGGTTCGTGGAACTAAATGCCATGGATGCTATTTCTATAGCCTCCGCCATTGATAATTTCCTAGCCAACGCAGGCCTTGACCCTGAAAAGTGCGTCGGACAAGGGTACGATGGATGTTCCACCATGGCTGGAAAGGACGGCGGGGTACAAAAAATTCTCCGGGAAAAGTACATGCGGGGGTTGTATTTTCATTGTGCTAGTCACAAACTTAATTTAGTGGTGAACGATTTAAACCAGTTAGCAATGATTCGAAATACAGTGGCCATAATAAAAGAAATAATAAGATTTTTCCGAGAATCCCCACTTCGGCGAAAATTCGTTCCAAACGTGCCGATGTTCTGTGAGACCCGCTGGTCTCAAAAATACAGAAGCATCGCCATTTTTAGAGAGCATTATGTAGAAATCGTGGCTGCTTTAAAAACGCTCTCAACAGATGGTAATGCAGCTACGAGAAAAGCTGCTTTTCAAATGCATTGTGCTGCTTCAAATTCCGAGTTTATTGTAAGTGTCTGCTTAATAGCAAAATATTCTGCATTATTGCAACCAGTTGTGAATGTTTTGCAGTCAAAAAGTTTAGACTTATTACAATGTATGAATCATGTAAAAAGAATTACAGACCTTTTAAAAACACACCGGGAAAATGTTAGTGCCGAAAGCGTATACATACTAAAAGAAGCCGAAAAAATAGCCGAAGACATTAATACGGACTTTAAAATGCCGAGAGTTACAAACCGACAAACGCTTCGTGCAAATCCTCCAGCAGCTTCTGGTACTGAGTACTGGACGAGATCTTTTATAATTCCGTATCTGGATTCATTGATAATGTCTTTAGGACAGCGATTCTCTAATGAAAATCTGCCAGCCTACGAGTTGCTTTCATTACACCCTAGTATATTTCTTTCTTCATCATTTGCTGAGTTTTTAAAAAAAGTTAAAGTCTTTTGTGACTACTACAACTTAAACGAGATTTTGGCTGAAATGGAACTATGGTATAATCTGTGGAAAGAAAAAAAGAAGTCAGACTCGGAGTTAAAAGAGATTGAACTAGTTGAACTAGTTAAAGAGGCGCAATCTTTTTACCCAGGCATTAAAAAAGCCCTCCAAATTTCACTCGCGCAGCCTTGCACTACCTGCACAATAGAAAGATCATTCAGCACCTTACGTCGGGTAAAAACTTGGTTATGATCAACAATGTTGGAAAATCGGCTTGTTGGACTTTGCACGATGAGCGTCCATCGAAAAAGAGTTTTAAACGCGAAGGATGAGTTTGAAAAAGAAATTTTGTCCAGGTTTAGCAAGAATTGTAGAAAACTAATGCTAAAATAAAATACTTATATATAAACCCAACATGTTTTTTTAATAAATTTTTTATGTTAAGTTGAGTTTCCTTGTTTTCTTGCCCCACCCTGGAGAACTCCCTGGCTACGCCCATGAGACACGATGTTATTTCCGCTGGCGTAATGGTGTAATAAAGGATTGTGAATATTGTTGTATGAATTTGGTTTTCCGGAAACCAGCCGTTTTTTGTAAAACTGCGAAACACCCGAAAAACCTCTTTTTCGCTGAAACGGCTGAGGATATCCGGGATTTTTTTACACGTAAATTTTTCCAATTTTTGGGCCATCAAAAAAGGTCTCCACAAATTTTTCGCTAAATTGCTTAGTTTTCGCGCTACAGCTTGCTGATGGCTTGTGGGCGAGGGGTTTGCGGGGACAGAGGCGGCGTACCTGTATCCCACCAAGCTGCCGCCGCACTGCCCACGCGTTGACGACGTAGACGATCACTTATTATATGGTAGGGGTTATTCAGTAATAGTAGAGTTGAATTTCGAATTCTGAGCTCGGTTGTCAGTTTGGCGTTCACCGACTTTTGAAAGAACTAATTTTCGAAGTTTACGCGTTTAAGTATGTGGAGTAATTTCTCTTCAATTGCTTGTCGATTGACTGGATAAGTGAGGTAAGTATGTGTACATTTTAAAATTGAAGTTAAATATTTTTTCCGTAATTTCATTGGAGACAAGGAATTATGGACAAAGCCAACCTAAAATTCGAAAAGTTATCCGCCATGGATTTTTTTAATGAAATTTGTTTTCATTTTCCAATGTTAGTATCGTATTTTTTAGTAATAAGTAGTGTCCAAATTCAGTATATGTTGTCCAAAATTCAGCATGTCTTGGAATTCCATTAGCACTATGTTCTGATATTAATAACAAAAATCAGACTGGCTGGATCGAAAATTGCATTACACTTACTGGATACCGATTCTCACTGAAATTGTTTCTTTTATTCAATAGAACTAAAATGCAGCAAAATAGTCTGCGCCATTTCCATTTCTAATTTTTGGGCCATCAAAAAAGGTCTCTGCAAATTTTTTGGTAAATTGCTTAGTTTTCGCGCTACAGCTTGCTGATGGCTTGTTGGCGAGGGGTTTGCGGGGACAGGGACGCGCGTACGCATATCACCAGCCGCCGCACCGTTGAAGCGGAACGATCCTCTTTTATTTGGACGTCCTCAGTGTCTCACTCTCAGTGGTAGGTCAGTCGATTTCGAATAATAAGCTCGTTTGTAGTTCTGGCGTTCACCGACTTATGCATATTAATGCATTTTTGAAATTTCTGCGTTTAGAGTACAAGATGCAGTAATTTTTCTTCAGCCGCTTACCGATTGACTGGATAAGTGAGGTATAATATTTTCATTTAGAATTGGAACAACGATAAAAAACCTACAGCTGCAAAAAAGGTGTGAACGTGGATATAAATGAGTGGCAATGATAAGAATACATTACAGGATGTAGAAGCCCAATGAGTCATCAAAAGACTCGTTTTCGAGGCTCCACGTTATTTTCATAATTATCCTCGCAAATCAATTTGATCACCGGTAGTTGTTAATCTACGATCATGATAAGAGATTTTGCAGTTCTTGAGCCGCGTCTATACGTTGGTCTGACCTACGCCAATGCAAATATCTAAAGAATAGACAATGGCCGATGGTGATGAGCATTTGACGATATCTTCTCTGCACACTCGCTGTGGAAAATCATTATTCCCTTATATTTTAATCGAGATAAGACATTATGTATAAACCATTAATTGTTCAAAAATTATTTTAATTCCGGTCAGAGAGTACCTACATGAGATCAAAAGTGTAAAAAATTAGTTGTAGCAAGTTGTATTTATTGCTTCAAATTGAATACATTTCACACATACCTCTTGTAACAGGTCTTTTGGTGCGGGATCTGCTTCAGACATGATCGGAATGAGAATATTACCCTGTCTTGTCCATCCCCACAAGCAGGGATCTAATCTATGCTGAAGCCACACCTGGATTTTATAGTACACTCGTTTACAGTGCTGAAGCAAGGCAGGAGATGTTGGTGGAAGACATTCTAGGGGCGTTTCCTTTTTTGCCTTTGCTAAGTTTGTAGAAAACAAATTGTATCTGAAAGTCCCGAGAGAAGATGACTGTTCTTTGTCTTTGTATAGTGCGAGAGTAATCGTCTCTGCACATTGCAGCAATTCGTCTTCCAAGCAGTCCGGCTCGTAAAACTTCAGCGCCAGCGCTCTAATGCTGTCGTTCTGCAGCAGCAACTTCACCAGCTTCATCTTCGCTTTCCCAAAAAAAGCAGCTAGTAGTGTCGCAGCCCGCAAAGGCATGAGCAAAAAGTAGAAATGGTTGCAAATGTTTGTGATGCCGAGTATCGTACAATTGGTTCGCCTTGCCCCCCTGGCCCATCTTGTAATAGTACATGCTCTCTGAGGTTGAAGTAAGTCCAATAAGTAATATTAAGAGATCAACATCCAAGCCGACGACTATAACTCGTGATTTCCCTTGACGAAACAATTCGTTATGAGTCTTCAGAGCTGTTCTCACAATCTCGACATCCGCATCCTCTTTCGCATGGATCACGGTAAAACTGAATCCCTCATATGTTGCAAGAGTTTGACCAAGGTGATAAACAAATTGAGCCGTGTTTTTCACGTTGGACAAAAATTTCCTTTGGTTCAATGGGAGGAGATTGTCTGGTTCAATGTCAACGTCCACGCCACAATTTGTTTCTTGTCTACGGTCTCGCTCGTATGATGCAAATAAATCTGAGCTGCTTTTGCGTATTGAAAATGTCCCGCGGCTTGAAACAATGGCAACATTCTTCGATCGCAAATCAAGATGAAGGTCCCAGTTTCCAAGACGTTCTGCTTCAATAAAGCGCAAGACAATAAGCACGGCTTCAATGTAATGCACCCACAACTGTTGGGCCGTTATTTTTCAATTGCTTCATCTTTGTATAAAACAAATCAGACGTTTTCTTCAGGTCCTTGTCAGAGTCACTGTCCCCTAGCTTGAAAGGGTTTTTCTGCCAGACATGCATCAATGATGCGATAACCCCTTTGATCTCGCATTTTTCTTCGATTGAATCACAAATTACGATGCCTAAAGCTGTAAACGTCAAAATGTGTGCTCGGACTGCTCTTGAATAATCGTGCCCGTCCATCATTTTCTTTATCGATTCTCTAGCGTAAGCAAGCTCCCACATAGATTCAAGTCCGCTTCCTCCCATGATAATACCTATTGCTCCCAAAAAAGACACTAACATGTGGAATCCGCCTAAGCGAACAAAAACGTCGGGCAACATTAACTTCGCTATAATATCGCGACATTTCATGTACAACGACACGTCGTAAGTTAAGATAGTAGTTTTTTGACCATATTTACGCGTTTCGCTCTTTGCATGCATAATTGATGTATAAATGGTCATTAGACTAGATGGAACTTCGTTAATGAATTGTTGGCATTGCACCCCCGACCTTTGGAAACTTTCATTTTCCGAACATATCTCCATGAAATCTCGCCATGCTGGTAAATTCACACGATCAACGTATTTAGCCCACAAATAAGTTGAATAAGTAGGGGCGAATAGAGGCATGTAGACCATGGTCAGTAAATTTGTATTGATGAATTCTATAAGTTTCAAGCCCTCTTTTGGCGGCTCGACGTAAGGGAAGATTGGAGTTTGTTCTTGCTTTGCAAGGATATTTGCGGAAGGCATCTCAGTAAGTTTTTCCACATTGTGTGATTTCGTGCTCCAGAGTGTAAACCTGTATTCCGCCTAAACAATGGAAAGTCTCCCGTCCAGGGTCCTGACGTTGTGGTCAGTATTATCAAATACAAATTGTATGAAAGGTTTTTCGATGATCAATCTGGGTGGGAACCGGTTTTTCCCAGAATCAATGTCCCACTCGACAAGTGGAGAGTGGACAAAAACGTACGTGGCTGAATGAATAAAAGTATGCATTGAGATATCATGTCTCGCTTCACAGACTTTGCTTTTTTATCTTCTTCTTCGTCAGCGATAAGGAGAAAGTGCTCAATAATGAAAGAAAAGTGGAGTGGATAATCGGAGGAAATATCTCTCACAAATTGATTGGACGGTGGGTACTTATCGCTTACAAATTGCTTGCTATGAATCTCTCTGTGCATTATATTTGAGGCCTGAAGCAAAATAAGTTGTATCTGCCCTTCTGTGAAAGTTGATGGGTCTTCTGACACATTAAAAACATGATGACTTTTGAAGCATACAAGTATATCTTTTTCCCCCATTATACTGCACTCAACTTCCTCACCGTAACGTTTTTTATTGTGATCTGCAACAGTCCTTCTATCTGTAGAGTCATCATTCACAAGTTCTACTAACTTCGCCAAATAATGAGTGACATTTTTGTCCTTCTTCAAGAACTTGCCACACAGGTTCTAACAATGAATCGATTCTAGATCAGTTTAGATCTTCGATATTTTTTTGAACCATATGCATTGAAATGAGACATGCATGTCCGGTGATATCTGCCTTGTACGCGAATTAAGAAATGTTCTCTAATCTTTCAACAACGCTAATTCCCAATGAGTCATTTCTTTCCTTTCTCATTGCAATCAAGTTATCACGCGTCTCTTTTTGTGTGTCTGTACAGATTTTTGTTTTCGCATCTTTTATTATACTCAAACCACAAATGAAGCAATTATCCGCGTAATGGAAATCAGGAACCTCATCGCTTGCAGCTACGACATTGTTATCTGGTTCATTCAACGCAAAATGCTAAGTTCCACTGACCGAGTATGAAAGTCTACACTTCTCATGGCAGTCCAGTTTTCCCTTTTTTTCCCAATCCAACCATTTTTTGTCTTCCACGCGTTTGCTCTGTGTGATCAGTGTACTTATTCCCTTCTTCCCCACGATCCTGCAATTGCCGAGCATCAACGGATAACTGCAAATGGCGCAGACTATTTTGCTGCATTTTAGTTCTATTGAATAAAAGAAACAATTTCAGTGAGAATCGGTATCCAGTAAGTGTAATGCAATTTTCGATCCAGTCAGTCTGATTTTTGTTATTAATATCAGAACATAGTGTTAATGGAATTCCAAGACATGCTGAATTTTGGACAACATATACTGAATTTGGATACTACTTATTACTAAAAAATACGATACTAACATTGGAAAATGAAAACAAATTTCATTAAAAAAATCCATGGCGGATAACTTTTCGAATTTTAGGTTGGCTTTGTCCATAATTCCTTGTCTCCAATGAAATTACGGAAAAAATATTTAACTTCAATTTTATAATGTACACATACTTACCTCACTTATCCAGTCAATCGACAAGCAATTGAAGAGAAATTACTCCACATACTTAAACGCGTAAACTTCGAAAATTAGTTCTTTCGTAAAAGTCGGTGAACGCCAAACTGACAACCGAGCTCAGAGTTCGAAATTCAACTCTACTATTACTGAATAACCCCTAACATATAATAAGTGATCGTCTACGTCGTCAACGCGTGGGCGGTGCGGCGGCAGCTTGGTGGGATACAGGTACGCCGCCTCTGTCCCCGCAAACCCCTCGCCAACAAGCCATCAGCAAGCTGTAGCGCGAAAACTAAGCAATTTAGCGAAAAATTTGTGGAGACCTTTTTTGATGGCCCAAAAATTAGAAAAATTACGTGTAAAAAAATCCCGGATATCCTCAGCCGTTTCAGCGAAAAAGAGGTTTTTCGGGTTTTTCGCTGATTTACAAATTCATACAACAATATTCGCAATCCTTTATTACACCATAACGCCAGCGGAAATAAATTTGTGGCTATGTTATCACTTTGGTCTCATTTTCGGCTATTTAACTGGACTATAGAGGGGGAATACTTCTCGAATCTTGTCTGCGTCGACGAGGGGATGCATATGCCTCGCTCGAAAGTAGGCTTAATGTACATGGTGTTTCCTAACTACAGTATCAAAGTTCAGAGGGTGATTCGTTAGGTTGTTTTAAGAAATGTTGCTTCGCTTTTGAGATACAGGGCATTGAGGTTTGAAAAAACGGTATTTATAAAATATCATAAATATTCTTGAACCGATTTGGTTGAAATTTGCCGTAATTAGTTGTAGTGATAAGGTCGAAATTGTTAATTTTTGTTTTTTATTTTATATTCCATGAATAATTTTAAAAATGAGTCAAAGTGGTTTTTATTTTTTTTTCTCGAAAACAAAGCTAGGTGTGAAGAAAACATAGATGCTAAATCTCATAAAATATAAAAACTGCAAAATAGTCAATGGCGTACTTATTTTATCAATAATATGGCTGCGTTGCCCACTGAGACGCTATTGGATCTAATAATTTGAATCTAATAACAGCTAAATAAGCAACTTATTACATCAAATAATTGCACCTAATTTCAATCAAATCGGTTTAAAAATATTTGTGATATCTTATAAACATTTTTTTTTATTTAACTTGAACACCCTGTATCTCGGAAACGAAGCAACTACGGACATATGTTCATAGGAACTTTTTTCTTAAAACGACCCGCCGAAGTTTCTTAGCGTAGTTAGAAAACACTCTGTATATCAATTCGGGTTCAAGCATTACTATTTTTTATCCTGTTTATACTTACTGCACTCAAAGGAACATTATTAACTGCTGTTGTAATCATAATCTATTTTAGCAGTTACGTTTCGAGTATTTTATAATTGCAGGGTAGAAGTTGATTTAGAAAGCTATTTACGGTATAAGCTAGTTGGCGGTAGAATAATATTTAAATCAGGAGCACTGCCATAGATCAAATCAAGATATGTGATAGCGAAACGACACCTGAAAGAAACAGTAACAGATATTTCAAATCATTCAATTCATATATCAATCTTATCATGAAAAAATTCCATAAAAAATATTGTCAAATTATGTCAAATTTTTGTGAACTGAATGTCTCATATTTTAATGTACTTTCAGATAGGCCCTTCCAGAGGATCATTGATATACACCACAAATATGTTTTGTTAAACAAAATTAAAGTGTGATAACGAGTACCTCGACCTCTTTAATATCAGTCATGAATTTTTTCTAAGGAAATATCTTCTAGTCTCCAGATGATACCTAGTTTGCCATTTCTTCAATTACTCTAGAGAAGTGACTTCACAAAAACACATACTATTTATTCGTTAAAACATCCATAGGACTCCCTCCCATCCTACACTATATAATGTATTCCCACATGGATGGTCCATGGAAAACCTTAACAGTTCTTGAAAAAAAGTATTCCAAAGCACAGCTGTTACATATCATGTACCGAGACCATAATACTATGTAATACGGAATGGACTGTTAACTTGGAGACTACTCGTGGAAAACTTCCGAGTCCATGGATAGCCTTATTCTACATGATGAGGTCTACATTGGACTATTTTTTTATTAGTCAAAAGCCATTCCCTATAAAGCTAAACCAACTGTTTTTGAGACAAATTACTTTTTAATACTTCTCTACAAATATTGACTTTTTTGCAATAATTCGATTTTTTTTCTTCCTAGATGAGTCTCTAGATCTGATAATTTTGGATATTATGGACATCAGGTAATCAGTTGATAATATTTATCGGTAATCACTGGTTCAACTACGTATAGGGCTAAACAGCAAATAGATACTATAAATATGGAATTTCTAGTATATTTATCGAGTATTTTCAACATCAAAAATGTTTCTATCAAAAAATGCTATATAAATTTTGTATATTACATATATTAAAACAACTCTACGTCTTTTATGCTTTCAAAAAATATATAATAGTTAAAAGACCTGTTGAACATTCTCCGGAAATTTCTACGATCCAAGTACTAGTCCATTATAACATTCGGCGACTTCGAGCTTATTTGCTGCTATTTTAGCAGCGAATATTTTCATATCAAGAAGAAACTTGTACACCAGGCCATTACCGCCACTTCTAGTTTAACCATGGATTAACGTATTATTATAAATAAAATATTATACGGTCTCATTTATCTCGTATAATATTTTGGACGGCGAATATGGCATTAGGGTTGGCTATCTTCAGGTAGAATACCTTAATCGATGGTTTAAACCAATGATTAGCTGTTTTTAAACATTCTTACGTAACAAGCTAATAAAATTCGTCATAGTTTGGAGCAACTAGCATGCCGATATATAATTATTACCAGTGAAATTCAAGTGTCAACTGCCACATAACTGTACTTGGGGGGATGGACCTATGCCATTGCCAGGTGTCTCCATTTAATGCCCATAAATTTTTTTTGTATGGTATATGAAAAGCTAATCACATAGTTGGAATAGCAAATGGAAACACTTTAAAACCAAAAGTAATCGATGCCGATGCATCTGATGAGGACTTTAAAGCTGGAGTGCTGAAAACTGCTTTAAGAATATGGAGGGGACTGTTAATGAGTAATTGAGGAGTCAATGTAGAAAATATTGAAAATTAAAGCGATAAATCTCAGGATAAATTTAAAACGTTACGTTTTGCCTAATATCTGATATAACTCAAAACTGTTGAATTTCTTTTTCACATAAAAACGACAAAATAACGGTCAATCGTGGACTGATACTAGATATCATTAAGATCTTGGTATTTCTAAAAAATTGTCAAAAGATCCTTTAACTGTTATACGTTTTTGGAAATGTAAAAAGACGTTTTTGATTTTTTCAAACATAAAATTACATAGCATTTTTTAGAGAGAAACATGCGTGGCATTGGAAATGCTCGATAAATATACTAAAAATCACACAATTATTTCTCGCACTTCGCCCAGAAGGTAATTTTACAAATTATTTTGGATGCTGATAATTGAGTGATACGTCTGTTTCCCAGAATTCCAAAAATTACCAGCTCTAGAGATCCAACTAGAAAGAAAAATATCAACGAGTGCATAAGAGTCGAAATTATTTGAAAAATAATAAAAAATGACTTATCTTAGGTACGGTTGATTTTTGAGCACTATTATATGGCGCATTCCTTATGGAAAATCACTTCCGATCAAATTAGCTGAGTAGTACATTGCTCTCCATATCAATCTGTTAAGTCTTCATTGCACTATGTTCTTAAAATCAACAGCGGTTTTCGAGATCTATTGGATGTCTGCCGATTTTCAGACACATTTACATATTTTTTGATGGTATCAAATAATTAAAATACTTCTTAAAGTTATAGGGTGCGCAAGTCATCGAAATATTGATGGAAAATGATTCCCGGTCAAATTGGCTATAATTATAGTACGTTATTCTTCATCTGATCTGATCAAAAATCTCCATTGCTCTATGGGCATGAAATCAACGGTTTGAGCTATATGGTTTTCAAGCTTAATACATTCGGAAAAAATGGTTTTACGACAGACACAACATGATTTTATTTCTTTGGCCATTGATTAGAAACTTCCAAAAATGTGTAAAAAAATGTAAAAATCGGCAGACATCCAGCAGACAGGTCGAATCGGCATTATAGGAGCTACTAAATTTTTAATCAATGGACAAGGAAATCCTAAAATCACGTTGGTGTCTGTTATAAGCCCAAGTCATTTCCGATTACATTAGTAATTCGAAAACCGTTGGCTTCAGGTCCATAGTGCAATGGAAGATTATTAAGATCAGATATTCTAAAATTTCAGCCAATTTGACCGAGAGTTCTGAAATATTCGTCACGACTTTTCCTGTAACTCTATAACTTTCATTCACAAATCACACCCATCCACTTTAAGCCTAATAATAAAAATGCGTAAATTAATAAAACACTATAAACGTAATCGACGTTATGGCCCAAATGGTCAGAAATTCTGTAGGTAGCCTATTTGCTGCATTCCGTAGATATTGAGGCCGACCTAAAGATTAGATATAGAAATTAGTACAGTACATTTCAACTAATGATACCGATGAGAAGAAAACTGTAACAAGAAAATAACGAATTCGAATAAAGCTAATTTATGCAAATCAATATTTGTTTTTGTTTGGTTCAGTATGTACAGGGTGTCCTCTCTAACATTGTTATTTAACGGTTTAGAAAAAAGTTCACTGATCTTGGCAGTTACGTCATCAACGTATGAAATAAGTAAACAGATCGAGTCTCCGTACTACGAGCGCATCTGCTACTCTCTCCAGTACGCATGAAGTGGGTAACAGGGGACTGCTGATTTCACTCTCTTCCTGGATATACTCTAATAAAGCTGGCACGAGCTGTCGGCCATCTCCATTCATCGTATATCCGGGCATTGTACAATGTTATATTGAAGATTGATAACAGGATAACAAAAATTGCACGCCGATGTCAAGTGAGTTGTCACTCTAACAAATATGATTGAAGGATACTCATATGTAACGACAAAGTTTTCCAGACGATGACACACAACTAAAAAACGTATGCTTGTTATACTTCTTTTTATTACATTAGTCAAAAACTTATATTCTTCGTCATTTTTCCTGTCTATCAGAGTTCAAACCAGTTTGCTTCTATACAGACCAGGATATTTAGAATTTGCGAGACAACATTTTAATAAGCTGTTTCACAACGGAATTGTATTCTTGAGAGATACGTGATAGTTGGAATAACCACTTTTTCCCGTATAACCAAAGAAAGTTGCAGGGAATAGGTATGTTTTCAAAAGGATACCTTGCACGGCCAATTTGCTGTAAAGGTTAATTAGTTCAAGCATCCTAAAAAAAAATTATTTCAAAAATGCTCAACCGATTCTGCAGATTTCTAATTGTTACTAATTTTTTGAGAAAAGTGAAAATTTTTGACGCGTTGTCCAGCGACTTTGGATCAGTCAAGTGGTAGCTCATTCTCTTGCCAGAGACTTAGTTTAATATCGTAGTAAAAGATATAACAGATGTTCTTATACTAAGCATGTAAAACTGGCGTCAGGTAGGTTGACTCTGCTCTTCCAATGCAACGCGGTCATCAGTTCATAAAGGATTACGTTCGGCTCAAGTTGGCCCCTCTGAGAAAAAGTTAGCTACGAACATGATGTATAACAAGAAAATTAAATGGACCAACTTAATCAAAGGAGCTCATACATTTAAAATTTGTTTTCTGTATAAATTTGGGACTTTATGATTAGGCTCCCTGAGAAAATATGCTACCCCTCCCTCTTCAAAAAGTTTTGGAGGCAGGTATGCTTTCATCAAAAGTTACCTATTGTCGATGAATGGCGGTCCCCTTCCCCTGAGTAAAATTCCTGCAGGTGCATATGTTCGAAACTGTGTACATTTATCATGGATGATGGTCGGCAGTCCACACCCAGTCAAGCAGCAGAGGCCTACTGCTACATACATGCATCGGTAGTACAGCGAAGCGTATGACCGACATGCGAGTGTCGGAAATATTTCTCCATCATTCTCCATTCTCCATCAAGTTTTAAGGATAAATGTACAGGTAAATCTATGACGAGTGACATGTGTCTAACAGGTGCGTAGAATTACCGCGGCTGGACGCTGGACCAATGTAAAAAAATTGACAATTATTGTCAATTTCTAACTCTTTAGTTTTCAAAAATGATTAGGATCCTTCGAAACTTTAAAAAATTAATTTTGAACGATTTTTATTTTCTACTTTTTTGCCCCTAGCTGTGCCGCCACTGGAAATTCGATGTGTTGACAGCTCAATTTCCGAACTTTTTTGTTAGTGTCATTTTTCCACGTTTTGGTTAGTTTAAGGTGGGAGAAGGGTTGAATGCCATTCCAGAAAAAATCTCATAAGCTCTGTTTGGCTGCATCGATTTTGCTGATCTTAATTCCGTTTGAAACAGTATTCACCTGTTCTCCAAATGGTTGCTCTAGTGTGTTGTCACTAGATGGCGTTTTGTTGACGTGTTAGCATTTGTTTATTTTTCTGAAAATTTCAAATACGATATAATTTTTTTATATTGATCAGAAAATGCATAAGAAGTCAAGATCTTTATTTGTTATGGAGATATATTAAGAATAGACTTATATTATAAGTTTCAATCAAAATAAGACATCACAATGTGCCATCTGTTACCAGAATCGACCAGTGCGAAAGTGAAAACAGCAAACTGTCTGTTGGAATTCTGTCCCTGTTCGCATTGTCAGCCGGGTCACCACAGTGACCGCCGATTCTGGTGCTATAGTAGATACGGTCTACTCGCCATTGAATAAGCTAATAATATATCTTCATCATTCACCTGACCATAGACGGCCAACCATGGACAGCTGTTTCGTGTTACTTTGCAACTCCTCGGCATGATGTAGGCTTGGTCTCAGGTAGGACAACGAACAAAAGCTGAGCAACTATCCTCTATCCAGAGTATCGAAATAAGACAGCACAAAGTGCCGTCTGTTACCATAATCGACCCCTGCGAAAGTGAAAACTGCAGGATGAGGAGTTGCCAAATAGTATGAAACAGCTGTCCATGGTTGGCCGCCCGTGATCGGACGAACGATACAAATATATTATAGTACTGCTGGATAAGATTAATTATTTGTGCTATGAATAACTGTTTAAAATGTACCAACGTGTTAGGTTTTTAAAATATTTAACGTTAACATTTATTTTTACGCTCTTTCATAATCGCCTGATAAACGAAAAAACTTTATTCTTTCAATTATTTATTATATTTTATCTCAGTTGTCTTTGAAATAGAAACATTTCAAAAAATAACGTGTTTCTATTTTTTTGTTCTATTTTACTAAACTAATGGTGCGAATTATGAAATGTGTTACATTCATTGCAATATTACAGAGGCTATTTCGTGTAAAGAGCATATTAATAAAATTTAATGTGCCATATCATGACATTATAGGTCAAAAACGAAAGAATAAATTGATACAAACGTCAAATATTTAATGGCAGTTTGAACACGTGATCAGGCATGAATTACTTGCCCGGTAGTACTCCAAATCGCTAGGCAATCAAATCGGCTCTTTTTGCGACCACATACATCTTTTAAGAAAAATATTCATTGATGAAGCCAACAAGCAGAAATACGTATTGCTCGGGTTATCTATCCTATTCTCTGCTTGAATCCCCTTTCCTTCTTTTTGCGGATTTTGCTCATTATTTTTTCTATTCGTTATATACCTTTCCGCATTGATCCTTTCCTTTCTGTAGATATTTTGTGTTTGAAGTATCATGGCAAGTGGCTATAACTGGGCTTGTGGTTGTGGTTAGATGTCGCCTTGAAAACTCGAGGTCTTCTGCCCAGTATATTGGTGACTTCGTGTGTCGTTTTGGTCCCTCTCCATCTTCGTTTGCTCACATTACACTCGTATCCGGATGTATGCGCATGTGTGTCTACTTTTGTGGTTGCATGTGTGCATTCATTCCGGACCTGATGAAGCCAGCAAGTAGAAATAGGTATTGCTCGGATTACTTCTGCCCGAATCCACTTTTCTTTCGTGTTGCAGATTTTGCCCAATAATTTTCCTATTTGTTTCCTTTTTGTAGATCCTTTGAGGTTGACGTAATCAGCTGAGCTCCACAACGATGACGTCGAGACGTAGGAAGTCAACACGACGACAGCGCGAGGACCGCCCACGCTCCCTCAACGATGACGGCGTCGATGCTGCGCGTCGAGATAAGGAGTCTGCACAGGATAATTATCGGTGTGAGGGTCAAGTCATAGCAGACTTGACCCCTCCGGCACCACCCTATCCGGCCACACAGACCCAGGGTCAAGGTAGGTGCAGTGATGCTATTGATCTTCATATGACTTCTCCACCTGTCGTTAATTCCGCTCCGGTGGTACAGCAGTTCAGTACGACCTACATTGATGGGGATATGACTTTGCCAAATCATGCCGATGATTTCACGAAACCCCGCAGAGGTCGACGATATCAAAATATTACCGTGCAGCAGAAGTGCGACGAAGCAAGTAACTTTTTCGATCGAAAATGTACAGTGCACGAGGATGACACAACGATATCGAAAAATTTAAATATAGGAGGTAGACGTCAAATGATCGAGCGCGGAATTTGTATCTAACGTTTGGCATCTGAGTAGAATCATGTCATATTCTCCGCGAGATTATGCAGAAAAGCTCACTATTATGGTGCTGCCCTAGGAAATACTCGAGCAGCTGCTCGCATGTATCGGGAGTTAAGGTTAGAAGAGGTGGACCACAACCGGCTGTATATCCCGACTACCGCGTTTTTCTACGCGTCCATAATGCGTATATGGAGCGCTGCATACTAGGCACTCACCGTCAGCTAGGAGCGCCGAGGATACGCGCAGAAGAAATAGAAGCAGCCGAGAGAGATCTCTCAATAAACATCACAGGCATTGCCCGAAGCAGAAACATATCCCGTACTTCAGTGCACAGACTACTACCCTCGGAGAACATGCATCCTTACCATGTACAAAAAGGACAAGAATTGCATCAAAGCGACTATGCACAACGGGTAGAATTTTATGAGAATATGTTGAGAAGGTGCGAAGAGGGTGAAACTTTTTTCGACAGGATCTTATGGACAGATGAATCCAACTTTAACCGAAATGGAATATTCAACATGAACAATTTCCATTCATCGAGCGTGGAAAACCCACACGCTACTCGCCGACACAGCTCTCAACGTCAGTTCGGTGTTAATTTATGTGCTGGAGTACTCAACAAAAAATTAATTGGACCACATGAATTGCCCGCCAAGCTGAATGGTCAGTCATATCTTGCTTTTCTACAAAGCAGTTTGCATGGGCTGCTAGAGGATGTACCTTTGGATGTTCGAAGCCGCATGTATTTTCAATGCGATGGTGCCCTATGCCACTTTGCGCGGGATGTACGGAATTACTTAGACAGTGCATTTCCTGGGCGTTAGATAGGTAGAGGTGGACACATACCGTGGCCTCCAAGGTCACCCGATTTAAATCTTCGAGATTTTTTTATATGGGGGCTTTATAAGAGTATAATCTATACATCTGAATATACAAATGTCAACCAACTGCGCCAGAAAGTTGATGAAGCAAAAATAAAAATTATGGAAAAAGCAAATTGATTTCAAAGACTAAAGGACAATTTTATTAGGAAGTGTCGCTTATGTATAGAAAAAAAAGGAGGCCATTCCGAACATGTTCTTTAAAAGTTAGTTAAATTGAATTATCTTCCACATTTGTCGGTAAATCGCCATAAAGAGCGGTTAAATACAATAGGTTCTGTACTTGTAGGTGGTAACGATTCTTTTGCTTTTCTTACGTTTATCGCTTCACAACAACGAATGTGACATGATAAACTCATCGTAGCAAGCTGAAACTTTCAGGGTTTATTCTACATGGATTGATATAGTTTTTACAATAAAATGAATAACGAAATACAAGCTGAATTTTTTTACCGCCCTCCAAAGTTGAGGGTTCGAAGATATTTTTCACAAAAAAATTAATTCAAGATTTTTTGCGTTGATTTCTAATAAGCTCATCTCAGAAAAAAAATCACAGACCTAAACCGGATATGGTTTAGTTGTAAATGCGATTGAAAGTTCATTATCCCGTTGTTTTCGAAATTTCACAAAATTGCAATGTCTCCTGAACTATAAAATTTCGGACCACACATATAGGGGTTCATTCGATAGGTTTTGAGTATCTGTATCACCTGACTTCCGTTGATCTACTACTAACTTTACGTCTGCGAAAGGTTGAGAAATCTCGAAACTAGGGGTACTATAGAGCAAAATACGTAAATTGACCTAAGCATACCTTAGTCCAAAAGTTAATAGTTTTCGAGATAACGGGTGTCAAAGTTACAATGTTATTTTCTATTTTTCCTTATTGCTTGAGAATTATTTAAGATTTTGGCATAAAACTTAGTATGCGGAGGTTTTCTAGTATGAGAAACAAGAATCCGTTATTTTTTATGGCCAAACTTCTAGAGGGCGCCACTTACAGCACTATTTCGGTAAATAACTTATTATAACTTTTTTGTGATACCCTGTATACAACAACTGACCGAAAAATCTCATTTTCTCGTATTGCCACAATAAAAAAGGTTTACTTGTTAGAAGTGTCTAATACTAATAGTTTTCGAGATATTTGTTTTTAAAAGTTCCAATGCATTATTTGTACCATGATGATAAAACATTTTTATAACATAATAATCAAGTTGCTTTGGATAATATCTGATTAGCGTTGCTATGGTTTTTAACAATAACAAATGAGGATGGCAACAAAACTAATAAACGGAAATAATAACTACAAAAATTGTTCATAATGAGCATCACATTGCCTAACACACTCTCGAGCTCGACGAACTAATCCTTGCTGCACCCTCCAAAGCATTTGGATGTTATTTTTCATTCCCTGGGTATGGTGGAAAAATCTTTGTCGAAGATCATCTACAGTTTTCAATGGCGTATTGTAAACGCGTCGTTTTAAATTACCCCGGAAGAAGAAATCCATAGGATTTAAATCTGGTGATCTAGCCGGCCACAATACAGGTCCTGACCGGCCTATCCACTGGTATGGATAAACTCTATTTAGGTGATCTCTAACTAATATACTAAAATGAGGTGGAGCGCCATCGTGCATAAACCACATATTCATGCGTGTTTGTAATGGAAAATCTTTCAGCAGAGTGGGTAATTGTTCTTTAAGAAATTGTAAATACCTTTGGTCATTCAGTTTAGGTGGAAACTCAACGGGTCCTATTAAATATTGTCCAATTATTCCTGCCCATAAATTAATTAGAAATTATACTCGGTGGTGGGTTTGTATTATTGCATGAGGGTTTTCGTTTGCATAAATGTGAAGATTATGCAAGTTAATGGATCCATCACTTCCAAATCCTGCTTCGTCCTAAAATAATATTAACGAAGTAAAACCATTGTCGTGGTTAAAATTCCTCAAGAGCCATGCACAAAATTCTGCCCTTGCGAGGTCATCATCCGCTCTTAAACCATGTAATTTTTGCAGGTGGTATGGATGGAGCAGTTGCTCTTGAAAAATGGTATTTACTATACATTTGAAAACTTGAAATTCTCGAGCTACATTCCTGACCACAACTGTAGGATTTTCAAAGACAGCATCTAAAACATTCTCTTTAACTTCAGCTGTACATACAGTTCTGGGAACTCCACTATGTCGGCCCTAAAATCCAAATGGTTTTTACTACTCAAAATAAGGCTATAATCATTTCTTACCAGTAGTTTCTCGTAACCGCTGATCGACTCGTTGGAAAGTCTTTGACTTATCGACATGTAAACGCGCTAAACCGATTTCGCAGCGTTGACACATTGTCACCTTGAAACTTATTTAAACTGGGAACTGACATTTGTATTAATTTTGACACTGAATCAATTTGTGGCATTTCAAATCTTTATAAATCCTTTGGCCCCGCATACTGTAAATCAACAACTGTTTGTTTCAAAACAAAATTATTCATTTTACGAGTAGATAAAGGCAATTTTGGTATATAAAGATGCCCAAACAGTTAAATAGTCGGTGTAAGGAACTCGTGGCCTCGTTAATGCACTACTTTGAGCAAGAAAGGGACAACAACGGGCCTTTGTTGCCTTTAAATGTTGTTCAAGAGGTAGGTTAGTAATAATTATATGTAATGTATATTAATAATAGTGAAATTTTATTTCATTTTTTGTAGCGTGTTGCTGCTGCTTTAAAAATTAGTTTAAGGACAATTAGTCGTATTTCCGAGGGTGTGAAAAGTGATGCAAATTTAGAATCGCCCAAGAAAAAGCGGAGTTATATTAAACGTGTAACCAACACAGCGACATTGGATACAAGTGCCATTCGAGAAGTGATCTATAATATGTATCACAAAAGTAAGATCTTATTATAATAACTTATCAGAAATTTGCATTAATTTGTTAACTAAATTATAATGTCATATTACACATGGTTTCAGAAGAACAAGTTACGCTACAAACTTTATGGTCTCGATTAAGAGATAGGGCATTATTTGATGGTAGTGCCACGTCTTTAAGGCGGTTGCTTAGAGATCTTGGATTTAAGTGGCTTAAGGACAATCCGCGACAAGGGCTCATGGAACTACCAAGTATAGCTTTGAAAAGGGTGGAATTTCTAAGGCAATACAATCAAGCCAAGGTTGAGGCCTTATACCAGTTTGTCTTCCTCGATGAAACTTGGATATTTCAAAATGGGACCATAGGTCGCTCTTGGCAAAATGGAAACCAAAAAAGCGTGAAAGCTATTAAAACAGATGGTAAAAGGTATGTACTTTTACACAATTTGCACTATAAAATTTAAAACTAATATATTTTAGATACATTATATTACATGCTGGAAATGAAAATGGGTTTATTGAGGGTAGTGAAGCGATATTTTCTTCGAAAACAAAATTGAGCGATTACCATGGAGAGATGAACCAGGACAATTTTTTGAAATGGTTTCAACATCAGTTATTAGAAAAATTGGAGAGTCCATCTATGATTATACTGGATAACGCCCCTTATCACAGCATGATATTGAACAAAGTGCCCAACAATGCATGGACAAAAAAAAATATCCAAAACATACCATTTTTAAACACAATGTTTAAAACAGAGCTATTGAGTATTGTTGCTCGGTACATAATGCTTCTTAATTATATATATTTTGGTCGACAGTTTATATTTCTTTTGTTTATTCCTATTCTTAAAATAACTGCTTTTTTAGAAACAAACCACCTAAAATATACGTGATTGATGAATTGGCGGAACAACATGGGCACAAAGTTCTTCGTCTGCCTCCTTACCATTGTATATTTAACCCTATTGAGTTAATTTGGGGCATAGCAAAAGGTTACTATAACAGACATATTGGTAGAGATGGTAACAGTGAAAAAGACTGTTTGGATATGTGGAACGAGGCTCTACAAACGGTTACCCCAGACATGTGGAAAAATAGTGTTCGACATACTGAGCAAGAAATTTTTAAATGGTATGAAAGAGAAAATTTTTGATCGACCAGACATCGAACCTTTAATAATCAACTTTGAGAGTGATGAAGATTCAGATTCAGACAGCGCTGAAGAAAGAAACTCCGACTAACTTTATTGTACAGAAAAAGCTTACACCAGTAGCTTACCTAATTTTAGAATGCATTTTTCTGTATGAATTCTGTAAAATAAATACCATGCATAAAATTTGGAGGACCCCATTTGGATTTTTATTCAGTACCTTTAAGCTATCAATTAAATATGGTAGTTTCATAGTGTCATCTGATCAATAATTGTCATACTTAATGATTATGCAAGTACAGATCTATAATTTTATTATACTATTATTTTTGTTCTCATTTGAGGTTAATATTGCTTATAAACCTAGATATGTAAATAATAAATTTTATTATTTTACAAAAAGTTTGGCAACAATGTAAATTTTTCAACACACCCACCTTGATGACGTGCACGCCACTTTGTTTGGCGTTGACTATAGTCATTGCCATTGCCAACGACCAGTTGGACAAAAAAATACAATCAAATGTTAATTGGGAAATTGGCAAACTTTTTTAGTCTTTAGCTAACTCTTTTGACGATAGTATCAAGCTTTCGGCGATTCTCTATGGAGCGTTCAACAGGATCAGAAAACACAATAATGATGCTGGTATTTCAAAACGAACGCGGAGATGAGAACACTTATTACAAATATAAAACCAATCGGGTGGACACATCGGGCTTATTGCTAACGACGGATACCATTAGTAATCAATACACCCGAACATATTAAAAATTAACGAGAAGCAATTTTGGGGACACAATCGGAATATAGTTTCTAACCTCCTACATCCGCTTCACGTGGAGAAGGTGGATGGAACTGAAACGTGAGTGAAATGTTTCAATTAACAGGATAAGCAATTGGAAATGTATTTTAATTTTGGCACGACGTTAGATCGACTGGGATATGTAGCCGTTATAACTTTTCGCAATTCAACAGGTAGGAATAAATGATACTAAGCTGCTTAACGGCGCTCTCACAGTCAGGCAGAGTTTCTGAGGGGTATCGGGGAGGTGATAGGGAAACGCTAGTAGGACGGTATTGTGACAAGGCAAGCGCACTACGGTAGAAACGGATAGAAATACGCAGACGTGTGCTGTTCGCGTGCCTGGTTGAATTTGCATATAGCACAGAGTCGGATTTGATTTGGATATACGATCTAGCGTACGACTGTTTCCCTATTTTGGCGCATAGTATACCCAGCCCTTATTACTCTTATTACCGTTATTGTTTTGTTGTATTATCGTGTTGTTATTGTTGTATTGTTATTGTTGTGTTGTTATTGTGGAGTGTCTTTCTTACCAAGGCATCAAAAATAAACAATTAGAGAAATAAACGCACATGAAAAAAGACGTTTTCCAGATTGGGGAATCATTTTTTTTCTGATTTTTCAAAAGCGCCGAATCAATCTCCAAAAAAATTGTGCGGGATCACCTCTGAAGTACTTATGGCCTATTGTATAAAAAAAATGATCAAAATCGATTAATAATTTCCCCTCTTTCATTGAACTCTATTAAAAATGTCACTTACTGGTCCGATGTTTATCTCGAACGACCGACGTCAAAACTGCTACTGTTTAACTTGGGACAAAAAATTATCTGAATACGTCCTTTCTTAGTCCGTACACACCGCCGCGTTGCTTCGACTGGCAGCACGAGATAGTGGATAAAATTCGTGTAAAAGCCTATTTGCAGAGTTTTTCGCGCTTCAAAATTGACGCTTCATTTTTAAATATTTTTCAATTAAATTTTCACAGTGCACTAAAAACAAGACTCCACAGGGTGCTATAGAGCCACTTTTTCGTTTTTTTCTCTGGGTTATTTTTAAAAAAATCGAGAAGTCGAACATACAATTATCTGCACTTCCACCCACCATAACTCTTGAACAATTTTTTTTAGAAAAGTGGCTCTATAGCACCCTGGGCAATTGTCTTCTGAACATACTGTATAAATTTTATTCAAATATATAGAAAAATGGAGCGTCAGTTCCGAAGCAGCTAAACCCCTGTAAATGGCCTGAAACTCACTGCGTCGGAGCCGCCTTAACATCAGCCTTTTTATTCATGCAATGATCTGTCATGAAAATGTGGGACATTTCTAAAAATAGACGTTTTGAGAGTCTTTTTTCATTGTCAAGAACCTCAATACTGCCATAGTTTATTTAGTGACCTGTGGTGTTAATATGTGATGCCAAAGCACATCTCTCTGGGTGCAATCTAGCGTCACTTTTGTGTGAAGTTATCCTGCCTTTCAGTGATCTCGATGTTTGGCCTATACAAAACTAAATTACAGTTGTTGCAATTAATGCGATAGACAGTGTTGGTTGAATCAAGCAACTGAACCCCATCATTCATTTTGGAAAACAAACTGTTGACTGTGAGCACTGATTTACAAGCAAAACGACAATTAAAGGAATTATACAGCCCGATCAATTTTGGTGTTAGTTCTTTGATGTATGGCAAGACAACACACGCACCAAATACTTCGGATAACCATTGTTGATGAATAAGACTGAACGCTTCCTAAAATTGGAACGATGGAAAGTATTTTCAGAGATTTTTATTACTCTGTTCTTCATTTGTTTCACCAGGTTTATTTTTATTACAAGTTCGTGGTAAGACCTGAAGTTCAGGAACCTTCCAGAAGAAATTGGTTTCCTGTACCAGTCTACCAGTAATATATTGTCGTTGAAGCGAATCAATCTTGAATCCAAAAAGGGAACAGATTGATTGTCATCTTCTTTTTCGATGGTGAACTGGATGTAGAGATCGATCATAACTGTTAAAAACTTCAACAATATCATCCACCTTTTTATAAGGAATACAAACGATAATGTCGTCCACATACTTTTTTATGAAAATTAGGTTGTATGACAATACCTGAATAACAGTATCAAGCAGGTCATCCATCACAAATTCTGCCAAAATTGGAGATAACACAGAGCCCATGAGGCAGCCATGTGTTTGTGACAACACTTTGTTATTCAAAGCGAAATAATTGTGTCCGTCCGAGTGGTTTTGAAACACCATTTGGCTGCAACCTCAACGACGAGTGAGTTGTTTGACAATTTAAGTAGTTCCTGCATTGGTTGCTAACATCATAATTGTGTTTTCAGATCCTGATGAAGGCTCCATAGAGAATCGCCGAAAGCTTGATACTATCGTCAAAAGAGATAACTAAAGCCTAAAAAAGTTCGCCAATTTCCCAACTAACAATTAATTGTATATACGTAAATATATATACAGGGTGTTCCATAATTATTGCGACAAAATGATAGGGGTTGTAGAGGGCATCAAAATGAACAATTTTGTCTTATAAACCCCTGTTCGGAAATATGCCGTTTAGGCTGCAGCAAAAAAAAAGATTAGTTTCTTGAAACAGCTCACCTACAGTAATTGCTCAAAGTGTCCTCCACCTTGCTCAATACACAGCTGTGCACGATTGTTCAGTGATCGGCGAACTCTGTGGCATACCCCCGGTATGTCCTGAACATGTGCGGACGCGGCCATCACTCTTCCCAGTAGCTCTTGTTGGTTGGGAACAGGAGTTTCGTACACTAAAGCTTTCAGATGGCCCCAGAATAAATAATCCAGTCGGGTCAGGTCGGGTGACTGCGCAGGCTCAGGCACAGGGCCACCTCGGCCTATCCACCTACTTGGAAATTTGTTGTCCAAATTCTGCCGCACTTGTAAAGGAAAGTGGGCTGGAGCGCCATCGTGTTGAAACCACATGTTGGCTCTTGGTTCAGTGGTTCAGCGGCACATTTTCCTTTAGTTCCGGTAGCACATGCTGTAAGAATCGACCATAAGCATGCCCATCCAAACGTGGTGGAAGCAAATATGGCCCGATGATATGCTCGTCCACAATGCCGCACCAGATGTTAATTGAAAACTGATGTTGGTCTCTATGGATGGCTATAGCATGAGGGTTTTCTTCATCCCAAATGTGACTGTTACGGCGATTAAAATAACCGTCCTTTGTAAAACAGGACTCGTCAGTGAACAAAACGTAGCGACCAAAGTTTGGTTGTCTCAACTCCTGCTGCAGCCACCAACGACAAAAACGTCGACGCGGCAGATAGTCTTCTGGACCCATGGCTTGGACTTTTAAGAGGTGGTATGGGTGTAGTTGCTGGTCATGGAGAACCCGCCAAACAGTAGTTTGAGACGCTCCCATATCATGTGCAATAGCACGCACGTTTGTACGCGGATTGGCTTCTACATGATGCAGAATCGCTTCCTCAAATTCTACTGTGCGCCTCGTGAATGGCCGCCCTGCTCTCGCGAGGTGTCTGATGCTGCCACTGACATGAAGACGTCCATGAATCCTTGCAAAAATGGCGTGATGCGGATGAGGACGTTCTGGAAACCGTTGGCCGTAGATTCGCGAGGCTCGTCTTCCGTTACCACCAGCTTCTCCGTAAATTAAATGCATATCCGCAAGTTCCGAATACGAATAACGCTGCATTTTAACACTAAGGTACTGTTATTTACTATATAGTTAAACCGGCGAGACCATGAAATGTGCTAGACGAACATTTTGCAGCTGGTGAATTTTTTGTTTCTCCTATGAGCTCTTAAGGTAAAATTAGCGGTAGTGCTCAAACGGCATATTTACGGACAGGGGTTTATGAGGCAAAATTGCATATTTTTATGCCCTCTACAATCCCTATCATTTTGTCGCAATAATTATGGAACACCCTGTATATATATATATAAATATATATACATCTCCTTGAATTTCTTTGTGTAGAAGGCAAAGTATGTATTGCATAAGCACACTCTTACAACGTAAACTCGAGCTTTCGAAGGTCTATGCCTTCATCGTCTGGAGCTGGAAATAATTATTGACAATAGCAATAATAAACAATTAGGAGGAAAAAATAGTTACTAAGTCGGCGAGATTGTTGCTGAAATTGTTCTTAAACGACGGGAAGGGAAGGGAAGGGAACACATAGTCGACGAATAAAAAACTGGACCGATGAGGTTCGATTAGGACGGTGTTCCCTTCATTGTCGTTTAAGAACAATTTCAGCAACAATATCACCGACTTAGTAAGTAATTATATTTTTCCTCCTGATTGTTGATTGTTGCTATTGTCAATATTTGTTTCCAGCTCCAGACGATGAAGGCATAGACCATCGAAAGCTCGAGTTTAAGAGTGTGCTTATGCAATACTTTGCCATCTACCCAAAGAAATTCAAAGATATTTTCTCCTAACAGTTAAGGCAATTAACTAGGAATACTATATATATATATAACTTGAGACGTGGTCATTGTCGTCTAGACTTAGGTGAAAAATTAAAGCTTCCGCCTTTTGTTGGGTACTTCGACAAAATTTAAGCAAAGATGACTCATTGAATGTTTTCTAAATAATTTTTAATCTGTCTTTAACTTGTCTTGTCATATTTTACATAATTTTAACCATTGTACCATGTATCCAGCTCTCATCATGTTACTGGACGTTTCCCTCATCCTATACGAAAACAACAATTAGCAAAATCCTCACATACTACTCTCCTGATGATGATGGCAAAGTCCATTGAAAGCTAGAGAGAATTAAAAAAAGTATAAAGAGTCCTCTTTGCTTAAATTTTGTCGAAGTACCCAACAAAAGGCGGAAGCTTTAATTTTTCACCTATATATATATATATATATATATATATATATATCAAAGCCGGCGGCGTACCAAGGTTGGGAGCATACAAATGTACTAAAATTGACATAAACCCTCCCCACCCCCTGCGATCCCCGCCACCAGGTTTCTGCACCTGTAAATTTGTTTAAAAAAAGTATCAGGATCCTCTGAAACGTCAAAAAATGAAGTTCGAGCGATTTACCTTCTTTTTCGTTTTTAACCTTTTTCTCTGGGGTCACTGGACCGATTTTCGAAAACTACATCGCTTTTGCGTCTTGGCATATTAGTAACATTGTGTGAAAATTTCACCAAAATCCAAGCGTTACTTCTCAAGTTATAAGATTAGCGGACATGACTAAAATATATTGTCAAAAAATGTCAATTGACTCGAAGAAAATCACCGTTGTGACCGAACCGTCGATTAACAAAGAGGCATTTTAAACATACGTAGTTTTGATTCGGCCCAACGAATTCAAACTGTAATAGGTAGAAGGGGCCAGGCAAGCATGTGTCTCTTAATTCTCACAATATCTAGTAAGGATAAAAGTGGATTTGACATAAGTTCCATTTTTGACAGTTTGTCATTTGTATAGTGTCTGTCCGCTAATCTTATAACCGCCTATAACTTGAGAAGCTTTGAAGTTTCTGAAAATCGGTTCAGTGGTGGCAGAGAGGGTTTAGTTAATTTTTTTGATGCTGGTACATTTATACGCTCCCAACTTGGGTGATTCTGCGCACCTATTAGAAATATTTCATACATCATAGATTTCTCTGTACATTAACCCTGAAAAGATGTATTGCTGCTGCGCTACATCATAATGTTTTCTATGCTCTGACAGCGCTACCACGGTGCCACGTCTGCCCGAGTTAGTTATCGGGGAGAGGCGACGTTTCCAGATGCACCACCGGTAGGGCAGGGGAAAGCATGTCTATGGACTAATTGTGTGGACCAGTTTTACGGAATTTTTCTCAGACGATTGCATGGGAAGTACAGAGTCAACCTACTTGATGCCATTTTTTTCAAAGTACGACATGGTACTTCTTACACAATTTCCAAAGAGCGGCACAGGCCTAATGACAGGAGATGTTTCCCCCGGTGTAAGTATTATTATGTTGATATAACGCTCTCACTTTGATAGGCATTGGTAGACAAATGTGTCCAAAGTATGCGCTAAATCTACACAATTTTTACGACAAATAATACAATGTAAACATATAAGCTTGACTCCTTCTAATCTATTTGAATTCGTTTATCTAGTGAGACAAGCATGGCGAATTACATATCTTTATAACGCACAATAGCCCAATTGCAGCCTTTAGTCTGGGAATCGATTTATATTTTGAAAATTACCTACCTTAAAACATCATATACATATCTCGACTCAAGTCGACAATGTGACAACAGAGATGCCAAATACAGAACTTCTCTATTACCCTGTTATTAATTTTATCAACACAGATATTTGTCAGGTACGGCTATATCTCATTTCCTGTGTCACACAACTGTCAATTACGAGTTGATTCGACATCACGGTATGAGCGGAGCGAGAGGAAAGAATATCAGTTTTTTTTACAGATCAGCAGGAGATTATTATTTGCATGACATAATCCCCCAAGGCAAGACAAAATACATCGATTCAACATATTTACCCATTTGGAATTCCTTAGCTGGAGAGCTCATGCGTCCATCACCTCCGTTTGAGTAGGCTAGCACTCTAAGTTTATAGGCCTTTCCGGGTGTGAGATTAGTAACATGTCCTTCCAGTTTGCCTCCAAACGGTATAACTGTATCGTTAGCTTTGCTGATATCTTGGTCCGATTCCCATGCTCGTATCTAAAACAGAATAATTCAATTATACACACAATGTCATTCTGTAGTGAATGTGAATCCAAGAGTTTTGGATCTTGTGCTATCTAACAAATGTTTGGTTGAAAAGGCACATGAGGATTTACTTCCCGAGGATGTCCATCACCCTCCTTTACGTATTACCCCACAAAAAAAAACATTCGGAATTTCGAACACTGTAAGATCGATAGAATCATTTAATTTCCGAAAAACCAACTTTCCTTTGCTATATGTGATAAGTTGGTCTTTTTGGATGATATATATAACTCTGATGTTGCATGTTGTCTTACAATACATTTCAATTTATATAATAAATAGCATTTTTGAACTGTGTGTCTCGAAAACTAAATAAAATATCCACCATGGCATAAAAAATGGCGTCAAGTAGGTTGACTGGACTTCCCACGCGACGCCCTTATCAGTACATAGAGAAATATGTTCATCACAAGCTAGACTCTCTGAGCCAGTCAAGCAGGTCCATATAATTAGCCCATCGACATTCTTTCCCTGTCCTATCGTTAGTGCATCTGGAAATGTCGCCTTTCCAGATACTTATCTCGGGCAGACGCAGGAAACACTATGCTGTTGAGCAGCAGACATATGTGTGATTTCATAATAGAACAATCATCAGTCTCCCGAGAATATTTCTTAGTTTTCAGGACTAATTGAATGTAATAGGTGCGTAGAATTACCAATGTTGGGAGCGTGCAAATTTACCAGCATCTAAAAATTTAGATAAACCCTCCCCACTCCGTTACAACCCCATCCCAAGTTTTTTATACACCTCAATTTTTTTTCAATATCAGGATCCTCTGAAATGTCAACAAACGAGGTTTGAGTGATTTTTATTTCTTTGTTGTAGGTTTTTTTCTCTGCCACCCTTGGACCGATTTTCAAAAACTACAAAGCTTTTGCGTCCTTGGTATAGTAATGGTAATTTCATCGGAATCCGAGCGGTACTTCTCAAGCGGATAGACAGACAGACAGACCGACGAAAATGAATGACATGGTTTTTCGTTATGTATACCGGGTGTTTCAAATTGGAATCTCGGAAACGGTTAGAGATACGAACTCACTTAAATAGTGGCAAAGTTGCGTATTTAGGTATTTAAGAAAATACTGCTTAGAAAGTTTCGGAATTCAAAGTACTTCACGAGAGAGACGGAAGAAACCGAATTTTTCCAAAATCGTTTTAAGTTTTTCCTGGATTTATTTGTAATGGGATTTCAAAATAAGTTGCATATCAACATTGCCGCTTTTTATCTTCTACAGGATAGCATAATTAGAATTTCAATATGACGTTATTACCATCAATAAGATTTTCATTGTGTCCAGGTTTTACCATATTTTTTTATTTCCTTATAATATTCATCCAGCAAGTTCATAGCCAACTAGGATAATACATCACTGAATTCAGCGCAGAAAAGTCCATTTGAATGTAAACGTCTGTATGAGTGCTCGGCGACGGCAACGATCCATGTACGTTCGGGAAATACCCACAGTATTTGGTTGGTGCTTGTTAACGTAAGATAATTCGGCGCCTAATCTTGTGGCTCTTCGCTAATTGTAATTAAGTAAAATAGATAACTAATGTCAATCATCAATTAATTGTGTTTATAAAAGTTCGTGTGGTAAGTTGGCAACGTCTTATATTTTATTTTACTAAACCGAAAGATTTTAGAAAATGTCTACAAAAAATCCAATCTGGGAATATGTTGAAAAAGGCAATGACAAAACTGTATGCAAGATATGTTCAAGTCACTATCACTTGGCAGTTCAATTCCAAAGAAACAAACCGCTACCAATATTAAAAACCACTTACAAAAAATTCACATTGAAGAATGGAAAAAAGTTTGTGACGCCGAAGTGGAAATGCAAGTGCGAAAATTAGAAAAAATGCATGACGCTACGGGAATAAGATCCAGGACAAACCACTCAAACCAGCCCACTTTACATCAAATAATAGAACGCAAGTCGTCTGCATTATGGGCCGATGATCACCCGGTATCGTCCCGTATTGACAAATCGATTAGGACCTCACTATTGTTGATATGTTACCATATTCTATTGTTGAAGATGAAGCTTTTCACCGACTGCAAGATCCAATCGTCCCCTCTAAGTATAGAAAGAAAATAGAAAAGTTTTTCCGAACTAGTTTAATGCCAGCTACATATGACAGAGTCCGAGCCAAAGTATTCACTTTAATTTCTACAGCTCAGTGGGTTAGTTTTACTACGGATATTTGGAGTAATCCTGCCAAAACCTGTTCTCTTCTTAGTTTTACGGCATATTTTGTTCAAGGTCCAAAACGACTTAAAGTTATATTAGGAGCTATGGTGCTTGATGACGATCATACTAGTGCATTTATTGCAAATAGGCTTAATGAACTAATTCATGATTTTAAAATAGAAAACAAAATTCATATGGCTGTGTCAGATAATGCTGCAAATATGATCGCAGCTATGCGTATTGCAAAATCTACATCTTTGGGTTGTGTGGCCCAACCATTGCAACTTGCAATTCATGATGCTTTATTTAAACAAGAAATTATCGAAAATGCGATTAAAAAATGTCGCAAAATAGTAGAGCATTTTAAAAGGAGTGAACAAGGATGCAGGCATCTGAGACAGTTTCAAGAAACCTGTAATTTGCCAAAGCATTTGTTAATTCAGGATGTAGAAACAAGATGGAATAGCACTTATCTAATGTTATAGCAATTATTCGAACAGAAAATTGCAATAAACTTTTGTATGGCTGAACGTGGTGGCATTGAAGTCCCCAGTGCAGTTGAACTGGAACTAATCAAAAATATAATTTCAGTCTTAACATACTTTTACCAAGCAACGCAAGATCTTTCAGCCGGCTCTGCTTCTGTATCGCTAATATATAATTCCGCTGATAACAATGCTAAATGCTAAACCATTGATTCTCAAAGTGGTCTATATCGACCCCTAGGGGTCTATGACAACCTGCAAGGGGTCTACGTCAGCGAAAAAAAATTTGGGGGTCCATGAAATGAATATGGGGGTCCACGATAGTGGATCTCAACACATACACTGATAGTACCTATTTACTTACATCATACTATCTTATAATATCAAAACATATACATTATTTATAAAAGTACCTATGAAGTAAAAAATTTGTTATATATGTTTATAAAATTGTGTAAGTTGTAGGATGTTGGTATTCGCTTTGTGATCGCAATACATTTTGAACTTGTAAAAACCTGAGTCGCAGTCTCAGAGCTTCGCTACCTTGCACTGACTTGTTCAATTCGTCACTCTATAAATACGAATGTGGGACAAATACGTTTATTCGTTTCCTGAATCTTGAAAAGGAAAGTGCTAAGAAAAAAATATTTAAAAAAATATAAACAGATAGTATATAACACAAATTATAGTGAGTCAGTGTTATTTTGTTTGAGAGTGCTGGAGAGAAGTAAGTACATTATTTTTTATTAAATTTTAGTTTTGTACTCGTAGTTAGCAAAGATAGATAAATAAATATCTAAAAAATTAATTTTCACCCCCAAGGAAATCATTCCCCAAAATCCGTTGTACCTCAAAAAAATACCCTATTATAGAGACTATTTATAGGCTGGGTGGCATGGTGTGAGAAAGCTTCTGAAAGGCTGGCAGATAAAAAAATATGCTAAAAAATTCATTTTCACCCCCAAGGAAATGATTCCCCAGAATCACTTGTACCTCAAAAAAAAACTCTATCATAGAGACAATTTATAGCCTGGGTGGCATGGTGTGAGAAAGCTTCTGAAAGGCTGATAAAAAAATATGCTAAAAAAATTCATTTTCCCCCTCAAGGAAATGATTCCCCAAAATTAGTTGTACCACAAAAAAATACTCTATTATAGAGACTATTTATAGGCTAGGTGGCATGGTGTGAGAAAAGCTTCTGAAGGGTGGCAGATAAAAAAATATGCTAAAAAATTCATTTTCACCCCCAAGGAAATGATTCCCCAAAATCAGTTGTACCTCAAAAAAATACTCTATTATAGAGACAATTTATAGGCTGGGTGGCATGATGTGAGACAGCTTCTAAAAGGTTGGCAGATAAAAAAATATGCAAAAAAATTCATTTTCACCCCCAAGGAAATGATTCCCCAAAATCAGTTGTACCTCAAAAAAATACTCTATTATAGAGACAATTTATAGGCTAGGTGGCATGGTGTGAGAAAGCTTCTGAAAGGCTGGCAGATAAAAAAATATGCTAAAAACTTCATTTTCACCCCCAAGGAAATGATTCCCCAAAATCAGTTGTACCTCAAAAAAATAGTCTATTATAGAGACTATTTATAGGCTAGGAGACATTGGTGTGAGAAAGCTTCTGAAAGGCTGGCAGATAAAAAAATATGCTAAAAAATGCATTTTCACCCCCAAGGAAATGATTCCCCAAAATCAGTTGTACCTCAAAAAATATTCTATTATAGAGACTATTTATAGGTTAGGTGGCATGGTGTGAGAAAGCTTCTGAAGGCTGGCAGATAAAAAAAATATGCGAAAAAGTTCATTTTCACCCCCAAGGAAATGATTCCACAAAATCACTTATACCTCAAAAAAATGTTTTATTATAGAGACAATTTATAGGCTGGGTGGCATGGTGTGAGAAAGCTTCTGAAAGGCTGGCAGATAAAAAAATATGCTAAGAAATTCATTTTCACCCCCAAAGAAATGATTCCCCAAAATGATTTATATCTCAAAAAAATACTCTATTACAGAGACATTTCATGGGCTAGGTGGCATGGTGTGAGAAAGCTTCTGAAAGGCTGGCAGATAAAAAATATGCTAAAAACATTCATTTTCAACCCCAAGGAAATGATTCCCCAAAATCAGTTGTACCTCAAAAAAATACTCTATTATAGAGACAATTTATAGCCTGGGTGGCATGGTGTGAGAAAGCTTCTGAAAGGCTGGCAGATAAAAAATATGCTAAAAACATTCATTTTCAACCCCAAGGAAATGATTCCCCAAAATCAGTTGTACCTCAAAAAAATACTCTATTATAGAGACAATTCATAGGCTAGGTGGCATGGTGTGAGAAAGCTTCTGAAAGGCTGGCAGATAAAAAAATATGCTAAAAAATGCATTTTCACCCCCAAGGAAATGATTCCCCAAAATCACTTGTACCTCAAAAAAAACTCTATTATAGAGACAATTTATAGCCTGGGTGGCATGGTGTGAGAAAGCTTCTGAAAGGCTGGCAGATAAAAAATATGCTAAAAAAATTCATTTTCACCCTCAAGGAAATTATTCCCCAAAATTAGTTGTACCACAAAAAAATACTCTATTATAGAGACTATTTATAGGCTAGGTGGCATGGTGTGAGAAAGCTTCTGAAGGGTGGCAGATAAAAAAATATGGTAAAAAATTCATTTTCACCCCCAAGGAAATGATTCCCCAAAATCAGTTGTACCTCAAAAAAATACTCTATTATAGAGACAATTTATAGGCTGGGTGGCATGATGTGAGAAAGCTTCTTTCTAAAAGGTTGGCAGATAAAAAAATATGCAAAAAAATTCATTTTCACCCCCAAGGAAATGATTCCCCAAAATCAGTTGTACCTCAAAAAAATAGTCTATTATAGAGACTATTTATAGGCTAGGAGACATGGTGTGAGAAAGCTTCTGAAAGGCTGGCAGATAAAAAAATATGCTAAAAAATGCATTTTCACCCCCAAGGAAATGATTCCCCAAAATCAGTTGTACCTCAAAAAATATTCTATTATAGAGACTATTTATAGGCTAGGTGGCATGGTGTGAGAAAGCTTCTGAAGGCTGGCAGATAAAAAAAATATGCGAAAATGTTAATTTTCACCCCCAAGGAAATGATTCCCCAAAATCACTTATACCTCAAAAAAATGTTTTATTATAGAGACAATTTATAGGCTGGGTGGCATGGTGTGAGAAAGCTTCTGAAAGGCTGGCAGATAAAAAAATATGCTAAGAAATTCATTTTCACCCCCAAAGAAATGATTCCCCAAAATGATTTATATCTCAAAAAAATACTCTATTACAGAGACATTTCATGGGCTAGGTGGCATGGTGTGAGAAAGCTTCTGAAAGGCTGGCAGATAAAAAATATGCTAAAAACATTCATTTTCAACCCCAAGGAAATGATTCCCCAAAATCAGTTGTACCTCAAAAAAAAATACTCTATTATAGAGACAATTTATAGGCTAGGTGGTATGGTGTGAGAAAGCTTCTGAAAGGCTGACAGATAAAAAATATGCTAAAAAATTCATTTTCATCCCCAAGGAAATGATTCCTCAAAATCAGTTGTACCTCAAAAAAATACTCTATTATAGAGACAATTTATAGGCTAGGTGGCATGGTGTGAGAAAGCTTCTGAAAGGCTGGCAGATAAAAAAATATGCTAAAAAATGCATTTTCACCCCCAAGGAAATGATTCCCCAAAATCAGTTGTACCTCAAAACAATACTCTTATTATAGAGACAACTTATAGGCTGGGTGGCATGGTGTGAGAAGGCTTCTGAAAGGCTGGCAGATGAAAAAATATGCTAAAAAATTCATTTTCATCCCCAGGGAAATGATTCCCCAAAATCAGTTGTACCTCAAAAAAATACTCTATTATAGAGACAATTTATAGGCTAGGTGGCATGGTGTGAGAAAGCTTCTGAAAGGCTGGCAGATAAAAAAATATGCTAAAAAATGCATTTTTACCCCCAAGGAAATGATTCCCCAAAATCAGTTGTACCTCAAAAAAATACTCTATTATAGAGACAATTTATAGGCTCTTCAAAAATACTTATTGTGAAAGACTGTCAACATTTTTGAGGTATAAAAACATAAGCATAACCAAGTTCAATTTTAAAATACCAGACCACGTTATACAAAAAGACGGTTATAACTGCGGTGTCTATACAGGGTGTTTCAGTTTATTGTTGCATAACTTTAAGATTCGATAGAACTTTTAAAATTAATGCATAAAGTCTATATAAACATGGGTAAAAGAATGCGTGGCTTCCGAAATATAGGGTGTTTAAATTTACTTTCTAAAATAGTTTTTTTTGAAATATTTCGATCAATATTTGATGTATAATAGTGAAAATTGGTATACAAGGGTTTTTTGGTACGACAAAATGGGCATAGTTTTACTGTAGCCGTGCTCTCTACTGTACCTGTAGTGTATTAAAATGACCGAAAATTTTTTCTTAGTACAATTTTTTGCTTTTTGAATAAAAAAACTGATTCTTCGTACTTTTCAACATAAAAAAGCTCTCTTGTGAATTTTCGTTATAGTTAGCCGTTTTTGAGATATTTCGATTTTTAAGGTTCGATGCATTTTTAATTATTTATTATAAAATAACGCTAAAAAGTCAGTATCTCGATAATTTTTAGAAGTAGGCTGTGCCTGCAAATATTTTCGAAATTGAAAGCAGAATAAGGGTAAACGTCAATTAGTCGACAGTTAGTTTTGTTGTCTGTTGAAACCTGAAACGTTTTTTTGCAATTGTGAATGCACGAAATTTAGTTTCTTTTGCCTGTTTTTTTTTTGTAAGTTTTATAAAAATGCCATTTTTATTCTCCAATCAAGACGTAGCGAATATTCATTTTGTGTATAGCTTTGTAAATGGAAACGCAGCAGAAGCAGCCAGAGAATACGCACGAAGATTTCCAAACAGACGACATTCAACTCGCTCAGTATTTGTAAGAGTGCATCGCCAAATAATTGAAAATGGTTTTGGAAATCTCCAAGGGGATCAAAACATAAATGTTCGTCAGCGCAGATTTACCCGTATGATTCTGCGTGAGTTTGATAGAGATCCGACCACAAGTGTTAGGAGAGTTTCTGATGCCTTGGAAATTTCAGCAAGCCATGTTCACCGTGTTCTTAGAAATGACCATAGACGTCCTTACCATTTGCAACCTGAGCAAGGACTACAGCCAGGGGACGGAGAACGAAGAATCACATTTTGTCAGTGGATTCTTGATAGAACTGATAATAATAGGGAGTGTTTAAGTAAAGTTTTATGGACGGATGAGTCATGCTTCACTAGACGTGGAGTGGTAAATTTTCATAATCAACATATTCGGTCGCATGAAAATCCGCATGCAGTTCGGGAAAGAAATTTTCAGCATGAATTTAGTGTGAACGTGTGGATTGGTATCTACCGTAATCCACTATTTGGACCCTACCTTTTGCCTGCAAGGTTAAATGCTGCGACCTTCTTGGAATTTTTAAAGACTGAACACGCAAATATGTGGGATGATGTTATGTTAGATTTAAGAAGATTGGCCTGGTTCCAGCTTGATAGTTGTCCAGCTCATTATTAGAGAATAGTTAGAAACTGGCTGGACGAAAATTATCCAGAAAGACGGATCGGCCGTGGAGGACCAGTCGCCTGGCATCCACGATCCCCTGACCTAAATCCATTAGATTTCTTTGTGTGGGGATTTCTAAAAGAAAAAGTCTACCAGACTTCCGTAACCACGAGAGATATGCTAATAGACAGAATCAGGAATGCATGTGATGAAATAAGGCCTTATTTGAATAATGCTATACCACGTTCGATCATTCGTAGATGTGAATTGTGTATTGAACAATTGGGTTTACATTTCGAGCAACTACGTTAGGAATTATTGCTGTGTTTAAAAACACAATCTAAACGATCATCTTAATTACTTGTAATGCCCAAATCGAAAATGTAAAAAAAATATTATTTTCCCATAAATATACTAAGTGACATATAAATCCGAACACCTAGTTTAAATGGTTTTAGTTTAATAAAATTTTGTATAAGTACTTAATGAAGCATAATAAGTAAATGATAAAAATTTCAAAATGATTGCACTGCTTTAAAGCCCTTTGACCTTTAATAATGTGTGGATGCACCCTGATGTGCTAAGCATTCTCCAACGCGCCTAGGCATGCTTCTGATCAGGTGGTCAATGTCCTCCTGTGGTATCTCATTCCAGGCAACCACCAACTCCTCTCGAAGTGCTTCTAGAGTCTGAGGAGGACGTTGCAAATTGAGCAATCTCCTACTCATCATATCCCACACGTGCTCAATTGGGGATAATTCGGGAGATCTTGGTGGCCATGGTAACAATGTGACATTATGTTGAAAGAAGTCTATTGTGACTCTTGCAACATGTGGTCGGGCATTATGTTTTTGGAAAGTTGGATCTGCCAGGGTGTCAAGATAGGGTAAAAGATGGGGTTCTAGAACTTCGTGGATATAACGCTGCGCGTTCATGTTACCTCTGATGAAGATTAAAGGTGACCTGGAACCATAAGCTATAGCACCCCAAACCATAACTCCAACAGTGTGATGAACATGTCTTTCAACAAAAAACTGTGGATTCCTCCTTTCACCACGTCGCCTTCTAACCCTGGCACGACCATCGTGCATGCCTAAACAAAATCGAGACTCGTCACTAAAGACAATACTGTTCCATTCCTGAGCTTTTTTATGTTGAAAAGTGCGAAGAATCAGTTTTTTTATTCAAAAAGCAAAAAATTGCACTAAGAAAAAATTTTCGGTCATTTTAATACACTACAGGTACAGTAGAGAGCGCCCTCTAGCGGCTACAGTAAAACTATGCCCATGGTTCGTTTTGTCGTACCAAAAAACCCTTGTATACCAATTTTCACTGTTATACATCAAATATTGTTCGAAATATTTTAAAAAAACTATTTTAGAAAGTAAATTTAAACACCCTGTATTTCGGAAGCCACGCATTTTTCGACCCATGTTTATATAGACTTTATGTATTAATTTTAAAAGTTCTATCGAATCTTAAAGTTATGCAACAATAAACTGAAACACCCTATAATACATTTTTTCCAAAAACTTGCCAAGAAGATGAGGCTGGTCTGTCAAGTAGATATAGATGAACAAAGGATAAATTTCAAGTGGATGTTACTTCGCAACAGCTCATTTATGACGGATATTTGCCTTTTCTGTGCCTGTTCCACAGCTCGAGACAAGGCAGATTGTATTTTCGCTTGTAGGCTGTGTAGAAGAAACATGCATTTGAAGTGTCTCCTTACAGCAGCAGAATTGGAGAAAAATATAGACGTAAACGAAAAAATGTGACCTCTGCAGAGCCAACTAACTAAATGCTTCACCTAGATATAATAAGTTTCCATTAATATACAGGGTGACTTTGAAGTTGAGTCATTAATTTTCAGATAATGATTGTAGAAGGAATATAAACCAAAATATGTGTGTAAAAATAAAAAAAAAATTAAAAAAAATTTTTACCTTGTTTTATAAAGTATCCTCCCGACAAGTATTTCAGTGCGGACCTGTATTTGATCGTGAGGTCCCCTGTGAGGTCTTAAGTCACCTGATTCACGAGCCCGTTGTACTACATTAACAAAGGCACGAGGGGTTGGTTGCACTCGATTGGGAAACCGATCCGCATAAACATGTGCCATTTTTTATTTCGTTTGAGCCACGCAACAGATACAACTATTCACTGACACTGACTGTATACAAATGAATGAAATAATTCGTTCCAAATTCTTTCGCTTTTTTGTTTCCGATGCGATGAACCGATACGACGGATTATATCCGTTGTCGCCAAACACGAGCACATTGAGACAGGGCGGTACTCAAACTTCCAAAGGGCTATAACTTTGTTACTTTAATTTTACCAGAAAAATGGTAAAGGAAAAAACATTTCTTTTGATCAGATCTACTCACTGTTAAAATAAATGACTCAACTTCGAAGTCACCCTGTATACATTTGGCTGCCCCTTCTTGAGTAGATACCATATAGCTTGATCTGGTCCACTAATTTCAGAAATTTTGGATGTCGCATTCTGGGGAATTATTTCCTTGGAGGTGAACATGAATAATTACTTATTTTTCTTATCTGCTATCTCTCCTTGTCGTCTAGCTTATAAATAGTCTCTATAATAGAGTATTTTTTTGAGGTACAACTGATTTTGGGGAATCATTTCCTTGGGGGTGAAAATGAATTTTTGTAGCATATTTTTTATCTGCCAGCCTTTCAGAAGCTTTCTCACACCATGCCACCTAGCCTATAAATTGTCTCTACAATAGAGTATTTTTTTGAGGTACAACTGATTTTGGGGAATCATTTCCTTGGGGGTGAAAATGAATTTTTTTAGCATATTTTTTATCTGCCAGCCTTTCTGAAGCTTTCCCACACCATGCCACCTAGCCTATAAATTGTCTCTATAATAGAGTATTTTTTTTTGGTACAAGTGATTTTGGGGAATCATTTCCTTAGGGGTGAAAATGAATTTCTTAGCATATTTTTTTATCTGCCAGCCTTTCAGAAGCTTTCTCACACCATGCCACCCAGCCTATAAATAGTCTCTATAATATAGTATTTTGTTGAGGTACAACTGCTTTTGGGGAATCATTTCCTTGGGGGTGAAACTGAATTTTTTAGCATATTTTTTTATCTGCCAGCCTTTCAGAAGCTTTCTCACACCATGCCACCCAGCCTATAAATTGTCTCTATAATAAAGTATTTTTTTGAGGTACAACTGATTTTGGGGAATCATTTCCTTGGGGGTGAAAATGACTTTTTAGCATATTTTTTTATCTGCCAGCCTTTCAGAAGCTTTCTCACACCATGCTACTTAGCCCATGAAATGTCTCTGTAATAGAGTATTTTTTTGAGATATAAATCATTTTGGGGAATCATTTCCTTGGGGGTGAAAATGACTTTTTAGCATATTTTTTTATCTGCCAGCCTTTCAGAAGCTTTCTCACACCATGCCACCCAGCCTATAAATTGTCTCTATAATAAAGTATTTTTTTGAGGTACAAGTGATTTTGGGGAATCATTTCCTTGGGGGTGAAAATGAATTTTATAGCATATTTTTTTATCTGCCAGCCTTTCAGAAGCTTTCTCACGCCATGCCACCCAGCCTATAAATTGTCTCTATAATAGAGTATTTTTTTGAGGTACAAGTGATTTTGGGGAATCATTTCCTTGGGGGTGAAAATGAATTTTTTTAGCATATTTTTTTATCTGCCAGCCTTTCAGAAGCCTTCTCACACCATGCCACCCAGCCTATAAATAGTTTCTATAATAGAGTATTTTTTTGAAGTACAACTGATTTTGGGGAATCATTTCCTTGGGGGTGAAAATGATTTTTTTAGCATATTTTTTTATCTGCCAGCCTTTCAGAAGCTTTCTCACACCATGCCACCCAACCTGTAAATAGTCTCTATAATAGAGTATTTTTTTGAGGTACAACTGATTTTGGGGAATCATTTCCTTGGGGGTGAAAATGAATTTTTTTAGCATATTTTTTATCTGCCAGCCTTTCTGAAGCTTTCCCACACCATGCCACCTAGCCTATAAATTGTCTCTAATAGAGTATTTTTTTGAGGTACAAGTGATTTTGGGGAATCATTTCCTTAGGGGTGAAAATGAATTTCTTAGCATATTTTTTTATCTGTCAGCCTTTCAGAAGCTTTTTCACACCAAGCCACCCAGCCTATAAATAGTCTCTATAATATAGTATTTTTGAGGTACAACTGCTTTTGGGGAATCATTTCCTTGGGGGTGAAAATGAATTTTTTAGCATATTTTCTAATCTGCCAGCCTTTCAGAAGCTTTCTCACACCATGCCACCCAGCCTATAAAATGTCTCTATAATAAAGTATTTTTTTGAGGTACAACTGATTTTGGGGAATCATTTCCTTGGGGGTGAAAATGAATTTTTTTAGCATATTTTTTATCTGCCAGCCTTTCAGAAGCTTTCTCAGACCATGCCACCTAGCCTATAAATTGTCTCTATAATAGAGTATTTTTTTGAGGTATAAGTGATTTTGGGGAATCATTTCCTTGGCGGTAAAAATTAATTTTTTAGCATATTTTTTTATCTGCCAACCTTTCAGAAGCTTTCTCACACCATGCCACCCAGAGTATAAATAGTCTCTATAATAGAGTATTTTTTTGAGGTACAACTGATTTTGGGGAATCATTTCCTTGGGGGTGAAAATGAATTTTTGTAGCATATTTTTTATCTGTCAGCCTTTCAGAAGCTTTCTCACACCATGCCACCTAGCCTATAAATTGTCTCTATAATAGAGTATTTTTTTGAGGTACAAGTGATTTTGGGGAATCATTTCCTTGGGGGTGAAAATGAATTTTTTAGCATATTTTTTTATCTGCCAGCCTTTCAGAAGCCTTCTCACACCATGCCACCCAGCCTATAAATAGTCTCTATAATAGAGTATTTTTTTGAGGTACAACTGATTTTAGGGAATCACTTCCTTGGGGGTGAAAATGAATTTTTTTAGCATATTTTTTATCTGCCAGCCTTTCAGAAGCTTTCTCACACCATGCTACCTAGCCCATGAAATGTCTCTGTAATAGAGTATTTTTTTGAGATATAAATCATTTTGGGGAATCATTTCCTTAGGGGTGAAAATGAATTTCTTAGCATATTTTTTTATCTGCCAGCCTTTCAGAAGCTTTTTCACACCATGCCACCCAGCCTATAAATAGTCTCTATAATATAGTATTTTTGAGGTACAACTGCTTTTGGGGAATCATTTCCTTGGGGGTGAAAATGAATTTTTTAGCATATTTTCTAATCTGCCAGCCTTTCAGAAGCTTTCTCACACCATGCCACCCAGCCTATAAAATGTCTCTATAATAAAGTATTTTTTTGAGGTACAACTGATTTTGGGGAATCATTTCCTTGGGGGTGAAAATGAATTTTTTTAGCATATTTTTTATCTGCCAGCCTTTCAGAAGCTTTCTCACACCATGCCACCTAGCCTATAAATTGTCTCTATAATAGAGTATTTTTTTGAGGTACAAGTGATTTTGGGGAATCATTTCCTTGGCGGTAAAAATTAATTTTTTAGCATATTTTTTTATCTGCCAACCTTTCAGAAGCTTTCTCACACCATGCCACCCAGCCTATGAATAGTCTCTATAATAGAGTATTTTTTTGAGGTACAACTGATTTTGGGGAATCATTTCCTTGGGGGTGAAAATGAATTTTTGTAGCATATTTTTTATCTGTCAGCCTTTCAGAAGCTTTCTCACACCATGCCACCTAGCCTATAAATTGTCTCTATAATAGAGTATTTTTTTGAGGTACAAGTGATTTTGGGGAATCATTTCCTTGGGGGTGAAAATGAATTTTTTTAGCATATTTTTTTATCTGCCAGCCTTTCAGAAGCCTTCTCACACCATGCCACCCAGCCTATAAATAGTCTCTATAATAGAGTATTTTTTTGAGGTACAACTGATTTTAGGGAATCACTTCCTTGGGGGTGAAAATGAATTTTTTTAGCATATTTTTTATCTGCCAGCCTTTCAGAAGCTTTCTCACACCATGCTACCTAGCCCATGAAATGTCTCTGTAATAGAGTATTTTTTTGAGATATAAATCATTTTGGGGAATCATTTCCTTGGGGGTGAAAATGACTTTTTAGCATATTTTTTTATCTGCCAGCCTTTCAGAAGCTTTCTCACACCATGCCACCCAGCCTATAGTCTCTATAATAGAGTATTTTTTGAGGTACAACTGATTTTGGGAAATCATTTCCTTGGGGGTGAAAATGAATTTTTTAGCATATTTTTTTATCTGCCAGCCTTTCAGAAGCTTTCTCACACCATGCGACCCAGCCTATAAATTGTCTCTATAATAGAGTATTTTTTTGAGGTACAACTGATTTTGGGGAATCATTTCCTTGGGGGTGAAAATGATTTTTTTAGCATATTTTTTTATCCGCCAGCCTTTCAGAAGCTTTCTCACACCATGCCACCCAACCTATAAATAGTCTCTATAATAGAGTATTTTTTTTGAGGTACAACTGATTTTAGGAAATCATTTCCTTGGGGGTGAAAATGAATTTTTTCAGCATATTTTTTATCTGCCAGCCTTTCTGAAGCTTTCCCACACCATGCCACCTAGCCTATAAATTGTCTCTATAATAGAGTATTTTTTTGAGGTACAACTGATTTTGGGGAATCATTTCCTTGGGGGTGAAAATGATTTTTTTAGCATATTTTTTTATCTGCCAGCCTTTCAGAAGCTTTCTCACACCATGCCACCCAACCTATAAATAGTCTCTATAATAGAGTATTTTTTTTGAGGTACAACTGATTTTAGGGAATCATTTCCTTGGGGGTGAAAATGAATTATTTCAGCATATTTTTTATCTGCCAGCCTTTCTGAAGCTTTCCCACACCATGCCACCTAGCCTATAAATTGTCTCTATAATAGAGTATTTTTTTGAGGTACAAGTGATTTTGGGGAATCATTTCCTTAGGGGTGAAAATGAATTTTTTAGCATATTTTTCTATCTGCCAGCCTTTCAGAAGCTTTCTCACACCATGCCACCCAGCCTATAAATTGTCTCTATAATAAAGTATTTTTTTGAGGTACAACTGATTTTAGGGAATCATTTCCTTGGGGGTGAAAATGAATTTTTTAGCATATTTTTTTATCTGCCAGCCTTTCAGAAGCTTTCTCACACCATGCCACCCAGCCTATAAATTGTCTCTATAATAAAGTATTTTTTTGAGGTACAAGTGATATTGGGGAATCATTTCCTTGGGGGTGAAAATGAATTTTTTAGCATATTTTTTTATCTGCCAGCCTTTCAGAAGCTTTCTCACACCATGGCACCCAGCCTATAGTCTCTATATTAGAGTATTTTTTGAGGTACAACTGATTTTGGGGAATCATTTCCTTGGGGGTGAACTTAAGGTTCAGTTTAAAAACGGATATCAGCAATTCTGGCTGCAAAACAACATACCCGTTACTTATCCCGTATTATGGAATATAGCGAGGAAATTTTTAATTTCCTTTAAATCGTCATACCTAGTGGAAAGTGGGTTCAGCGCTGTTACCAATCTCCTAACGAAAAAAAGAAACAGACTGGACATCATTAGCCGAGGAGATTTAAGATTAACCCTTACAAAATTGACGCCAAATGTTGATAATTTATTATTAAAGCATCAGGTTCATCCTTCTCACTAAAAATATTGACTTATTGCTTGTTATTTTATTTATAGTTTATTTTATGTTTATTGGTGCCTGACCAATAAATGCCCGCATTGGGAATAAGTGCCCGCATTGATTTTTTTAAAGAACCCCCCTTTATAGAAAATATTTTTTTTTAAATTATTCTGAAAATTCAAGGATAGGTACACACTAAAATTCGTTAATTTTTTGCCTTTTTTGAGATAACTTAAACGTATAAGAAGCGGAATTTAATCAAACTAACAGTGAAATTATTATAGAACATACGTTTATGTTATAATTAATAAACGAACTCGCTTATTGTACTATTTTAAGTAAAAAACTTTTTTTTTTTATTTTTCACTTTTTTTTTATTTTATTCCTCTTATTTTTTTTTTTCAATGCGGGCACTTATTCCCAATGCGGGCACTTATTGGTCAGACACCTGTTTATTTAATGTTACGTATATTTTACATAACAGATACAAAATTTTATGTTGAGTAGTTTTAATTTAAATTCAATTAATAAATGTATAAATTAATATGTTTTTACTTTAAGTTTTTAACACTAAACTTCACTACAGTTAGAAATTTACAGGAAATCAATATCAGGTAAGTAGGGGGTCTACCCAACACGGAAAAACATGGCAAGTGGTCTACGACACAAAAAAGTTTGGGGAACTCTGTGCTAAACTATAAACCGAACAACATGAATCTAAGGAGATATGTTCTTTAAAGTTACAACTAAGTGAATCATTAAATCAATCAATCAAGTATAGTTTCCGCTAATATAGTTTCGACTCTATCATCATTAGAATGCATAAAAACTGTAGGAGTAGAAAAGAATAATCTTTGGGATTCACATGATACTCATCTTGCAGTCGTTCCGACCACGATAGCAGAAACACGGTATGTAGATTACTTAGATAACTATTTATGAGAACCGTTTGCTTTTAAGAAGTGGTGACACATTCCATTATTGGGAGTCAAGTCCCTATCTTCCTTTGAAGATTGCAGCTAAGAAGTTTTTATCGCCCCCCCCCCAACAAGTATAGCTAGCGAACAATTATTTACTTCTGCTGGACAACTTTATGCTGATCGAAGGTCCAATTTACTAGGGGAAAATGCTGACAAACTACTTTTTCTTACCTATAATATTAGAATGTTTAATTTTGAATATTAATTTTGATTAATTAATTTTAAAATTTTAAATCTTAGTTATTTGTTATTTTTTTCCAATTACCAAATGATATTGTTTTAGTTTTACCAGGTTTTATGATTTTTTGGTACTTTTGAGTGTTTTATTATGTTTTAGATTATATTATATGCCTCCAATTCACTAGGGGAAAATGCTGACAAACTACTTTTTCTTACCTATAATATTAGAATGTTTAATTTTGAATATTAATTTTGAATAATTAATTTTAACATTTTAAATCTTAGTTATTTGTTATTTTTTTCCTATTACCAAAGGATATTGTTTTAGTTTTACCATGTTTTATGATTTTTTGGTACTTTTTAGTTATTTTACTATGTTTTAGATTATATTATATAGTTCAACAGAATAAAAATATTAAAAATGTTGTAATATATAAATATTTTAAATATATTAAAATTATGAATTATGGTAAGTTTTATATTTTTTTAACCACCTTCGGCTTCGGCTTCCGTTTACGCCGAAGGTGATCCGCAGACCGAAGTTCGGCTTCGGCCAAAAAAATACTCCTGGTTTGTGAAATAATTGTAGTCTGGTTTTATTGATGCAAGTTGTTCAAGGGGGTATTTAAAACATGGACGTATAAAACGGGTACACCAATTTTTGTGGGAAAACTTTTTATTCGACAACAAAGAATCAGAAAACGTGTTATTTGGGGAACTCTTCAAATAAGATTTTTAGGTATTTATGAGACCTGCAGAATGAGACCACACGTAAAAATATCCGACTAATAGTAAAAAAGTTATGGCCGAAAACTGCGGCAAAATGCAGGTTTTGCTGCTAATGCGGCGATAATTTCACGCAGCTACTTGAAATTATTCATACTTCTAAGTAACCACATCACAATTGGAGTCGATTGGTCAAGTAGTCTTTGAGAATTTCAAATTATTTATCCCATAACACCTGTCTTCCGACCATCACTACTAGTTTAGTGAGCAATATACAGGTTTCGTTCAAAGGGCATTTTATAGAAAAATACACGAGTTTACCTTGTCGATATAAACCACAAACCATTCAGAAAGATAATTGTTGTTTTTATGCGAAAAACGAAGGGTTACGTTTTTTTTTTCTTCTAAACAAATTCAATCATTCTGAATGCCTAAGTAATTGAACAGATTCGCTACGATATTCGAAAAACATACGTTAGTATACACATTTTAAACCAAAGCGGATGTGTCCATCACATTTTGTTGCGAAGAAAAAAAAATTTAATTCAAGATTTCTTCATGCTCTTGGGCAGACATACATATTTAGAGCTGAAATTTTTACAAGGTCACAGATGAGCCTTGAAGTTTATAAAAAAATATTTCATACTGAAATATGCTTATAAAGTTAGCACGCAAATTGAAGACACAATTATGTTTCAACCTGTCTTAGACTAGTTAGGATGTAGCATGTGCTAAATGGCTGCATTATTGATGACTAAATAACTTTTTCAAATAAGTAGGTCACGTAATCCAGTTTCTTCACGAAGAAATATAATTCCCGGACCTTTTTTCTAAAAGTATTAATAAAGTATACGTCTGTTTTCGAAATCTTGTACGATTAAAACGACTGCGAGTTCAAAGTATTGGAAAATAGAGTCGATAAAATGAAAAAACAGTATACAGATATCAACTAATTGTAGCAAACTGACAGTCTGAAAAATTAGGCAAAATGCTCGGTATTAGTCCCTAATACATTATTTAAAGTATAGCTTGATTTCAACTCCTTTTTTTATATTGATTAATTTGTGAGCAATAAAAAGTATTTTGAACTCGCAGTCGTTTAATCGTACGAGATATCGAAAACGGACGTATAGTATATTAATACTGTTATAAAAAAGGTCCACGGAATTATAGAAAGAAACTGGACTGTGTGACCTACTTATTTGACAAAGTCATGCAGTCATCAATAATGCAGCACATGCTACATACTAACTAGTCTAAGACAGTTTGAAAGGTAATTGTGTCTTTAGTTTGCGTGCTAATTTTGTAAACAGTTCAGCGCATTTCAGTATGAAATATTTTTTCATAAACTTTAGGGCTCATCTGTGACCATGTGAAAATTTCAGCTGTAAATATGTATAGACAAGAGTATGAAGAAATCGTCTTTCGGAATGGTTCGTGGTTTATGTCGACAAGGTAAACTCGTGTATTTTGCTATAAAATGTCCTTGTTGTGGTTACTTAGAAGTATGAATAATTTCAAGTAGCTGCGCGGTATAGTACAGAAGAGTCACCCCTACCACTAAAGAAGGGGATCTAGTTTCCCTGGATCAGCACTTTGCCTTATCCAGTCCTATTTTATTGTATTCACAGTTAGTTAGTCTGTTGTTAGTGCTCATACTATATACATCAATAAAATTGTATTTTGATAATCGAAAATAAATCTTTTTAAAAAGCAAGTAGACTGACTCGGTCGGATAATTGGCGCAGCCACAGTAGGATTTTCGGGCTGTTTCGCGAATCAATCGAGACCGAGAAAGCAGTTTTCGTATCGACGAATTTATCGGAAAAACGGCCTACGGACTAAAGACTTTGGTGAGTGGGAGTTCGAGCGGAACCAGTCTATCGAAGACACCGTGTGCAGCTACCACGTACGAAGTCAGGGATTTGGACGCATCGCCCAAATCTGCAAGCGGAACATTTTGGAGAAGGACCAGATCGTCCAACCAAGATCCTCCCCTTATAGTTAAGCAACCAACTAAAGACAAAGAAAGAAACGTGATGCACTTGATCATCCTCGTATTAGCGTAAGTGCAACTATACATTTTAAATGTCTTTGGAAGATATTGCAGAGGCTATAGATAATTTGACACTTTCAACAGACTCACCTATTTTAGGACCACCTAGATTAAATATTGAAAATATTCCAAGCACGTCTCAATTCAGACCAGAATTTTTAAATTGCATCCCAGAGTTTAAAAAAAAACATTAATTGCAAATTTTTATGATATACGGAACCCACATAATTTCCAAAATATCTATTTGCTAATTCAAGTGTCTTCATATTTTGAATCTGCTATGCAGCCATGTAAACGTACATAAAGATTCTGAAGAAGCAAAAGTGTTAAAAAGAAATTTATATCAAGAATTAGCTCTGAAAACATTTTTGTGCGGACTACGAGAGCCCTTGGGTACAACAATTATGAAACCCACACCTCTCAGCCAAGGTTTACAATTCGTTATATCTGAAGACAATGTCAGCTATTTCCAAAATTATAACAAAAATTTTGGAAAATCACAAAATGTGCCACAGAATCAAACTTCCAGGCCAATGCAAGGGCCAATGATTAATAAAAATAGACCTTCATACTTTCAGCCTAATTATCCATTCAGTCAGCCGAACACTTCAACATTTCAACCCAATTCGACTTTTCCGACTGGACCTGTAAACTTGCCAAGGCCAGTTTATCGTCCTCAGAGATTTCCGACGAATTCTCAGGTTTTTAGCCAAACACAGAATAACAGAAATGTTTTCAAACCTAACCCTAACCGTACTTTGCCACAAACTACTCCAATGAGTACTTCTACTAGAATTTCTTTCAAACAAGAACATAATTCGACAGGCCATAGCGAACTACATTCTTTTTCCCGAATATGGAATTAAAATGTTGATCGATTCTGGATCAACTAAGTCATTTATTGATCCCAGTATTGCTCGTAGATTTTTTCCAAATTTAATCTGAGATAATCCATTTGTTGCATCAACTGTTTTTCAAAAATCCGCTCACAAATATAGTGCATCCAGCCCGGCATCGAAAATTTTCAATCTTCCTAATCGTATGGATTTGAAGTTTTACCTATTTAAATTTCACAATATTTTCGATGGATTGTAAGCTTACGAAATATCTCAAACACATTTTTTTTGCATGCCAGTCCAACCCTGTAGCACACAAAACCTTTCCAGAAGGTTCACAAGGCTGCTTAGTGTCACTCAGCGCGACAGCCCTTACGCCTGTTTACATTATACATTCCATTCCTTCTCTGGGTACTTGTTCCCAGGATAAACTTTGTTAGTCGGGCGTGGACAGCGATACATTTCAATTATCGCGTGGATGAGATCGCTTCTCAGACCAAGTAGTGCGCTTTGTGAACTTCTGATTCAGGGATAACGTCGGAGATTTGGGGTATTGACACAACGGCCCTTGGCCAGCGTGATATCCCGGTTCCTGAACTGTCTTTTCGTAACAATCGTTAAACTCAGCATGTCTGACCATATACCTAGCGACCAAAGAGTTAGATTGAGTCTGTGTGATGACTCCTATTAAGTCTGTGTGATGACTTATTGACCAGTCTGTGTGATGACGGTCAGGATCAGTCTGTGTGATGACGGTCCCGTGATTCAGTCGATGACGAATCCGTAATAGTAGTTGGGGTACATTAATGTAATGGTAAATAGTAGATTTGTGCATGTGATGTCATGAGTCGGTTGAATATGGGAGATACTCATAAGTCTTTTTCTAAAAATAGGTGTTGGCCCCAACAATCCGATCATATCGCCCTTATCTCTTGCCAAAGGAGGTTAACTCGTTGTCGTTTCGTCACCAAGTAAGTGACTTTAATACTACCCTGACATTGTTGCCCATACAGAATTGTTTACGTACTGCCCATGTAGTAAAAATGTGATGGTACGGGGCGGTACTTCGAGATCTTCTAAGATGAGATGTTTTCACGTTTATCGTTATATTGCTATTATCATATTATCAATTTCGTATCCTACAGGATTGATTGGATTAGATAATCTAAAATTATTGACAGCCGATATTAATTTAAGCAAAGGAACTTTACATACGCCCTACGCCAAAATTAGACTAAAATTTCACCAGCTTTCTAACGACTTAAATTTGATAACCGTCGCACCTCGAACCGAACAAGTCATAAAAATCAAAACATCGATCGTCAATGGTGAAATCGTAATTACTCATCAAAAATTTCATATTTCCGAGATACCTGAATGCCTTACGGTAGCAAAAAATAATTTTGCGCTGACAATGATTTTGAATAACACTACTAAGCCTGTTACATTAAATTTTTCTCAGACGATTTCAGTAGAATCATTTAATTTATTAGAAATGCCAGAAATTGATCTCAATTATTTAGACACATCAGACAAATGTAACCTAGATTTATCGGAAATCAGGATTGATCATTCTGAAGAGAAATCAAAGATACTTCAACTTTGCAGAGAGTTTTCAGACATTTTTTACCAGGACAGAACTCCACTAACATTTACTAATAAAGTCAAACATCAAATAAAAACCAAAAACGGAAGGCCCATTTACACAAAATCGTATCGCTATCCATTTGTTCACAGAGGCGAAGTAAATAGCCAAATACAAAAAATTTTGGATTCGAATATAATACCTCCAAGTAGCTCAGGTTATAATTCATCTATCTGGGTCATTCCAAAGAAGCTAGACGCTTCGGCGAAGCAAAAATGGAGAGTTGTAATTGACTACCGAAAATTAAATAAACAGACTATTGACGATAAATATCCGTTACCCAATATCAACGACTTGCTTTACAAACTTGGCAGATGCCAGTATTTTATTACCCTTGACTTAGCGAGTGGTTTCCATCAAATCGAGATGGAGGAAACAGACATAGAGAAAACCGCCTTTAGTACCGAAAATAGGCATTGGGAGTTTCTCCGGATGCCTTTTGGCCTAAAAAAACGTGCTCGCCACATTCCAATGCATCATGGATAATATTTTAAGGGGGATACAAAATGAGAAATGTCTCGTACATCTCGACGACATTATAATTTTTTATACATCCCTTCGCGAACATATTGAAAATTTAAGGTCAGTTTTCCAACGACTTAGAAATTCAAAATTTAAAATACTGCTCGACAAATCAGAATTAGAAGTAGCTTATCTCAGACATGTAGTCACACCAGATGGCGTTAAGCCAAATCCAGATAAAATTATTGCCATCCAAAAATTTCCGATTCCAAAAACGACTAAGCGGATTAAAAGCTTTCTCGGACTTATTGGTTACTATAGACGTTTTATAAAAGATTTTGCAAAACTCACAAAGCCTCTAACTAAATGTCTAAAAAAGGTAGCCAAAATTGAACACAATGAAGGATTTATGCTGATGTAAAAATGTTCTTATGAATGAACCGATACTCAAGTATCCAGTCTTTTCTAAGCCATTTAACTTAACCACGGATGCGAGCAACGTAGCCCTTGGTTGTGTACTTTTACAAGGCCCTATAGGACAGGATCTTCCTATCGCCTATGCTTTGCGCACGCGTAATGATTCCGAACGAAATTATAGTACGATTGAGAAAGAATTACTAGCAATAGTCGGGGCGATTAAATACTTTCGACCCTATCTTTACGGGAGAAAATTCAATATAATTACTGATCATATGCCCTTAAAATACTTATGGTCCCTTCGAGACCCTTCTTCAAAATTACTAAGATGGAAAATCAGGTTAGACGACTATGATATGAATATCGTCTATAAGAAAGGCAAACTGAATACCAATGTAGATGCCCTGTCTCGTGTAGAGATCCATACAAAGGAAACCAGTTCATTTTGGAACGACTTAGATGTTTTGATTCAAGAATGCGCGGGTACTCAACACCAAAACGTTAAGTTTGACCGACCAGTTCAGAAAGGCTCATCTGAATTAAGTACACCTACATTCAACTTTTCTACCCCAAAACAACCTGATACCGAAACTATGTTCGTAAACATCGATAATGACGAAGACAGTCTTTTTATTCAACCCCCAGACGAAATTGTAGATATCATTAAACATGAACAAGTCAATCTAGAATAATTATAAAAAATAATCGTCCTGAAAATCCAGACGAAACTGTACATTCAAATGCGGACCAACACCCCATTCAGACAATTCCTATAGTTGATTACGCAGCTAATCAGGGAAATAATCAGATTATCATAAATACAGTAAAACATTCACCTGCACCACCAAAAATTTCTATTTTATTTGAAAGCAAGCAACGAATTAACGTACAATTTTCAGAAAATACTTTGAAAATCCAGATATATATGAAAAATTTTCTGTTGTTCTACAAAGGATGTATAAGTCCGATACTTTGAAATTCAAAATGTGTAGAACCAAATTAGTCGACGTTACGGATAAAACTGATATCAAGGACATTATCCGGAATTACCACGAAAGCAAGTCGAATCATCGTGGAATTGAGGAAACGCATCAGAGAATAAAAGAAAAATATTTTTGGCCTAACTTGAAAAAATCAATTCAAACATTTATAAATGAATGTGAAAATTGTCAACAATGTAAATATGAGCGTCATCCGATAAAAATTGCGAGGAATCTCACCCCCACTGCATCAGAACCTTTTGAAACCGTACATATCGATACTTTCATTTTTGAAGGTTCAAAATTTCTCACAATTATAGATAGTTTTTCTAAATATGCTCAAGCATATCAGATTACTTCGCTTTCAGGAACTGAAATTGCTGATAATCTGATATTATTCTTTTCTCATCATGGAATTCCTACCCGAATTATCGCAGATAATGGCACTGAATTCAAAAATACCGTTTTAACTGAAGTTTTGTCACTTCATGAAATTAAGCTTCATTTTATTTCGCCAAATCATCCAGATTCTAATGGAGTCGTTGAACGATTTCATTCAACTATCACCGAACATTTAAGATTGTTGAACACTTTCAGAAAACCTATAAAAATGAAAATGTTGTATGCCATTTTAGCCTACAACCACACCTTACATTCTGTCACAAAATTAAAGCCTATAGATATAATCAATGGACATATTACGTCGAACGAACCATTCGATATCAAAATCGACCAATTACTCCTCAATGACTATACCAACAGCCACAAAGAGCGTACAAAGCTATTTTATTCAAAAATAAATTCTGATCTCATTCAAAACAAAGAGAAAACGCTAGAACGCGTTAACAGAGATTGCGATAGTCCGACTATACTTGATAACCGAGAAACAGTATATGTCAAAAAGCATGTTAGGAAAAAGCACGCCAAAAAATTCTCAAAGCCGTGTAGACTACAAAGTGTTAATACGGAGAAAAAGACCGTCCCGACGGACCACCACGGACAAGTGCATATAAGTAATTTGAAATGTCCGCTACGCAAACTTTATTCGTTTGACTAAGTCTCGAGCAATTAGATAAGGAACTATGTATCTAATCCACGTTTACTTTATTCTTAATTGCACGCTAAAAATAATATTTTCTTTCGAATATATTATTTTACAGGTTCCCAGGAATCATAGGAATCCATGGTACGATAACGTTGAAGAATTTAGAAAATAACCTATGGTTGATACCCATGAAATTAGGGACTACCAAAATTACAAAAAATTGTCACTCAATACTGTATTACCGACAATGTTGCGAAATTATCCAGGAAATATATTGAACTATAAACACTCAGCAAATTACCTCAATGTTTTGTATTTCTTACAAAGAAAAGTATACGGAAAGCTAAATTACATTTTTCCCTCTACTTACGAAACTTTTCCATCATTCTCTGTTAGGATAAAAAGGGGATTAATAAACGGCTTAGGTTCAATTTTCCAAGCAATCACAGGAAACCTGGATGCTTCAGTTGCTGAAAAATTTGAGTCTCTAATAAGTGATTTGCAGAATAATCAAAACAAGTTATCAGAAGCTATCAATAGTCAGAATACCTTATCTGTCGAACTTATCGATAATTTCAATAAAAATATAAGTCAAATTACTCATAACCAAAAGCTATTGGAAGCTAAAATAAATCAGCTTTCAACAGCTATGATTAACACACAAGCCTACATAGAAAATGGCATTTTCTTGAGAGATACAATCTCAGAGATCATTAATATCTATCATATCATAATTTCAGTACCCCAGGATATAGAATACTCACTTACTTTTGCAAAATTGGGAATTATGCACCCCAGTGTAATCAAACCAAAACATTTACTTCAAGCACTAAATTCAGTGGTATTAAAACTATCCACAAGACATCTATCTCCCTTTAGAAGTTACTTTGGATAATATTTAATTTTTTGAAAAGCTCATTAAAATCAGCTGTTATACAGTTGATAGAAAAATAACATACATTCTTCAAATTCCAATTGTTCATACAGTCCCATTCGATTATTATCACTTATATTCAATTCCAACCTTTCATAAGGATCTGTTCTGGAAAATATCTTGTAAAGAATGAGTTAAACCCAGACAGTAATAAGAACACCAACCACTTAGGAGTCTTTTTGGAGTCAACAAGCGAAAAACGCTAAGCGTGAGACAAAAGGGAATACCATATTTTTACAAACACATCGAAAGCAAATGCAAATGACGTCTACTCGCTAAGCGAGTTGAAACGCCTTGCGTTATGAAGGACGAGAAAACCGGCTTTGGTCCATACTACCTACCATTTCACTATGTTTGTTTCTTCATGGAACTCTCTGTACAGTACCTCTAAATATTAGTGATATTACCATTTACATACAACAAAACAACAAGTTACATAGTACCTACTGTTAGGTATTGAACCCGGTTGACCCCGTCAAATGGTAGTTTCACCTTACAAAAATACCGTATCAGGGTTATTGTTGTAGTCTGAACGACCACTACTGATTGAGCCTAAAACCACATTTTCCACACAAATGATAGTTTTTGAGGTTAAGTTACTTAAATACAATGCATGGTTCCTTTTCTTATCGTTTATCTCCGTTAATATGCATCGAGTCTTAAAAAAATAAAAAAGAAATTAGTCACCATACACTTGTCTACGATTTTTGTAGAATAAGCTTTTTGATACAGTCAACTAGTAAAATGTTACGGGGCTGGAAAGTAAAAATGATATGACTCCAACCCTCTATTCTAACATCTGCCACACATACAACCTAAGCCGCAATCTTTTCAGGAACTATAATTAAGTACATCCTCAAATTATTGTCTAACCAAATCTTTCACTACAATATTGTCATTTTACGTACTTCTATGCGTACGCACGTCTATAAAATATAAATGTCATTTGAATAATGCAACACGTACAGAAAAAGTGTTTGATGCGTCGAAATTTGTTGTGGCAATTCTCTTTACTACAAAGTAGTTGTTTGGTTTTTTACTGAAAAGTAGATATGTTTGCCCTCAATATATTTTGAGATATATGCATTAAAATAGTACTTGACCGCAAAAGATTATTTGCTAACTTTTAAATAATCTTGTAAAATCCTAATGACGGGGTTTGCTATGAGACAAAAAAACTATTTTATCAATTAGATGGATCGAAAATCCCGCAACAACCATTTTACATGGTCTGATGACAGCTCTAAGGGTCGTATCGTCAGTCGTTTCTAAAATTATTATGACCTCTAGTAGAGTATTCGAGTGGACTGTATAGCGGCTGGTTCAAGAATGAAATGTGGTTGCCGCCTACCTTTGATCCAGTATTCTGTCTAATTCTGGTTCGTATTCCTGGCGTAGCGGTGATACAGGAGCATGAAGATTGTGGGTGTGGAAGCGGTTCTGACTCTATGCGGTTGCTGCGTATATGCGGTTTCTGACTATATGCGGTTGCTGCGTAGACACGTGGTCTCACAATATGCGGTTGCGGCGTATATATGTGGTCTCACTATGAGCTAGTATCTCTCTTCTTTTTATTGTCCTGGCAACGCACGCGCGCGGGGTAGGCAAGCGAGAACTCATACTCGCCATAAAATAAAGCCAACCCAAATAACTCTAACATACTGCACACCATTTTTGGTTGGTGGAAACCAAGCAAAGATTTAGCGTAAAGAAAAGAAAAAAAAGAAGATGAAATAATTAAATAGAAATAAAATTTAAGAAAAGCAAATATACGATTCGCCTAAAAAAAATTAGTTAAAAACTAAGCTTAAGCTAAAATCAATTATTACAATGTGACTGACTGAAACTATTGCTCCGGTAATGGGCAAAGTTTATTAACCCTTAACTAATGAGCATAGTTTTATAACGTTTTACGCTGATCATGGGTCAAATTGACCCATGATCATCCGAGGGTTATTTTTAGGTCTAATTTTTCTTTTTTTCTTCAAAGAAGTTATGTATCTTTTAAATGATTTATTTTTACTCACAAAAGTCAATACTTAAACAAATCTACAAACTATTAAGTAATAATATCAGTACAGTAGCCAGTATTGCACTTAAAAAGGTTTATAAACTAAAACACCTCAAAAATGAAAACAAGATAATATTTGATTTTGATTTCTAAGACTTCAGTATGTGAAATATAACATAAAACTTCAAATGTTTCAAAACTTTTAAAAACTGACACCGTATTTGATAATAACAAGTGCATTTTTTAACTTTTCCTAACTACAAGCAATTTCTGCAAATAGTTGAAGAACATTCATTACATATGGGTTTTAAACATTTTCCACACGCATTGGAAGTTTTTCTGTCCTTTTTTGATGGAAAAAGGCTACATCTTTTCCGCTTTGGTAAGGCTGAGGCAGCTGATGAAGACGCTCTCCAAGCACTCGGCCTATATCTACTTTCAATCCTTTCTGTAAGCTGGGATTATTATACCTGAAAACATATAGAAATATTTTAGCAATGATATTCTATTTATAACAAGTTTTCATTACCTGCGTCGAATATGGGGCTCTACAAGTTGATACGCCAATTCATCAATAAATTGAAATCTGTCAATTTTCTTAGAATTCTTACAGCTTTGATAAATAATATAGCTATTTACTGATGATATATTCAAAACTGTATAAAATAATGCCATGGTCCAACGTCGTGTTCTTCTACTACATGAATATACAGAACATTTTTGGTCCATAGAGTCGACTCCTCCTTTGGTACCATTATAGAAGGCTATGATCTCCCGCTTATCGGACCCCAAATCTTGTTTTCCTTCATGATGTAACGAAGAGATCAATATTACAGCTTTGTTTGGTTTTGGAACGTAGGACATAATTGTTTTATCTTTAGTAAAACCATAACATACATCTCCAACAGGGCGAACTTTTGACGGTAAAAACTCGATAGGTATTTCTTTTTTATTTTTGCGGAGAGTGCCGACATGTGTAAGACCCCGCTTTCGCAATTCTTCAACCAATTCATTGGAAGAAAACCATGATCACCAGTTACATTTCTGTTAGATTTTTCCAAAGGTTTCACTAGTCGAATCACTGATTGTGTTGGAATTGATAACTTTTTTTCATCCTGGGTTAATGTAAAACTATCGCTGCCTTTTCCGCAGTAGACGTAGGCATTGTACAAATAGCCACTTTTAGCATCAGTAAGACATTGGACTTTTAGCCCATATTTGTTAGGGTTGCTGGGAATATACATTTTAAACTTGCAGCGACCACGAAATCCCACAAGCATTTCATCTACACAGGCTACTTCACTAATACAGAAATTTTCCTGACAATTTTTTACAAATTCATTGAAAATGCTGGATATGGCCGCCAACGGATCTTTTTGTTTTCTCTCCTCCCGGGAAATACTGTCATCAAATCTCAGAAAAGCGTTCAATAACAGGCAGCGGTTCAAGGACATAGTACTTCTAAATATATCCCTGCCCCTTCCATTTGTGGCAAACAATGAAGGTAAGCGTTCATGGCCTGATTTATAAATAGATGTAAAGAGCAATAATCCCAAATATGCTTCTAATTCAACTCATACTTCAACTTCATAGGTTTAAGTTCTGAACGTTAGACATTTTTATAGTGTTGCTTAATTATTTCAATTTTTTATTTGTATGAATAACATTTCATCCAATAATTTGTCAGTAAATAAAAGTTTCCATATTTGAATTGGATTTGGTTCATCACTATGAAGTCTGGCTGGACCTTTCAAACCAGGTAAATGAATGATAATATTTTCAGCTCTTGTTCTTACTTGCTTGTTGGGTGCTTGCTTACACCATTTTAAACGGTTTCTTCCATAAAAAGCAGGTCTCTCTCCGTCAGAATCCATATCAGTATCCGAATCTTCAGATTCATTTTTTTGTTGAATATTGACGTGATTGTCATCAGCTGATTGTTCATCGATAGATTCGTGGTCGCTTAAAATAGCAAAATCTGGATCTAAAGCCCTATCCTCAAAATCACTAGTTTCCTCTTCATCTTCCTCATACCATTTTAAAAGGGTTGCCTCAAAATTTGGATCTCCGAAACGAACTCGCTTACTTCCACTCATACTGATCATGGCACGCAATATTTTCGAAGAAATTATGAAGCAAAATACACGACACATACGTTAGGCGGTCGAAGGCGTACTAACTTACAGCTACTAGAACGTGCGAGCGGTAACCCGCTTCCGGTCGTTAAATATTTGCGCATGTATTTTGGCACGGGTCAGATTGACCCATGGTCAGTAGTTAAGGGTTAATGGGGCGCTTGTAGGACCTTGGCTTGTGCGAATTAGAGCGACTCTAGCGACTTGATCTTTACCGGGCCAGTACCCATTTCATAGGCGGCACATTATCCTGCTTCACAACCACCAACGCACATACTTTAGGTTCAACACCTGGAGTATACCACTTTGCCTTTTGATGAAGAGAGTGCAGATACTCCTGATGCCATCGCAACCAAAAATCTTTATGTAAGCGTAAAAGTAATTGGTATGTATCTATGCGATTGATATTTAAATTAGAAAAGTCAGTAAACAAGATAATGGATTCAACGTTAGAAAATTACCAGGGCTCAATGCCGTAGAGTCGTTAGGGTCCGAGCTCAAAGCACACAGTGGCCTCGAGTTCAAGAGCGCGTCTATCTGAACTAAAACTGTATTCAATTCTTCATATGTCAAAATTTGCGATCCAATAACTTGGGATAAATACGTTTTGACGGATTTTATTCCAGCTTCTTAAATTCCCCCAAAATTAGAGACATAAGCCGGATGAAAAGACCATTCAATTTTTTTCTGTTTGGGCACAATCTTTCATAATTTTAAGCAGATAGTTGTTAGCACCTGAAAAGTTAGCAGCATTGTCGCTAATAATTTTTAAACATTTTCCACGTCTGGCTATGAATCTACGTAATGCACATAGAAAATTCTCAGTAGAAAGATCTGCTACGAGTTCAATATGTATGGCTTTAACAGCGCAACAGACAAATACGCAAATGTAAGCCTTGACAGACTTGGTGCCTCTACCTTTTCCGAGCCAAAATCTATCCCCATAATGGGTTGAAATGGTACAGGTCGACAGCGCCAGCAAGTAACACAACGTGATACTACTTTCTTTACAGCACGACGCGAAGTTAAAATCCAATAACTTTGAGCGACTAAGTATTACGTGGTTTGTAATCCTGGATGCAGTTTTTTAATATGCGTATCAGTAATAATGATATGCGTTAGAGGGCAATTCTGAGGCAGTAGAATAGGAAATAATTTGTCATAACTTAAGAGTGAATTGTGTAGTCTACCACCAACTCTGAGAATTCCATTATCATCTAGGAAAACACCAAGTTTCCTTAGTGGCTTCGAAGCGAGCTTATGGCCTTTAAATTATAAATATCTGAAGAAAAGTATTGACTTTGGGTGTGTTTGAGCAAAGCGTGCATTGCGTTCTTCAGACATGAAGCGGTGAGCGTAGATAAAATTATTGTTTTGGGATTCCTAGAGTTATAAATAAATCTTTGAATATATGCAATAACTGATTGAAGCTTGCATAGTGATGAACATTTGATCAAAAGCATATCCAATATGTTCGGATCTGTATTTGACATAAGAGCGGTTTTTCTTTGTTCATTGTCCACACATGGTATGTCTATTAGAGAATCTGTGGTGGGCCAATGTGCATTTGGATGCGACAAGAAATCAGGTCCTGGCCACCATTGTCCATAGTTTTTAAAATCCAAGGGCTGTAAACACCGAGATGCGCAATCGGCGATATTATTTTCCGAAGACACATGATACCACTGAACATCGGGTAGCATTTCTTGAATGATTTATATCCTATTTGCTACAAATGGTTCCGATTTGTGCGGTGAGGAATTAAGCCAATATAAAACGACTGTAGAATCTGTAAATGCGAAAATATGTTTGAATGTCAATTTTTATTGCTATATGTGTCAAAAACAAAGCGCAATAGTTGAGACAACAAAACTGATCCTAGTAGTTCACATCGCGGTATAGAAACTTGCTTCAAAGAGTTCACCTTAGATTTAGCGCATAACAGAGAAATCTGCATAGATGACTGCGTAACAATTCTGATAAAAATTACGACTGAATGAACGTTTGAGCTCTCATCTGAAAAACCAACTAAATCTATGTAGTTATACTGTTTAGGTACAACTAAGTCTGGTATAGATATATCTGATGAACAGGACAATTGATGTTTGTACTCTTGCCAAGTTTCCAATATTTCTTGGTTAGGAGTATCATCCCAATCCAATTTTGCTAACCATAAATTGCGTATAAGTAATTTAGCGATCAAAGTTACAGGTGTTAAATAACCTAGTAGATCATATATGCGAGCGATTTCACTGAGTAAACTTCTTTTCGTGCACAGTACGTTTCCGGGATTTACAGAGTAAAAAAATATATCAGCAGAGGGATTCCATTTTAATCCTAACATCTTGATACTAGCGTTTGCTTCAGTGTCAAAAGAAAAAGCGTAATTGTATGCTTAGCAGTCAAGTGGTAAATTATTTAAAAATTCTTTGCTATTGCTAGCCCATTTATGCAGCTTGAAACATCCTTTTGAAACACAATCAATTAAATCTTGTTGCAGAGCTAAAGCCTCATCTAAATCAGCACATCCCGTGCAAATATCATCTACGAATATATCATTCAGTAAAACCTTAGAAGCCAATGGATGATTGTTCTCTTCATGTTTTGCTAGGTGCTGGATAGTTTTTAAAGCTAAATAAGGCGAGCAACTAATGCCAAAACTGACAGTATTCATAACATACTCCTCAAGCTGAGAGTCTGGCGAAAATCTCCATAAGATTTTTTGAACGCGTGTCTGCGACGGGTTAATTAAAATTTGCAAATACATTGACTTAATGTCAGCGGTTATAGCGATTTGCGGCAATCTAAAATTCAGAAGAATTTGACTAATATCCTTCTGGAGTTTAGGACCTGACATAAGTGTGTCATTTAGCGAAAACTGATTAGAATCCTTACAACTAGCATCGAAAACCACTCTTAATTTTGTGGTAGTTGATTCCACGTAATGATGCGGTATGAAATATTCATTAAGCGAAGAGTAATTGATGTTATCAGATAAAGACATATAACGATTGTCTATCATGTCTTGAATAAAATTCTTAAAAGGATCGTACAATTTTTTATCAGCTAAAAGGCGTTTTTCTAAAGAGAAAAATCTTCGTTGAGCTATTTGCTTGCTGTCATGAAAGATAGGTTCCTCGTCTTTACGAAACAGTAATGGTACAACATATCTCCCTGATGTTTCCCGAGAAGTTGTTTTTTATAAATTTGTTCACATTTTAATTCGTCAGCAGACAAATATGAGCGATGTGGAACCGATTCTATTTCTCAGAAACGTTGTAAAGAGTCGTTAAGCGAGTCCAGAGTAAAAAAGAGTTTTTTCTCACACATTTCTGAGAATCGAATTGTCCCATGAAAATATATCCAAAAGATGTATTGATTGCTCGAGGTAAATTACTCTGAGAGGAATCAATGTGTCCACCAATAAGAATGCGTTGGAACAAATCGGTATTCAAAATTAATTCTATTGGTTGAGAAATGAAGAATTCCGAGTCACCCCATTCTAAGTCCTTGATATGAGGCCATTCTCTCACATCAATCGTAGTAGAAGGCATATTACCACAAATGTGGTTGTCACCTACCTTTGATCCGGTATTCTGACTAATTCTGGTTCGTATTCCTAGCGTAGCGGTGATGCAGGAGCGTGAAGATTGCGGGTGTGGAAGCGGTTCTGATTCTATGCGGTTGCTGCTTATATGCGGTTTCTGACTATATGCGGTTGCTGCGTAGACACGTGGTCTCACTATATGCGGTTGCGGCGTATATATGTGGTCTCACTATGAGCTAGTATCTCTCTTCTTTTTATTGTCCCAGCAGCGCACGTGCGCCTGGTAGGCAAGCGACAACTAATACTCGCCATAAAATAAAGCCAACCCAAATATCTCTAACAACCTCCTTGATTTTCATAGATTTCTGTTCAGTGTCAGTGCTCTATTTTGAGGTTATGTTACCAATATCTATTTGCATCAAATTGTCCATGCTTTTGATTTATATAATCTTTTATATCAGCCTGAAATTTCTTACAGTTCAAAAAGAAAATATAGCCTCTCAATAGAAGAGCGCTGACGCTGACACGGAAGAGTAGCAATCTATAAATACCCCAGCCTTTCTGAAGAAAAGACTATGAAAATCAATGAGGCCAGAAAGGCATCCTACAATTGTAGGAACGACTGACGATATGGCCCTAAGAAAATTGGCTTTATCTCGTAAGGAAAGTAGAAATGAAAATATCCCAGAGACAACTTTTGTACCTGATGCATGAAGCTACAAAATTATCTTGACTATTTTTCTCTATATTATAATACTTGAAGGACTGTAACAAAAAACAAAAGCTAAAGAACAACATTTCAATAATCTAAATCCAAATTTTTATCTATAGAATTTTTATTAAAAATACGGCATCAACGCAGGGTTATTAGCGGTGGACCGTTACTAGGTTATAGTATGATATAGCACAATCTTAAAGTTAGTGATAATACATTATTGCTTCAAGGAATTGAATGTTGTTATTGGGGTTCGGCGCGAGTGCCGTTTAGGATCAAGTGTCGGTACATCATAAAGAAGCCTTAGCACTGCGAACTCGTGACACTCCACTAGAATATGTATCGCAGTTAGGGGCATGTAGCAGGTGACGCACTATGGTGAGGGGGGGGGGGGGGGGGGAGCGCAAGTACGTTCTTGACATCTGGTTTTATTTCATATAACTTGCCGCCACTCTCCTGGTTCTGCCATGGTGCCCAGATGTAATCATGATATGGTCCTTAAAGTCGGTGTAAGGTGATTGTCCCATGGTAGAGAATTGCGTAACCGCGCGTGCTGCTGCTTCATCTGCCTCCTCATTTCCAGCAATTCCAACATAAGAGGGGACCCAAAAACGTTCCACTGAGATGTGTTTATGGGTGAGGTCGTACAGTTTCTCCTTTATGTCTCTATCTGGTTGTTGGGGTATATCTTCTTTAAGCTTTCCAATGCACTCAACGAATCGGTGATGATCAGTATGCGTTCATTGTCGAGAGAGCTTGCAACATCTAATGCTTCACTGATCGCCCATAATTATATATTATATTATCATAGTTTCAAGTTTGTTAAAAAGTAGACTACTAAATTAGTATTCACTGTAAATACCTCAAAATATCGGAGAAAAGCCAAAAATATTTAAAACCTGAGGTGTTCAAGTTAAGAGCATGAAGAGGTACGTCCGTGGATCTGTTGGCGATAGTTTCCAGAGCCGTGGGAGTAATCTTCAGCCATTTTACCATATATTCCATTTTGTCATTTGGACATTTCGTCAATAGTGTCAAATCAAATTAAGAAACTAGTCTACAGAGTGTATAGGGTAATCCGGAAATAGCCGCTGGAATAAGGGAACATGAGTCAGATTGTACGAAAGAATAATAAAAACATGAAAGATCCTGAAGATGGAGATAATGTAGAAAAATACAGTGATAACAACGAAGAACTGTCGGACGGAAAAGAACGATGGTCTTGCCCAGCCTGTTGTAAACAGGGAAGAGTTACCCGAAGCGGATTCACCTCTTCCACATGCGGTGCTCGTTCAGAAACCACTGCTCCTTTACAACCAGATCAGTCTACCCCTACCGACACTCTTACCCTTATACTTAACCAATTGTCAACTATGGCCAGTGACATAAAGGATATTAAGAACTCTCAATCTCAACTCAGAACTGATGTTGCTTATTGTAGAAACTTGCTACAGCAACATTCGGACTCGATCTCTCGGCATGATGACTTAATAGCGGCCTGCGAAACCAACATACAAAATATCCAGATTACTCAAACAGAGCTGTCTTCTAACATTGCTAATATTGAATCGAGACTTGCAAGATCTATGGAGACGATGCACTCAGGCAACGGTGCTTCTTCTACCCCTATTGCCCCAAGCTCCCAAGCTGAGACAATGGAGTTATTAAGACGTTCCCACAATATCATTCTGAGGGGCATAGCTGAAGGGATCGACGACATAAACATAGTATCAGAGATAATTAGGCATATTGAACCATCTGCCGAAAATCACCGACTCAGCATCACTCGCCTTGGCAGAACAACTTCAAGCAATCGTTTAATTAGAGTTGTGTTTTCCTCACCTATTATCGTCAGCAATATTTTGCGGAAGAAAAACTCCATCCTTAGCCACCCCACGCTTCGTCACGTAAAAATCTCTGACGACAAAACCAGAGGTCAAATGCAAGAACTACAACACCTTCGCGAAGAGCTTAGACGTCGTCAAACAACAGGCGAAAGTAATATTACTATAAAATACGTTCGTGGTAAACCTTCTATAGTACACACAGCTACCCAGGAGATCACACCTTCAAAAAACTGATAAATTCTGTGGCAAACTGGACGGTTTGTTACACTAATATACAATCTCTCTTTTCTAAGCTACTTGAACTCCAAGCATTTGTTCGAGACAATAATCCAACGTTCGTTTGCCTTACTGAAACGTGGCTCCATTCCAACGTGTCCGACTCTTCCATCAATTTGCCTGGATACTATTTATACAGAATGGATTCACCACGCACTCCTGGTTTTGGTGGAGTATGCATTTGTTCGCACGGAAATCGCGTCGGCTTTCTCGGTATCTCTTTCAGTCCTTTCGATGGCATTGACAATCTATTTTTGGAATTGAGGTGCCCAAATTTCAGCTTCACGATAGGCTGCATATATCGGCCACGGCCCTGTTTGGGAGACACACACCTGTGCAGTCTCATTTCAGATCTCTTAAATAAAAACACCAACCTTTTCATAGCTGGTGACTTCAATCTACGTGACATTAGCTGGCCTATGTCAACCATTCCTGAATGCAATTCTTCTTCTGCTGCTTACATCTAGCATATCTCAACTTGTTGATCGTCCAACGAGATTCAGGGAAGGACAGACGCCGAGGGCTCTGGATTTGATATTCGTTAACGACGCCGACTTTGTTTCTAATTTAGATTATTTGCCACCTTTTGGCAAGTCTGACCACTGTTCACTTTTATCTTCTCTCCAGTTCAATATAAATAGTCGTTCTACAACCGATAAGGTTAAAACCATCAAAATTGTAAACCACGATGCTCTTAACCAAGCCCTGTCTGAAGTCAACTGGCCTGCTTTGCTTAACAACCGTAGCACCCAAGATATGTGGGACACTTTCGCTCAACGAGTCCTAAGCGAAACGGCTGACAATACTGTTGAAAAGAAGGTATACTGTGACCCCTCAAAGCCCTGGATCAACTCTAACATATCGAGGATGCTTCGCCACAAGAGATCTTTGTGGCAACGGTTTAGGAGGAGTGGCCATTCACAAGATTACGTGTCTCATCGATCCTTTTCTAACCTCCTATCTAGAACTTTACATAATGCCAAACATGCTTATGAACGAAAACTCGTTACCTCCAAAAATAAGAAGAAGCTGTTTCGGTATCTAAGAACAAACCTGAATTCCAAAGTTTCATCACCTCAGATCCGCGACGCTGACGGTCATCTCCACATGGATGCCACCGAATCTGCCAACTTACTGGCAGAGTCCTTTAGTGATGACTTCGTCGATGAGCCTAATGGAGACCTTCTACCGACCACTATCTGCCATAGGTGTCCCAACAGCCTTTGCGATGTTGAGTTCCTGCCTGAAGATGTACCTGCGAAATCTGAAGACCTCTTCCTCCCCTGGTAAAGATGGGATGACGGCTGCTGTACTTAAAAACTGCGCTTCAGCACTGGCCCTACCATTAAGCTTGATATTCACATCGTCTTTTAGATCTCATACCCTACCCTCATGCTGGCTTAGTGCTTCTGTTACCCTTGTATTCAAAAAGGGCGACAAATCCTCCGCTAAAAATTATCGACCAATAAGTCTCGTTCCTATCGCCGCCAAAATAGCTGAAAGAATCATATTAGATAAGCTCCTGTCATTTGCTTTCGAAAATGACCTTATCCCTAAGAATCAGCATGGATATCTCCCTGGTCGATCAATAATGACCAACCTTCTCCAGTCTCTCAACGATTGGACTCAGTATCTGGACACAAAGACTCCTGTTGATATAATCTACTTAGATTTTTCTAGGGCTTTCGATCGCGTACCACATAGAAGGCTTCTGTTTAAGTTGGAATGTATGGGAATAAGAGGCGAGTTGTTACTGTGGATTAAGGCTTTTCTCACCGGGAGGACTTTCTCTGTGCGCGTCAGTGATAGCCAGTCTCACCTTCATCATGTAGCAAGTGGAGTTCCTCAAGGCTCTGTCTTGGGGCCAGTGCTGTTCCTTCTGTATACAAGTGACCTGCCCGCATTGATTTCCTCCACATGTTCAGCTTATGCCGACGACACCAAGATTTATAATACTGTCGTAAATTCTGCTATGCTTCAATGAGATCTTGATATTGTTTGTCAATGGTCAGCCAGTTGGCTTTTACCCTTAAATCTAACTAAGTGTTGTGTCCTTCACCTCGGGAAGACAAATCCGCGATTTACATACAAGATCTCTGACCACAACATCGAAGCAGTTTCCAGCCACACTGATCTGGGCGTTGTAGTCAATGATCGTCTTTCCTGGTCAGAGCATATTCACCACGTTACATCAAAAGCCAAGAAACTTCTATACATGCTGGAGAGGTCTTTCAAAGGATCCGATGTCAACACTTGCGCCTACATTTACATGGCATTCGTGAGGCCAATTCTTGAATTCGCTGGCCCGGTATGGGACACTGTGCTTCTGCGCGATAGAAATCTCGTCGAATCAGTACAGCGTCGGGCTACTCGGATCCCTTTTGGAGCACGAAGACCAAGCTATGAAGATCGCCTTGGATTATTCAACCTGACCTCATTCTTTGAGCGAAGACTTCGTGGCGATCTTATAGTTACGTTCAGGATACTTTATGGTTTGATGGGCACCAACCTCATGCATCTATACCGTCTGTCGCGCAGCAATCTACGCTGACACAGCTTCAAACTGCATAAGGAGCCATTTAAAACAACAGTCCGACAGTGGTTTCTTTCCAACCGCATATTCAACACCTGGAATAGTTTACCTGAAAGTGTGGTTGGTGCTACTTCAGTTAATAGCTTCAAAGTATGATAGCTGGAGGAGTGTACAAACTTTATAGCTATGAACTGTCTTTTTTATTTTTTTCTATTTGATGTATTCGTGTTACGTGTCCGTACACTATATTTACTGCATGAGCGTATAGTACTGTGTACTCTGCTCATCTCAATTATCATAATAATAATAATAATAATAATAATAATAATAATTCAGAAGTATAGATACTGATTTGACTGAAATCGGGATATGATGAGGTTTCGTCTATGAATTTTTTACGCAAAAATGTCTCGTTTGTGTCAGATTTTGGAAAGCATTTCATAGTTGTATTTACTGATTGAATTGGCATCATTCTCGGAGGTAAGTGGTGGGTAAAAGGTATTACTTGATCAAATATTTCTCTATCGTATCGAGTTCTTCGGATCCTTTCTGAAAAAGAGGTAAGTTTGGTGTTTTGCAACGCCTTTTCGAAGTGTTTGCTAAGTGTGATGTTGCCAACTTTGTTATCTGTGAAAGCTGAGACCTTTATAGAATAACAAAGCGATAGGAAATCTCGAATCCAATGGAGATTCACTAGCGAAAGCTTGTATGCTAGCTGTCGGACTTGTTCGGAAAGCCCCGGTTGCTATCCTAATATCTGAGTTCTATATCACCTGCAGCTCTTTTAGTAGGCTTTTGTAGGCCGAGTTGCAACTGATGGACCCTAAGTCAATCTTACTTCTATTTGAATATAACATCTGAACACACCTAACGTATGCACCTAATAGGCTTAAGGTATTATATGTCATGTACAGCATGTCACGTGTCACTTGTCGATTGTCCGACGCATGAAAATGAACGCTCCAAAAGCGTCAAATCGTGACACCGGAGGTGTAAAAGTGTATCAATAGTTGATGGGCAAGTGTGAAGACAACACAATATGGCTGGTATCGGAGGTCCAACATTAAAACTTCCGTCTGATTTCAGCATGCAAGCTCAAAATGCGGCGACCGAAATTTTGTTTGACAGCCTTCCAAGATTACCTAGTGCCAATAGGGCAGGATCAAGCCCATGACAATGTTAAATTATCCTTAGAAATATGACATAAAGCAGCTAGAGCTCTGGAGGATAAAATAGTAATGGGCATCAGAGACCCCACTACACGAGAGGTACTGTTAAGAATCGATGACTTGTCATTAAAAATGTCTGTAGGCCTTCAGAACAAAGTAAGCAATAGACTGTGCAGTTCCAAAGCCAAGGTCCAGTGAATCATTTTGTTAAGAAAAAAACAGGGAAAACAGAATTTCAAACGCCTAAAACAGGAGAAAACCTTTGAGTGTTAAAGTGTTCAAAACACATGCAGCTCGAGAATGTCCAGCCTTCGGGAAGAAGTGTGGAAAATGTGGAATAGAAAACCATTTTGCAGCAGCCTGCAGAGTGAAAAATATTTAAAATGTAGAGCAGAATAGTGCTGAAGAAGAAAATAGTCAAAGGGATATGATTGTAAATAGGGTATCAAAACAAAATCCTGAGAGTAAAACTGCAAGTACCTTTAATAAATTTATTCTTGTTGAAAACCGAAAGATGAAAGTTAGGCTAGATACGATATAAGTGTGATTTACCCAATCAATTTTTAAATCTATCAATAAACAATTTATGATAAGGCCTACCCCATATATACTAAGTGACATATAAATCCGAACACCCAGTTTAAATGGTTTTATTTTAATAAAATTTTGTATAAGTACTTAATGAAGCATAATAAGTAAATGATAAAAATTTCAAAATGATTGCACTGCTTTAAAGCCCTTTGACCTTTAATAATGTGTGGATGCACCCTGATGTGCTACGCATTGTCCAACGTGCCTAGGCATGCTTCATCAGGTGGTCAATGTCCTCCTGTGGTATCTCATTCCAGGCAACCACCAACTCCTCTCGAAGTGCTTCTAGAGTCTGAGGAGGACATTACAAATTGAGCAATCTCCTACCCATCATATCCCACACGTGCTCAATTGGGGATAAGTCGGGAGATCTTGGTGGCCATGGTAACAATGTGACATCATTATGTTGAAAGAAGTCTATTGTGACTCTTGCAACATGTGGTCGGGCATTATCTTGTTGGAAAGTTGGATCTGATAGGGTGTCAAGATAGGGTAAAAGATGGGTTCTAGAGCTTCGTGGATATATCGCTGCGCGTTCATGTTACCTCTGATGAAGATTAAAGGTGACCTGGAACCATAAGCTATAGCACCCCAAACAATAACTCCAACAGTGTGATGAACATGTCTTTCAACAAAAAACTGTGGATTCCTCCTTTCACCACGTCGCCTTCTAACCCTGGCACGACCATCGTGCATGCCTAAACAAAATCGAGACTCGTCACTAAAGACAATACTGTTCCATTCCTGATCCCAGAGTGACCGTTGTCTGCACCACTCAAGGCGATTACCAATAGGATGCAATCAGTAAAAATCACTAATAACTTTCAATCGTATAAATCTGATGCCAAGATAGTATCAACAGGGGTGCCTCAAGGGAGCACTTTATGACCTTTGTTATTCATTTTGTTTGTCAACTTCTTGTCCTGGCGTATTCAAAACACTTTTTGCAGATGATACTACATTCAGTACTCATGCTTCCTATCCTCACTCATTGGGTACACTTACAAATAATGCTTTCTGTCAAATGAGCAATTATTGTAACTCCAAAGGCCTTATCTTAAACTCACAAAAACCTGATGTAGTTCTATTCAGAAATATAGATTTAAATTTCAGCCTACGTGTTTATGCTGAGGGATATAACTTAAGACAGAACAACTACACAAAATTCCTTGGTGTTTATTTAGATACTAAGCTAACATTTGGTAAACATATTGAGTGTTTGATCAAGCGATTGTCAACCCAAACATTCATTATATGGCAGCTTCGACGTCACGTAAGTACTGAAATATTAAAGCTTTACTACTTCGCTCATGTCCATTCCACACTAAGCTATTGCATTGTTGCTTGGGGTGGTAGTAACAGGGTTGGTGATTTATTTATAGTACAAAAAAGGTTTATCAGAACCATGTTGCTTAAAAACTCCAGGCATTCATGCATATAATTATTCAGTTACCTGAAGATCATGACAGTATACTCCTTGTATGTTTATAAGTGTGTCGTTTATGTTAAAGAAAATTACGAAAGCTATGTCTCCAGAAATGATGTGGCTATCAGCTCTGGTTATAACCTCCGTACAAACCACAATGTAGTTATACCTACTCACAGGCTTGCCTCTATCTCCAAAGGGGCTTCTGTCATGCCTGTGAGATTGTTTAATCACTTACCCGTGTCGATTAAGGGCATGGTATCTATTTCAGTCTTCATACGCAAAGTACGAGATTTGTTGCTATATCCTTTTTACTCTGTTGACAAGTACCTCAACCATCAATTTTAATTTACATTTTATCGTGCTCTTGTCGTGCTGTTTATGTACTCTAATATTGTTAGATATCCTATATGTTTTTAATAATGTGACGTGATTTATTTATGTAAATTTAAGATGCGGAAGTATATATGTAAATATACATATCTATATGTATATTCAACCCATTCAGTGTAATGTTTATTTATTTATGACACTTTCCCATACTTGTTTGTACAAGTCGAATGGAAATATATTATTATTATTATTATTATTATCTATTTCAACATGAAGTAGAAAAACATTTTGGTCGAATAACAAATATTGTTATACGAAGACGAAACAATAAAATGATGAAGCTACAGAAGCTGTAGTAAAGAAAGCTAGAAAAGTTAAAGCTAAATTTAATAGAGAAAATACAGTATTGCCAGAATTCAGTTACAATGAGACAAACATTCAGTGAGACAATGATGTAGTTTGGGGTGAATTTCACCAAAAGAACCATTATTTTGCACCAATAGGGTAGCTGAATAAAAGAGGCCGTTAAATATAGCGAATGGGCCTGAAGATCTCTCCGTCGGATTTCTGCCAACTAACAGAATTGAAGTATTGAAAACAAAACACTGTTAAAATGTGAGATGATAGCTTGTCATTGAAATGTCACCAGTTTATTAAATATTATGAAAGTATATAAAATTCAGCCAAAATAAAAAAAATATCGCCTGATGTATGAGTAAAAACCAACTTTTCCAGTTTTGCTGAAGGTTTATCCAATTTTTGTAATTCATATGTGATTATACTAATTTAACATCACCTACTGTGTGTTTATAGTTCATCCTATAAAACATTTGCAAACTTGTATTTCCAACCCACACAATTTTTGGTTAGACGTTGCGTTTCAACACATTCATATACTTCTTTCCAGTTCCTCAACGACATTTTGACACCTTGGATTGGTACGTACTGGTCCGAAACTCTTCAAGATTTTCATCATTCATACATGCAATTGCAGTTGAGAAATTTATTGTTTTCATTTCATCATGCGTAACCAGTCGCACCATCTTTAAAGCGATTGAGAGGCATCTAAATAATTATGGTAAAGCTAGCAGCAAACCAGATTCCTGCAAAAAACTACGGGTGATGGTACCCTTAACATAACCACGTATTTAGGGGTTATTGCAGGTTTAACGTGTACACGACAGTGTAATATGTAATTCTGCACAAAAACATCTTGAATATAGCACTTTTTATATGGAAATTTGTTTTTCCAAAACACGATTTTCCAACTAACCACCAAACATATATACTACAAAGATGTTGGAGAATAAACCACAGAAGATCGATTATCGTTCACAGGATGGAATGGATGCGAATTTTGTTGGCGCTGCGTTGCCATATTTTGCCACCTGAAAGGTGTATAGTCACATCGTAGTTGACTGATTTTGAAGTTATTAACATGTGAATCATACACGTTATGTACGTTCATGTACCAGTCTACCTATGGCATCAGGCAGATTCCTGAAGTTCAGATCCTACCACAAACTTAAGATAAAAGTAAATCTGTTGAAACAAATGAAAAAAAGGTCATTAGCATTTCTGACAGTATTTTCCATCTTTCAAACTTACGCAAACTCTCAACACTCTTCATGATTAATGGTTATCCAAGATACCTGACTAACAGAATTTTGTTCAGCTCTTCCACTGCTATACCAGTTTCACAGAACAATGATAACAACAATCTCAACCTTTCCAGCAATAACAATGATAATCCTCCTAACAATACAGATATTCCCTCTAATTCCAGAATTAGTTTTGCAATCCTGCCATATATTAAAGACCTAACACCAAAACTTTCTAGAATGTGTAATACTTTAAATTGTCGCATTGCTTATAAATCCTCACTCACAATCAACAATGTTTTCTCCAAAATGAAATATAGAGTTCCTCTGCGAGGCCTATCCAACATTGTCTACTCCATCAATTGCAGTAACTGCAATCTCACCTACATAGGTCAAACTACTACAAGATCCCTAAAAGGTACAATAACCTCACATAAAAGAGATGCCCGACTACATCCAGAAAGATGTGCTCTGGCTTCACGCGTGAACTCCACAGGGCATCAAATGGGATACAATGATATCAAGGTGCTTGACAGAGAAAATCATCTATCAAAACGCCCGTTCCTAGAAATTTCACATATCTTCATGACAGACAATTGCATGAACAAAAAAGCTGATGTCAATCAACTTAGCGTCGTCTCTGCATATTTGCTGAACTGCGAAAAATTGGAAAAGCAACATATCTCCCCTAACATCGACCTCTTCAAATAATCGCTAAAACTACTTAATAAAAATTCTTCAGTATCTACAATAAAATTAAAATAAAATTGCTCCAAATCTTTTTTCTCAAGTGTGAATATTTCCTACATATTACCTAGCTCTTTGGTAGGAAAACATCCAAATCACACTCCTTTTACAACAACATCTATCAAATTTGAGAATAACTCTGTACTTTATCGGATAACAAAAGCACAACCTCTTGCACTATATTACAGAACTACCTATATAGTAGGCAACACACGTCACAGGTACGTTACAACCAATGACCTTTCAATAACTTCAATGTCACTCTTCATATGCCACTGTAGAATGTCAGTCGGCCGGCACGTGTTGGATAGTGTGGAGGTTATCAAGGGAAAAAATGACATCTCGATGGATTTTTCAATAGTTGATAGTTTTTCAAGTTCTTCCAAATCAATCAGTGTTTGAAGGGCATTTTTCAAAAATAAAAAAAAAACATAGCTATGATTTGCCATTTATTAATAAAATAATTCCGTCCTAATCGAACCTCATCGGTCCAGTTTTTTATTCGTCGACTATGTGTTCCCTTCACTGTCGTTTAAGAACAATTTCAGCTACAATCTCGCCGACTTAGTAAGTAATTATATTTTTCTCCTAATTGTTTATTGTTTCTATTTTCAAAAATTGTTTCCAGCTCCAGACGATGAAGTCAGACATTCGAGTTTAAGTTATAAGAGTGTGCTTATTCAATTAGGCAGCAGCGATGGCCGCAGCAGTAGACCCTTCGGTCTCCTGATCAGTCGTCGTGCGCTGTGCAGGTTCGAATCCCGTCCCAAGAGAAATTTTTCTCTTGGATATGGATGTTGTGATTGTCCGTAGGTGGTAGACGGCTCTGACTGTCGAACGCAGAGGTACCACTTGGCGGATCTCGTAGGCGGGGCCAGAATGTATGCATGTTGCATGCACATGTGTTCCCTCGCCAGATTCCCTGTGGTGTTCCCCCTTTCGCCTGTATCCCCCTATAGCCCCACCGTACCCCATGGGTGTTAGGCCTTAGGCCTTCGTGGTGGTTGGAGTATAAAAAAATACTTTGCCTTCTACCCAAAGAAATTCAAGGATATTTTCTCCTAACAGTTAAGGAAATTAACTATGACTACTATACAGGGTTATCCAAATTAAGTGTCCACCATTGGTAACTTTGTTATTAGTAAAAATACAAAGTTGTTTAAATTAGCAAACTAGTAGCATTTTTAACGCTGGTAAAAATGAGAAATAAAAAAAAAACAATTGAGAGTCGTTATTTTGATTTTTTTCAGTAAAATAATATTTTTTTAAATGGAAACCCCTGTATATTATATTTTTTTCTGCTAAAGCATCAAATTTTAAACAAAAAAAGTTCATAATGACTTTTCCGCTAAAGTCAAAAATAAAGTCAAAAATAAAGTCAAAATAACGATAAATATTTTTAATTATTTGCAGTATTATAATATTAAGACGGCTATGAAAACAACATGGCGTTCGCGATTTGACAGCATTAAGATAAGCGACAAATTGTTAAACTGGACATACTCGCAACTAGAAGGCTTTGGAAAACAATGATAAAATCAAATAATGTCAAACATTAGTGTAAATACTTGTTTATAAGCTTTATTGTGTCATTAATTTAAAGAAAAATGTTCTCCCATTAAGAAAAGTGTGATATGTTAGAATGCTATTTAGTGTGCAGAAAATCCTCCTTGAGAGCAGTGAATTATATCCCGCTCGCATTCAACCGTATGAACGATATTTTCTGAGACTTTATCGAAAATTTAGGGGCAACGAAAATGTTTTTGCTAAAACAAGGGCAAAAAAAGAATTCATAATAAGCGAGGCCACGGAAATTGCAGTTATTGGATATTTTGAAGCTTATCGTGAGAATTCAATAGCAGATATTCTCAAGGACTCTAATTTCAGTTATGGTACTGTTCAAAGGATTTTAAAAAAATACAAATTTATTCCGTATAAGTACCGACCAGTTCAAACGCTTTTGGCAGGGGATCCAGAGAGAAGACTTGTTTTTTGCCATTGGTATCTTAGCTTCTGTCGCCAAAATGTAAATAACTTTCGTTACCTTTTATGGACAGATGAATCAAATTTTTCAAATTCTGGAATGTTTAATAGAAAAAACCACCATTATTGGTCAAGAGAAAATCTTTTGTTAGTACATCCAAGAGGCCCACAAGTCCGTTTCAGTTTCAACGTTTGGTGCGGTATAATTGGTTCAAAAATTGTTGGCCCGTTCTTTTATGAGAAACCCTAACTGGTGAAAGATATGTGGAATTTATGTCAGAAATTCTGACTAATTTCTTAGACGAATTGGATCTTATAAGTAGACATCATCTGCATTTTCAGCAAGATGGCGCACCTGCCCACAACTCCAGAGGTACTTATCATTTTCTAAGTACTACTTTTAATGATCAGTGGATAGGAACAAATGGCCCAATACAGTGGCCTCCCAGATCACCAGATCTAAACCCACTTGATTACTTCTTGTGGGGTTACTTAAAGAACCAAATTTACAAGCGAAGGTACGATAACCTTGACGCGTTAAAGACTGCAGTTAGGGAAAAGATAACCCAGATAGATGGTAGGACCATACTTAGGACAGTTCGAGCAGTTGAAAAACGTGCCCAAAAATGTATTGAAGAACAAGGTGGTGTTTTCGAGCATCTTCTTTAAAAAAAATTGTTATTGTATTTTGTAAGATTATAAGTTGATGTTGAAAATAAAGTTTGTCGATACAATTTAATTGTTTCAGATTGGAGGCCATAACTTCAACAATTTGTAACCTAGGAGAAAAGTTATTGTAAGCTTTTTTGTTTAAAATTTGATGCTTTAACAGAAAAAAATATAATATACAGGGGTTTCCATTTAAAAAATGTTATTTTACTGAAAAAAATCAAAATAACGACTCTCAATTGTTTTTTTTCTCATTTTTACCAGCGTTAAAAATGCTACTAGTTTGCTAATTCAAACAACTTTGTATTTTCACTAATAACAAAGTTACTAATGGTGGACACTTAATTTGGATAACCCTGTATATACAAATGTTTCCTTACAAAAACTCGGGGTGTTGAAGTTTTAGGAAAAAAATGGAAATATCAATATTTTCACAACCGTTTCAGATATTTCACTGATATTTAGTACGTAGTGAAAGTTAATGAAGTTGCATATTTTCCAATGCAAAAATAATTTTTAGCTTTAACAGTGGCGTGCGTACGGGTATTGACTTCGATATTTTTTAAGACAAAAATTCTATGCCAATGGTATTTTGCCAAATAAAAATTATTTTTGAATTCCCCGTTCAACTTAAAACAGATGATCTCTCTTGAATTGTTTTCCTTCAATGCGCCATTTTTGAGTAAAAAAATAAAAACCGTCCTATTGTCCGAGAAAATTAATGTAATAATTGAAGAATGCAATTTACCAATAAATATCTAGTTGCCCTGGAATATGTCACTGGCTTTTGACATCTGACAAGTCTCTTTTATTCAAATCTGTTCACTGTGACACATTATTCATTATTTAGTTCTTAACGTCTTGTTAATAATGGTGAATTATTCAAAAGCAGAAATGGCGGAAATGCATTACGTACATGGCCTTGTCGACGGTAATGGTGAGCAACCCAGACGCATTTATCACCAGAGATATCCCGATCGTGCTTTGCCAGATAGTCGAACCTTTTCTAATATTCATCGTCGTCTTGTTGAAACTGGTTCTGTCCGAAAAGGAACATCTGAAGGTAGACCTCTAAGTGTGAGAACACCTGAAATTGAGGAAGCAGTGCTGCACGAAGTCGAAGAACATCCTGATACGAGTACGAGGAAGAACGCTAGACACTTAAATATTTGCCATCAAATTGTTTGGAGAATTTTAGTGGATTTTTTGTTATATTCTTAGTACAGGCATTACCTCCCATTGATTTTCCAAGGCATGTGACCTTTTGTTAGTGGTATCTTCAGAAAATTACACAAAATCCGCAATTTGAATCAATGATTCTGTTCACGGACGAAGCTATTTTTTCTCGAAATGCCAGCGCATTTCAGTGTAGCGGTTCGTAATTATTTACAAACTGTTTATCCAAATCGTTGGATTGGCCGCGGTGGGCTCCAAGAATGGCCACCAAGGTCCCCAGACCCCAAAAGTTTAGATTTCTTTTTATGGGGCTATCTTAAGACACTAGTGTACACAAGTCCCAGTAACACTGTAGATGAATTAAGAGAAATAATAGTTGCAGCTTGTGATAGAATAAAAAACACTCCAGGGATATTTCAATTCCATAAGAAGGAGGGTGGAAGCATGCATACTAAGTAAAGGGGGCCATTTTCAACAATTTTTGTAATCATTTCTTTGGTTTTAATGTTATGTTTATGTTGCCAGTTTTTGTTGTTCATTACCCCTAATGTGTTTAATTTTTCCAATTAAATTAATAATAATTTTGCAAGTTAGACAATAGAACGGTTTTAATTTTTTTACTCAAAAATGGAGCATCGAAGGAAAACAACTCAAAGGAGATCATCCGTTTTAAATTGAACGGGAAATTCAAAAATAATTTTTATTTGGCAAAATACCATTGGCGTACCATTTTTTTCTAAAAAATCTTTGATTTGATTTGTTGGCATTAAGGCTTAGATTATGTGCAATTGATATATTGTATGACATATTAATATCGTCGTTAATCAAAGAGTAGGAGTTCAAAATGTGATCAATCGGAAAACTGAAGTACAATTGTGTATCATCCGCATAGTGATGTATTTTACAAGTTTTTACGTAGTTATGAAAGTCTGAAATATATGAAGAAAATATTAAAGGGCCTCTAATATGGACCCTTGTGGTACACCCATTCTAAGCATTCTTTTGTCAGAAGATGAAGAGTTTACCGATACGTATTGGTACCTACTAGTTAAGTAGTCCCTTATTAAATTTACCGCATTATCTGCAAATCCAAAGTACTTCAGCTTCATGCACAATATATTATGATCTAGGGTATGAAAGGCTTTACTGAAGTCCAAGAGAATTAAACACATAACATTACCTTTGTCAAGTGATTTGTAGAAATCATCAACTATACATGTCAGTGCAGTTGTCGTATCATGTTGGGCTCGAAATCCAGATTGGATTGGTGGTATAATTTTGTTGGTCATAACAAATTCCAAGATTTGCTGCCTTATGACCATTTCCAATAATTTGGAGAGTATTGGTAAAATACTGATTGGTCTCAGATCTTTAATATCTTCTATTGGGAATTGGGATGATTTTTGAAATCTTCCAGACTTCTGGAAAAACAGAGTTTAATAAACAAAAGTTAATAATATAGGTAATCTGATACAGTAGATGATCCTCAAAAACATATAGCATTTTCTTGGAAATACCATCATGTCCTGCTGCATCAGATTTGATGCTTCTTATGTTTTTTGAAATTAATGCAGCGTCTACTGAAGTGGAAGAAAACAAGTTGTTACTGCGAGGTTCTTGGTATGTATTTAACAAATCGAGTTGAGACTGAGTTCTATGAACTTTGGGTAGATTTGAAAAGTAAGCGTTTATTGTATCTGGATTAGAAACGTGTTGACGAATGGAATTTGTACTGTTTTTGAAAACTCCTATTTGACGTAGCCAAGACATTTTTATATTTCTTTGTTTCATAGAAAATTCAATATCTCTCTGCTCATGCTGTATGGCCCCTTTGGTATAATTTCTGAGTTCCTTATAATAGTACCAGGGAGAAGGTTAACGACTTTTTTTGAACTTACAAAAAGCTTTGTCGCGCAATTTCATTAGAAGCTTTATATTATCCGTGATCCAAGGAGACAAGTTTCTGGTGACTCTAAATTCATATACAGGGCAACACATATCGAAAAGACGTATTAATTTTCTAGTTAGTTAGGAATTCGACCATTAAAATGACGTTGTTGAAGGTATAAATTGTATCCCAATTAATAAAATGCAGCATATTACTAAAAAATTCATCATTGAAATGCTTCCACGAGCGGGTCTTAACGACTCTTGGCGGTTCTGAAATCAAGTTTTTCTCAAAGATGTGGCACGAAACTAAAAAATGATCAAATATGTCATGCAGGCTGAGCTTCATGGAAACTAACTATAATAAGGTCTAACAATGTCTGTGAGGTAGGAGTTATGCTAGTAGGGGCATCAACTATTTGTGTCAAGTTATATAAATCAAACAATTTATTCAATTTCTGAACAGCTGTGCCAAGGGGGAGAAAATCGAGATTGAAGTCTCCAGTAATACAAATTTCACATCTAGGAATCATTTGGGACACCAAAAATGTGTACCTTGCCATATAGTTTAGTGTGTACCCATAACTGCTCTAAGTCCTCATTACTACTTTTATGTAACGTAAAATATTTAATGTTATTTTCACATAGAACAATAAATCTCCTCCCTTGCTGTCTCTGTCTACCATCTCTACATGATAATTATTCACTCCTATAGCATCAGAGCTGATATTCCTAGACAGCCACGTTTCTGAAAGACCTAAAACATCAACGCCAGAAGTTAAAATGTACTTTTTTAATGTTTCTAGCCCAGAAAATATGGATCGAACATTCAAATGTGAGAACAGCATCGCATACAAAAGAAAGTCAGTAAGACATGTTAGATACCAATGAAATCAAAGAAGGATACTACACATTTCTAAGATATACGGATAAAACAACTAGTGATGATTGAACATGATCAAGAAATCTAGATAGATCAGTAGCGTCACAATACTTAAATTATCACACTTTCAAATGAAAGTCGCCGTATTTCACTCAACTAGACTTGGATTGACTCTGCAGTCTAGCTATTCTCGGGGGCTTGGCTTTAGAATTCGGTTTAGCAGGTTCCTGTTTCGCCTTCTTAGCCGGTGGTTTGCTGTCGGGTGAGATGCTGGGGCGTGTGACAGAGTTCTCTGGTAATATCTTGAATAACTCATTGTCACTGTGGTGGTCAAATACGTCGCCAATCGGATCTATAATGGGTGTAGTTGGAGCGCTCGTGATATTGTCTGACTACGTAATGAACGTATCTCCTTCTAACTGATCAACAGTGCATGCGTCGCCATTGATGATCAGTTTGTTGCCGATTATTTTTGCCGAATATCGTTTCTCCTTCGCTGCTTTCCGATGTTCTTGAAGGATTCTATTTGTTTCTCGATCTTTTGGGCATAGATAGTGTACAACGAATACAGAACTGTTTTTAAGCTCGTGTACGTTCTGGAAAAACTCCTGCTTTTTGAGGTATAACACGAACTGAATTTTTATAGAACAGCTCCTACCTGATTTAATACAATAAATATTTTTAAGGGCTCCAGTGGATATATTTATTTTTAATAGTGCGTTTAATTTCTGAATTGCTATACTTTGGAAGCTAATCGTCCTTGTAACAACTTCTAAGCCAAACACAAGTATGTTGTTTTTTCGTATCGCCCTTTCCAGCTGTAAATTTTCTTTCTCCAAATCCTTACACACTGTCTGTAAATCTATTTTTGTGTCTTGCTGTTTTATGTTCCAGCAAATTCGCGTTTTCTCTTCTAATTTCTTGGATATCTGGTCTAATCTCATTCTTAATGGCATCACTTTCCTTTTTTATTATTGCTACCAATTCTGATAGCAGATCACTGTTACTCAAGTCGCCACCACTGGTCATTCCGACAAAACAAAAAATAATACACAACAAGCGATTTGCGTTTTAGAGGAATCTGAGCCTTATGTGATCAGTAATACTTCGCACTAGTTCTTCAATTATCAAATTTTATTCATAAACGATGACTAACTGCTTTAACTTTTTTGTATCATGTATGACAATCTTTATGATTAGCATACACGGTGTCACAGGTAAATTTTGTCCACTAAAACTAGACTTTTTTGAGAGAACTGAAAACGCTACCATACACTACCATGATACCATATAGTGTTAACACTTAACTATGGTTTCCGTCGTTAACAAAAAACCCAATGTGTCCATCCGTTTGGCTTTTATAATTACAACAAGTGCTCCCATCCACGCTGTCGTTTTGAAACACCATTTGGCTGCAACCTCAGCGACGAGTGAGTTGTCTGAAAATTTAAATCTTTTCCGTATTGGTTGCTAGCTTCATATTTGTGTTTCAGCTCCTGATGATGGCTCCATAGCGTGCCGAAAGCTCGAGATTACCGTTAAAAGAGTTTACCGAAGCCTAAAAATTTTGCCAATTTCCCAATTAATAATTAATTGTATTTCTTGCCAAACTGGTCATTGGCAATGGCAAAAAACTTACACACCTCAGCTTTTATCTTATTTGTTACTTTTTCGAATTTTCATTTTGCTCATACAGGGTAGTGCAAGTTTGGATTCAATTTCTTATAAGCCTTTTTTTGTATAACGTTTGACTCAGATAAAATCAATAGATTCTGAGTTATTAAGCTTTTAATAGAACAACGCACCAAAATTAAGGGAAAAAAACAGTGGGCTAGTTCCATATTGCCCCTAAGAGTACATAATTCACGTAAAAACTAATAACAATCAGAACAGTATGAATCAGCTTCAAGCGTAATAGAGAAAAGCAACTATAACAACAACATAAACGAACAACTATCGCTACTCAAGACCTAATCTACAAAAACTGCTCGAAAATGTCTCTACCATGTTGAATACACAGCCGTAGTATTTGGATAAATGACCGCTGCACATCCCTCAGCGTGTGTTCCCTTATGTTCAGAAAAGCATCCTTAATCCTTTCCTTCATAATTTCCGGGGTAGATGTTGGATATCTATAAACCTCTTGCTTAACGTAGCCCCATACATAAGCATCCGAAATTGCAGGTTTTCATCCTCCAAAAGCAAAGGTAAATGCTCGACCAAAAAATTCAAGTATTCTGTACCTGTTAATCTGTTGTCGAAAAAGAAAGGCCCGATAACTTGTCTGCCAATAACTCCTTCCCAAACATTCAAGCTCCATTTATTTTAGAAATCTATTTGCCTAACACAGTAAGGGTTTTCCGTCGCATAATAGTGCATGTTATGCCCGTTGACAACACCTATGCTGTTAAAAGTTGCCTCATCGCTAAAAAGAAGCGTATCCAGGAAAGTAGTGTCCACTCACGTTATTTAGCATTATTCTACTAAACTCCATTCGAGCTGCGAAATTCTGAGAACGAAGGCCTTGATGCAAGCATAGGTGATAAGGATGGCACCTATGCTTGTGAATAATTCTTTGGACAGAAGTTCTGCATATATCAGTTTCTGCTCCAATTTGCCTTGCCTTGCACTTAAATAGGGATTTTTTTTTATTTATACATTTTTTATTATATTCCACTGCTCTAGTTGATTCAAAACTTTCTCGTAGTGTGGAAAATATTTCCGGCCTTGGATGTCGCATATTAGGGTACCGTTGCTTATAATGCGAGATGCTAGGAAACTAAATAAAATAAATAAAATGAAGAAAATGAATAAAACGAATAAAACGAATAAAAAGAATAAAACGAATAAAACGAATAAAACGAATAAAACGGATAAAACGGATAAAACGAATAAAACGAATAAAACGAATAAAACGTTTAAAACGCTCAAAACGCTCAAAACGAATAAAACGAATAAAACGAATAAAACGAATAAAACGAACAAAACGAATAAAACGAACAAAACGAATAAAACGAATAAAACGAATAAAACGAATAAAACGAATAAAACGAATAAAACGAATAAAACGAATAAAACGAATAAAACGAATAAAACGAATAAAACGAATAAACGAATAAAACGAATAAAACGAATAAAACGAATAAAACGAATAAAACGAATAAAACGAATAAAACGAATAAAACGAATAAAACGAATAAAACGAATAAAACGAATAAAACGAATAAAACGAATAAAACGAATAAAACGAATAAAACGAATAAAACGAATAAAACGAATAAAACGAATAAAACGAATAAAACGAATAAAACGAATAAAACGAATAAAACGAATAGAAACGAATAGAACGAATAAAACGAATAAAACGAATAGAACGAATAGAACGAATAGAACGAATAGAACGAATAAAATAAATAAAATAAATAAAATGAATAAAATGAATACAATGAATAAAATGAATAAAATGAATAAAATGAATAAAATGAATAAAATGAATAAAATGAATAAAATGAATAAAATGAATAAATGAATAAATGAATAAATGAATAAATGAATAAAATGAATAAAATGAATGAAATGAATGAAATGAATGAAATGAATGAAATGAATGAAATGAATGAAATGAATGAAATGAATGAAATGAATGAAATGAATGGAATGAAATGACTGAAATGAATGAATGAATGAAATGAATGAAATGAATGAATAATGAATGAAATGAATGAAATGAATGAAATGAATGAAATGAATGAAATGAATGAAATGAAGAATGAATGAAATGAATGAAATGAATGAAATGAATGAAATGAATGAAATGAATGAAATGAATGAAATGAATGAAATGAATGAAATGAATAAAACGAATACAACGAATACAACGAATAAAACGAATAAAACGAATAAAACGAATAAAACGAATAAAACGAATAAAACGAATAAAACGAATAAAAGGAATAAAATGAATAAAATGAATAAAATGAATAAAATGAATAAAATGAATAAATGAATAAATGAATAAAATGAATAAATGAATAAAATGAATAAAACGAATAAATGAATAAAATGAATAAAATAAATAAATAAAACCAAGAATTTATTTGTTTCCAAGGATGATGCGATATTTTAGGGAGTTAAGCCGTTCCATAAAATACGTGCTAATAACCGAAAAAATAGCCGTAAAAACCCGTATGTGTCTAGTATCAAAAAAAGCTTATAGAAAATTGAATCCAAACTTTCACAAATATACAGAGTGATGCATTTGAAATTTTTGAGTAAAATTTACAATTTGCGTTTTTGACCACCCTGTATGAGCAAAAATTGAAATTCGAAAAAGTAACAAATAAGATAAGCACTCCAAATTTCAAAATGGGTTGCCGAAGTGGGGGGTTTTTCGAGACAAAACACCTTATATCTCAGTAGCTAATTACCAAAACCTCATAGTATATCAATTTTCTTCTTTTGAATTCATTTATCCAAATATGCAATAAAATTTGTGGCATTTTATTTGAAAAATCATAACTTCGATATGTAGGTCGAAATTGGGACACCCTGTAGAATGCCCAATATTTTAAAAATGTCCCCTCAAATGTCATGTATAACATCCCATAAATAGATTTTCTCAAAATGTATTTGTTTGTGAGTAATCCTCCGTCCACACATGGATGGGCCACCCTGTATATATATATATATATATATAGTGAAAGCTCTCCTTGCGGACAGCTCCTATAAGCGGACATCTCTTTTAACCGGACAAAGTTCCTGGAACCGAAATTCAGCCATCAATTTTCAATGTTAAATGCATTCCGATAAACGGACGCTCTTATAAACGGACGCGGACACTAGATTTTCCTGTATGTGATCAAAAAATCTCCCATAAGCGGACGCGAAACTCTAATACCCGGACGATTTTTTAGTTCCGCTTATTGCAATGCACATATCTACATACATAAAATTCGGTAATTCCCCGATTTATATTAGGTGATTCCCCATTTACGCATTTCGTTGGGTAGCCTGTATGTAATCTTGTGGCTTGTCTTCAGTTCAGGCAAATTCGTAGTTGATTGAGTTACGTATTTTATTATTGTAACTGTAAAATGGCACCAAAAAAAAGGATGCTCTCGTTAAAGGAAAAGATGGAAGTTGTTAACGTATTAGACAGAGAAAGTGTTTCAGTTCGTCATTTGGCAAAGAGGTTTAATATTGGGAAAACGCAAGCAGCTGAAATTGCCAAAAATAAGGAAGATATCAGGAGTAAATGGCAATCAGGAACTAATATAAATCAAAAGAAGGATTTTTTAAAAAAGGAAGGTTTTGCTATAGACAAAACATGTTTTTAGTGGTTTGTGAAAGCTAGAAGTCAGAACATTCCAATCTCAGGGCCGTTAGTGAAAATGAAAGCTAAAGAAGTCGCCACTACTTTGGGCTATAATAATTTCAGTGCATCCGACGGGTGGCTGCAAAAGTGGCGCAAGAGACATAGTGTGAGTTTCAAATGCATATCTGGCGAAGCTGCTGCAGTAGATCAAGTTGATGTGTCACAATTTTTGGAGAAACTTCCGTCCATGTTGCTTGGCTACAAACCAGAAGATGTGTACAACGCAGATGAGAGTGGACTTTTTTTTCGCGCATTGCCCGACAAAACTCTGTCCTTTAAAGGAGAAACATGTGTGGGTGGAAAGTTGGCAATATATATATATATATATATATATATATATATATAATATGGCCGGTGAAAAATGCGATTTGATTGTGATCGGGAAAGCGGCTCGTCCCCGTGCTTTAAAAAACGTTGCTATTAAGGATCTACCAGCGACTTGGAAATCCAACAAAAAGGCATGGATGACCCGAGAAATCATGTCTGAGTGGTTAGTCGAATTCGACCGGAAAATGAGAATCCAAAAAAGGCAAGTTCTTTTATTTTTAGACAATGCATGCTCTCATCCTCGTGATATGAAAATGAAAAATGTGAAAATTATATTTTTACCGCCAAACACAACTTCTGTTTGTCAGCCCATGGATCAAGGTGTCATACAGAACTTTAAATTTTATTATCGGCACTTGATTTTAAAACATATTTTAACAAAAATTGACGATGGTCAAAGCTTATCTGAGCTTACAAAGTCTATCAATGTGTTAGAAGCTTTGTATTTTATAAAAACAGCATGGAATAAAGTAAATTCCTCTACAATTAAAAACTGTTTTGGCAAAGCTGGATTCAGAAAAAGTGAATGTAGCTCAGAATTTGCTGAGCAAAATTATTGCGATGCTGAAGACGATCTGCCCTTAGCGACACTTGCTCAGTTACTGCGACATGCCAAACATTTAGGAGTAGCAGATCCCCAGAAAGTAGATGATTTCCTGGCCATAGACAATAACATAACAACAGAAGAAAATGCCATTGGCAACTTTTCGAATTTGGATGTAGAAAGCCCAGGCCAACTTGAATATGGTAGTCCAAACGACTCAGAAGAAGAAGTGGAACTGGTGGACTCACTAAGCGGTTCAAAAACGATAAATTCATATGGGGAAGCTCTAAATCATATTTCTATATTGAAAAAATTTGCTAAAGATGATTTCACTGCATTTCAACATTTGAAAAATTTAGAAAGTTATTACGAAAATTGTCTCCTTCAGCAAAAGATGGTGAAATTTCGTCAGACAAACATTTTAAACTTTTTTCAACAAGCTAAAGAATAATGTTTTTTTTAAATTCTCGTACCATGTATTGAAGCATTTATGTTTTTGTATGCGTATATGTACATATATTATATAGATATATAGCATAAATACATACTTTAAAAATGTGGCGAGTTTCTGTTTCATTTTTCTCATGATTATAATACCTCATTTCCTCATGATTATATACCCCGTTATTTATACTCTATACTTACATACTCTCTTTTAAACGGACACCTCCCATAAGCGGACAAAAGTTACGGAACTGTGAGTGTCCGCTTATGGGAGCTTTCACTGTATATAGAAACGATGCCAGAATCACAAATTCAGTTGCAGGCTCCTACAAACGGAGTGTATCGGAGAACTTAATATAGCGGCAGGTTCCAGAAGGCGCAATACAATTAAAGTAATATTACGATAATGCTAAAATTGGGGATATAGCTGGCGGTGCCAGAAATATTGAACTGCGTGTATGTCTAATGCTATTATTACTAACATTATCTACTACTAGTAAATAAAGTATTTTATTTTGTGACTGCATTAATATACTCTATTTGAATAATTTAATTCAACCTTAAAAATAGTGTTTAATGTTTATATTGTATACCTACCTTGTAGCCCTGAAGTGGTTCTTCTTCTAATGATGGTTGTACGTATCGCCAAGTCACCCTTACAGTGGAAGGATTAACACCAGTAACATTGACAGACGAAGGCGGTTTTTGTGGAGCTTTTCTGTATGTTCTTTCTGTAATAAATTCAAATTCATTTATGTTAATACAAAATTGTCAAGAAGGTCAATTTCAAAAAATGCATATTAAGTAGGTCTGTAAAATGACTCGCATTTTGAAATAAGCACAAATAGGGTTGAATTCTGGAAAATCAAGCTCAGAAATTGCAACCTTGTTAGACCTATCGCGGTACAGTGTGAGAAATATTGTTAGAAGATATAACGTAACTGGTACAGTTAATATTAAGCCACGATATGTGAAAAAAAGTAATATCACAAATGCGGGCCATAAACGCGCCCTACAATTGTAGGGACGACTGACGATACGGGCCTAAAGAACATAGACAATGGACACCTCAACAATGGTGTGCAATACAGTGGAGTGATGAGGCCCGATTAGAAGTTTGTGTTGGTGACAGTCGCAGTTGAGTTATTCGCAAAACAAACATTCCATGTTGACTGTCTGAAGAGAAAAGTGAAATTTCCAGCATCCATTATGGTCTGGGGCAGTATGTGATCAAAAGGAGTAGGAAAACTTCATTTTATTGTTGGAAATGTGGGTACCAGCAAATATTTGGCAATTTTAGAAGAATCGTTTTTACCAGTGATGGAAGAACGTTTGACATCCGGCCAAGATTTTGTGTTTCAGCAAGATGGTGCAGCGTGCCATACCTCAAACAAGGCTATAAAATGGATGGAAGAAAATAATGTACCACTTTTGGAATGAGTTTCTAGCAGTCCAGATCTGTCACCTATTGAAACTTTGTGGCACGAGATGAAAAAGGTTCTACGACAACATCCTGCTCGTACAATCACCGAACTGAGACAAAAGCTTCAAGAAATATGGGATTGTTTTACACCAAATTTTTGCCATAACTTGGTTAACACTATGCCCCAAAGAATTTCAGCCGTAATAAAAAATAAAGGTGATGTTACCCAATGGTAATCTTTCAATTGTTGCTTTGTTATCTTCGCGCATTTATTCGCACATTGTTTATTTGTTCAGATGTTCTATTAGTTATAAGTCTAAGTGATTTCAAATATGTATTTGTTACGACTAGAGTGTATCTAAAATGTTTTTGAGAAAATAAATTGTTTTAGAAGTAAATAGTTTCGTCATGTTTAGTTTATAAAGGCATATTTTAGTACAAAAAGTGGGCCAACTGAAGTGGGAAGGGGCTCGTACAATGAATACAATGTATGCAATGATGAATACGTACAATGTATAGAATAGCATAAGTTAGGTTTATTCGCAAACGTCAGAAAGTTGGTAAACAGTGAACCAATAGCTTAAAAAAATATGGTTGGACACTCCAAGAACAAAGAAATCGATGAACTAGGGTTCATATGTTGTTCTTAAATTATTTAAAACTGTCTCTTTTTATAGGTATATAAGTAAATATTATACATTTTTTCATTATTTATAAACTGCTTCAGTTCCACCTAAAATCGGAGTACCATTAGGATCGATCTGGGATTGATCCCAAACAGAATCGACAGATATGTGTATTTGAGCGTAGAAAACAAGGCTTTGCAAGTTACAGTTGTGTTCTGGGGCCTTTATCACTGTTGTGGAAGGCAACGTGGTGTGTGGCGCACTCTTTCTACACAAGTGGTGCCCGCTTGTCCCCCTCTCTCTCTTCCTCGTAAACGAAGACGTATATATTCACCATTGTATACGCGTATACAATGGTGTATATAATGCGCCCATCACTGATAAGCATCCAATTCAAGAGCTGGCCCTGCAGACCATAGTCGTAAAGCTTGGACAACAATATCGAATGGTTAACCTTAACGAATGATTTAGAAAAATCCAAATAAACAGAGTTTACCTGCTGATCTTGCTCAATTGAATTGCACAAATTTTTACTATATAACATCAAGTTGGTACAACTTGATTTACCCTGACGAAAACCATGCTGCTGATCGACAATAATGCTTTTAAATTCATTTTGAAAAGATCAGTTAATCAAGCAATCCATCAATTTCGGGATAGATGACTGATAGTTTTCAACAACATATTTATTCCCTGGCTTGAAATGGGCGTTCAAAAGTTTTGGTTCCAGTAATTTGGAAATTTTCCCGATTGCACTGATTTATTCAACATAAAGCACAATGGTTTTGTCAACGTAAATATGCATTTTTTTAAGAAATATAGGGAAATATTATCGGGGCCAACCGATAAATTCCAAGAAAGACTCATAACTTCATTTATTTAATTTTTAATATCAATGTATGGAACATTCATGCCAATTTTAGATTTGAAATTATGCTAAGGCATTTGGTTTACATGTATGTTGTGATAAACAGTATAAAAGGAGTCTGCAAAAAGTTGGAAAGCAGTTGAAACATCATTACCAGACCTATCTCCATAAGAAATATTGTATGAAATTCCAGCGGAGCATCTTTTGTTATTAATAAATTTATAAAACGAACGAGGATTAACACATAAGTTATTCTTCAAAATGTACCTCTGGTAAGAAATGTTTCGCGGAAGATTGCAATGAGCTTGTAAGTCAGAAAAAATAGTCTCCTTATATTTCTTATGTGCAATCTTTTTTTCATTGAGTAGTTTTCTCAAGTTCGACGAAAACTAAGATGAATATGAAGAATTCATGTATCGGAATAAACATTTCAATGCCTTTATAGAGATAATCATAAAATGCTTGCACAGCATAAGATAAATAATAATTCATTTGCTCATAATCGCCATTACAGAAATCGAGATAATATTATTCACATTCGTTATGTGTAATTAGATCAAAACATGCTGCAGAGTGATGAAGACTGTCTTCAAACATAATCTACATGCGAGTAAACATTATACTTTATGGATGGATAATATAAGATCTATCAATACATTTCTTGAATTAGGTATGTTATTAATTTGGAACAAATTAAAAAAACCCAAAATATTAAATAATTCCACAGAAGGTGAGTTCGGGCTGCAAGTTACGGTCAGCCCGAATTCATCATTCTCCGAAACAGCATTGGGTAAATTTATAGACTCTGCAAACGAAAAGATTGCAATCAACAAATCTACCAAAAATAGACTCAATGGATGTAGCATGATAATATAAAGCTGATTATCGGAAGCTGGTGGTATGTACACCGCTCCAACAACAACAAATTCATAACTAATGTCAATTCCAACAAATACCTGCTCAACATTGATATTTCATACCTGCTCAACATTGATATTTGGAACTAATACAGAACGCGCCTTTTACTGCAACTAATACACCACCACCATGCGCACTTCCACAATTTGTAGTACTCCTGTCGGTCCTGAATATGTTATAGTTGGAAAGACCTAGTTCTTCATCCGATAAATCACTGTTAAGTCAAGTTTTCACCGAAATTACTCGTATAATACCGAAGTTGATGCACTGAACTGCTTCTTGCAGAACCTTAAGTTTCATTCTCAATCCTCCCACATTATGGTAGTAGACCAATGACGTCTTACCCAAATAGACCTGGAATGTTTACAAAAGTTCTTCCCCTACAACAATCACTCTTTTTTGCGATGTCGCCAAATAAAGTATAATACAAACCAGAGTATTTTCTGCATATTTGTGATTAACGTTTATATATGGCAACGTTGCACTTGGTTGTAGTAGCCTTGTAGTAGTAATAACATTGTTAATGGATTGCTTTTTAACCGACCTTTTTATATCATAAGAGTCGATCAGCGGACAATGGACAAAAGGAAAGCCAGAATAAAAAATCAGATTTTAAATGTGTATCGCCTCCTCTTTGATGTCATGTTGAACTGAATTTTATCTGAAATTAAAATTGTTATCGATATCATATTATTTTATTCTTTTAGGAAGAGCCGTTATGTTGGTGATATGTCGAGTGATGATTTCTCCTCACCTGTAAGAGCAAAAAGAAACTTTTGCATAATGAAAAATGTAATACAAGCCCAGAGAAAAAGAATTCATGGACTTCGAGTCACAGTTAACTCACTCGGGAAGAGAGTAAGGACACTAAATAGCCTTATTAGTGTTTTAAAGAAAAAGTCTTACATAAGTGACTCATCTGAAAATGTTTTGAGGGTAATAATTTTAACTATGCTACCCACATATTCGATATCTAAAGTAAGTCTGTTTCAGGCATCGTTATCCGGCTCATCTCTTAAAATTTTTGAGAGAATGTTACGAGGGCCATCATCACAGAAGTATGACCCTTCAATAAGGACTTTTGCATTAACTTTATCTTTTTATTAGCCTAGAGCTTATAATTTTGTCAGGAACACGTTCAATAAATCACTGCCTCATCTAAGCACTATCAGTAAATGGTATAGATCGGTTGATGGTTCCCCAGGCTTCACCCAAGAAGCACTACAGGCTTTGAAAATAAAACATGAATACGCTTTGTCACAAGGTAAGGCAGTCTACTGCAATTTGGTCTTAGATGAGATGTCCATCCGTCGCCAAGTGGAATGGACAGGCAGTAAATTCTCTGGGTATATAGATATTGGCTCAAAGATCGACTCGGACATTTTACCTGAAGCAAAAGAAGCTTTGGTATTCATGCTTGTTTGTTTGAACGGCTCATGGAAAATACCAGTAGGCTATTTCTTTTTAGATGGTTTTAGTGGAAAAGAAAATGCTGAGATTGTCAAAAAATGTCTGTCTTTTATTCACGAATCTGGTGTTATAGTGACGTCACTAACATTTGATTTTACGCCAGTTAATTTTACTATGGCTTCTCATCTAGGAGCTAATTTTGATGTCAGTATTATGAAAACCTGCTTCACCCATCCTGTGACTGGTAGCGATGTATTTATAATTCTAGACCCATGTCACATGATCAAATTAGTGCGAAACACGTTTGGGTCTCAAAAATATTTAATTGATCAAGATGGAAATCAAATAGACTGGAATTTTTTAAGCAAACTGGTAGATACACAATATAGTGAAGGCTTGCACTTAGGCACTAAAATTACTGTTCGCCATCTGCAGTTTGTTAGAGAAAAAATGAAAGTGAAAATAGCTACCCAAACGCTGAGTAAAAGTGTAGCAGACGCTCTATCATATTTATGTAAGGATCTTAAGCTTGCTGCTTTTCAAAATGCAGAGGCCATAGCTATTTTCATCAAAAAATTCAACGATGTATTTGATATATTCAATTCCAGAAATAAATTGGCCAAATATCAATTTAAAAGACCACTATCACCAGCAACGGCTGAACAATTTTTTAGTTTTTTTGATGAATTAAGCAGTTACATAAAAAATTTAAAGTTAGGAAGCATTCCAGTCATTCAGTCGCCTAGAAAGACTGGCTTTTTAGGCTTTCTTATTTGTATTACCAGTTTGAAGGGTCTATATAATGCATATATTTTAGAAAACAAATTAAAATTCATATTGACGAATAAATTATCACAAGACTACTTGGAACTTTTTTTCGGTGCAATAAGAGGGAAAGGGGGATATAATAATAACCCAAGTGCAAGGCACTTTGAAGCAGCCTACAAAAGATTACTCGTCCATACTGAAATAACAGGTCTAAGTTCAGGAAATATTTCAGATGGGAATAGTGTAACAATTCTGTCGTGTGGTAGTGGGCGAGAAATTACTGCTACAGATAGTGGAGATGATTTGACAGACGGCAAACAGTATTTAGACTTTGAACAAGAGGTCAAAAATAATATATCGACATACATATCATCTTCATCTGCTTGGGACTTGACTGACTATAGTGAAAATGTTGTAGGATATATTTCTGGTTTTGTGGTAAAAACAATGAAAAAATGTGTCACTTGCAAAAAATGCAGCAGTGCATTAGAAAGTTCCGAAGTCATTTCTACGTTACAGAGAGTTAAACAATATGGTAAACTTGTAAAAGCCTCTCGATTCGTAATTCAACTATGTATCGCTGCCGAAAAATATTTTAGATTCTTCCACAAAACCACAAATATTTTCAATAAAAATATTCACAATTTATTAGAAACATTGAAAATCAATACGATCAAAACTTTACCACCAGAAATTCTAAGCCATTTTGAGCACCATTTGTTTGATGATGATCCTGTAGAGGGGCATGCAGTTCAATTAATAAAACTAATACTCCACCATTATTTCAAATTAAGAATACACCATAATCAAAAATAATAAATAAAACATGAAATTAAACAATGACTTGTTGTGTTCTTCTTTCTCTTTCTAATAGGTACCTCTCCCCTTACTTATTTTTTGAACAGGTCAAGCTAGTAAGTTAAAATTCGGATAGGTGGAATAATAAAAAAATAGCTGTTCAAAATTTCAAGAAGGGTCTTCGCGCTATCATGGAACATTTTTTAAAAGTGGAATGTGGGTAATGCAATATGTCATTTTGTTGCTCGTTATGAATGCTTTATAACCTTCTAGAATATGAAAGTATCACCTTTTAAAATGGATAACCCACAGCCTGTCAAATTATAGGCATTTGAACGTTGAGCCGCCTTTAACCCAACATCTACTCATCAACAGCTTATAGTGTTTATCTTAATACCACTTTTATAAGAGGTATCCAAATGTGCAATAAAATGAGAGATTCATTGTTTTAAATTGCAGATTAAGCGATTCAGTGTAGAAATGACCAGCTGCTAGTACGCCACTTTGAGAGATTGATTTCATATTCTAGGGTTATAAAGTACTTGTATAGATCTTCAAAATGACGTCCAATGCCATTCAGAAAAATTTCCCAAAATGGCGTCTAGGTGCTATCTTGGAAGTTTTCATCCACCATTTTTACATCAATTTTAACAACCCGAATTTCAACCTGCTAACTTAACCAGTTCAAAAAATAAGTGGGAGGACCATTTTCAAAAGAACTGTATTTTCTTGTAGCACACTCAACATTTATGTAACTATCTAAAAAACGAAAAGACAAATTGATAGATATCAATCCTGTTCCACCTTGAAATCAATAAATTGAAATAACACTAAGCGACTTGTATTTTTTGAAATAAGAAACTTGATTTTCTGGTATATCATAATGTTTATCCATTATGGATTTTTACACCATCCTACATTTTTTTAGGTCTCCGATTTAGAAATAGAACTTTTCACCTAACTTTATCAATTAAAAAAAAATGTGGCTGACTCGTGTTCTACAGATTGATTAATTCATTATTTCATTGTGAATGCGGAAATATTATCATCATGATACGCCACTGGTTGTAACGTAATCCTTTCCCTAGCTGGCGGCCATTTTGTTTTCCCCACCAGTCGTCTCTGCCCCCTGACCACCAAGCAAAGCAATGTTGGAAAATAAACAAATGCGTAATCATGAATGAATGGCAGTGTCTATACTATATATCATCGGTGATATATATATATATATATATATATATAATTGCTATCAGCTTAAACATTTTCATATTTTGCACATTTTCAAATCCGTGCAATGTTCATTGCCAACTGCTTATTGTTAACATAACTTGTGCTGGTGTGATACCCCAAATTTACAATTGTTAGGTATATTTTTTGTTGACACATTTCTTATTAAGAATGTCAAGAAAATTTTATTTTGCATTGACAGATCTCCATATAAAATATTTTGTAAACCATCAAATAAACATTTTTTTGAGTAGATATTTACTATGTTTCATTACTTCTATATTGGGGCCTACCACAAAATGCACTTATTTTGCTATTTTTGTTTAAAATCATAAAATGACAGCACAATGTGTAAACACACTTCATTTTTTGCATTGATGGCCGATGATTATAAGTATGAAGAGCGGGGGAGGGGAGGGGGTTTGCATGCTTCTTGATGCAGACACCACGACCGAAAAGAGGGACATTTTTAGGTCGCCAGGCTTTTGTCAGGAACAGTAGGCCAGAGTCCAAAAGTGTATGGTCACCTTAAGAAATACGTTTTTTGTACCTCCAATATACTGAGATATTTATTGGTTTTTATAGCCCTTCATGGCCTACATTGTGATACGCCTATGATGGGGCCAATTTTATAAAATTATGAATGAAAGTTCGTATTTCCCGCCACTGAGTTCGCGAACATAACAAACGGCGGACTTATCAATGTCTTGCTGGGTCTATATGGGTAAGACGTCATTGTAGTAGACAGATACGGCTGCCCTCGTCTTATATTGATTACTTGATTGTTATTTGCTATAGTTAATCTCCTCCTTGTTGTGAATTAATTGTTACAGATAACTTGGCAGTTAGGGTCAAAGACATGGAGATCATACATAATGTTTGGTATCTTCCAAACCTCAGAAGCATATATACAATTAGAACAAATATAATTATTGCCTCAGTTACTACACTGATCCTTTTTATGGTGGCCGCTGCAAAGACGGCATATTTGCTGGGATTGACATTTACCAGCAAAATGTCCGTATTTCCAACACTTGAAACAACGATTGACAGTAATAAATTCGAAAAATTTTTATCCGTTGAACCCAATGTATAATCTGTCTTTCTTCATGGCCAGTTGGCTAAACTCTACTGGAGATAATTCCAATATAACGTTAACAGTATTTTCTTTGCTTTTTGGGGCTCTGTACTTATGAACCACCTTCACATCACCAATAGTATCCTCAGGAATGTTTTCCTTCCGAAGCATAGGTACTTAAAAATTGAGAAACATCAATGACCTCATCCCTCCCTAACATTAAGTATTAGGATTTTTGGATTTATCATATTGACCACTTTAACTTCATACTCGTCACCTAATTCTTTCACAGCAGTTGACCTCAAATTTTCTAAGGACTTCTCGTCTTGGCAATGAATCACTACCTGTCTATGTGAGCCCTGCTTTACACCGGTAACTGATACGTTGATATCAGCAAGTGAAATTGTTTGTGCTAATGCAATTGTTGTGGTCGAACTATTCTGATTGACATTCTTTGGTTTGATAATAAGTGGCGGTTTAGATTTCAATACTTCAGCAAATGATATTTTTCCAGCAGAAATAGTATTAGACGACTCCAGTAGTTTTATTAGCTTAACAGTTCTTTCCAAAATTTCACTGGCCTTAACATCCGCGGATCAGTTATCTATAACTTTCCATCAATGGCAGGTAAACAGACCTGGCAAAACCATTTTAACCAAGTACAGTCACGTATATTCTTTACCACTTTATCATCAACTCCTGCACAGTAAGTATGGAACAACTTTCCACAAAAATCACAAGCTAAATTTTTTGAATTAACAATAAAACTGTCAGAGCACTGGACACACAGCTGTGTGCCAGGCACCGTCTTTTATCATTCGGTGCCATCTTTCATCATTATTGAGCTAGGGCCTAAATTTGCACGCCACTAGACAGGTGTTTTGCATTGGCTGGCCCTTAGATTTCATTTATCGCGTTTTATTAGTTCATTAATTTGATTTAAAAAAAAAGGAAAGAGGAATCATACCACCATTTCCTCTTGTTTATAAAAAAAGGCGTGGCAAATTTCGTGACACCCAACGTGACGGTTTATTGCTGTCATTTCTGAATGTCTTTAATTTCCCGCCGGTAATCTAACCTCTCTGTATCTTTTCTGTGGATGGTGTCAAGGGTAGGTGTGAAAATACTATTTTTTGTTTAGCTCTATTTTATGTTACATTTTGTCTTTATAATACTGTACGAGTATAGTGTATTACAGTACACAAATTATATATTCTAATCAGTGATAAATGGCAAGGACATCGTTTAACTTTCATGGGAAGTTGGCGAGTACACTTAAACTTTTTTTATCTAGGCTACCTATTGCCACTCTCCAAATATTTTCTGAGGTTTCTGCTTTTGTTTCGTTCTACTCGTCATTGTGTGCCAGATCTGACTGTAGGATGTTAGTATCTCAGTCTTTGGTTGCAGTTATGTAGGTCTGTAGGTTTTCAGGGCTGTACGTAGGACCTTTGCACTTGGTTACAGTTCAAGTCAATAACAAAGAAAAGAAGAAAGATAGGAAGAGCAAAGAGGATGAAGTATATTACTTAGAAGGATGCGTTGTCATTATTAACTATAGAATTCAGTTATTTCAGAATATAGTATCAATAAATTATGGAGCGTTCCCAAAAGATAATCCGATCATGCAAATTTCCTGGTTGTGAGAACATTCGTCGACGTGGTGTAGTTGGTGTCAATCAATCTTCTAAAAAATTCCACATTTTTCCAAATGATTCAGCATGGGCCAGTATTTGGAAGAGCATCTGCAGGATATCCCCAGAGACAGCGTGCACGAACTTTCGTATTTGTGGAGACCACCTTTCTGGTTCGGACTACATTAATATTCATCTGACTCGATTGCTTCCATTTGTTAGCCCTTGTTCCAATAAAGCCTACAATAACTGTGACTCTTCTACCCGATTTCCATTGTGATGCTGGTGGTGATAGTTGTTCTGTTTCTGCAGCTGTTGCAGATCGCACAACTTGTGCAGTGGATCATCATGATATCTTGGACACAAGAGAATAGAAACCAAATCCAGTTGTTTCTTTTGCAGGTGATTTTATTGAGGCTAATGTGGAGGATGCAGTTCAACAAAATTCTAATTTTAGGTGATTCTGACCAGGCAGCCTCTATAAATGGTCAAAGATTATGCAGGGTTTTAATCCTTGAGGAACATGCCTATTGTAGGTTAGATCCTGTTGCTTCAGTCGCCAATGATAAGAGTGATTTGTAGTCGTTTTTGTCTGAGAAATCTACTGGTTTTCCAGGTAAACTTGGAGTTCCTAAGGTTGATTTAAGTCCTGAGCAACAGAGAATATACAAAATTCACCGTAATAAAATCTCAGAGGTTTGCTTAGAAACACGAGAGCTAACTTAGAGTATATCAAACAGTTTCATGAGGATAGTAGATTCCAATTCATGGAATATTTGAATGAGGTGACATTGCATTTCATCAATTCACAAATGAGAAAATGGTCGTCGATGGACTGAAATGAGTTTGAGTCGAGGATTTTATTACGAAGCCAATGAGCAAGACATCTATGGATATGAAGATTTCGGTAGCTACCGAACTTCAAAGCTGCATGCTTTGAAAGTCTTGGTAAGGGGATTGGGGACACATTACAAACACAGACAGATTGTGCCATTTTATTTTGTCAAAGATTATTGTGGAGGTTATCTCTGAATTGCAAGCAATTTGCTTGCATGTTGTAGCAACTATTAGTGACCAGGGTGCGATAAATAGGGCTGCACTTAATGCTCTTTGAGCTGAAAATACTGATAGGCCTAGTCCCTATCACGTTATTGTTAATGGTCAGCGGATTATGACGATATGTGATGTTCCACATCTTTTGAAGAACACCCGAAATGCCTAGATAAGCAATGCTATCGAGTTCGAACAGGGGAAAGTTGCATCATTTAAATACATTGAAGGTGCTTACAATCTTGATCAGCAAAAGAGGACATGAAAGATGGTTCCAAAGCCTCGGCTATCATAATTCTTATATGAAGACGAGAGCCAAAGTCGCTGCCCAGCAGCTCAGCCATTCTGTTGCAGCAGCAATTGTTTGATTGTCTCAATGGTTCAAAACTTTATGCAGAGGGTGGTAAGGAATACAAACGTTACCTCTCTGATGATTCTCCCCATTCAAGTTTTTGGAAAAACATGTTATTCAAAATCAATAAATGGAGAGTAATTGATCCTACACCAGGTCTTCAGAGGAGGAATTATAGGTTTATTGATGGTTGGCTGACTAGCCTTAAAGCTCAGATGATGCTGTGGAATAGTGTGAAGGCTAAAGGGTTCAAGTTCCTTTCTCCTATTGAGAATATCTTCTACCAAATTCGACAACATGGAGTAAGTAACTCAAATCCCTCATGTCAGTTTGTTGCAGCCTTGAAAACGATTGTGAATTAATTCAGTACTCCATTGGGCAGGAATAATAATTATGACGAGGACCATTGTGTAGCTCTAGGAGATTTTACTACTTTCTAAGAAAGTATTGTTAAAAGTCACCTGAAAGTCGTTTAGATGGAGATGAAGATGAGACCAAGGCTGGAAGTCACGCCCTCTACTTGTTTAGAAACCCCAACAGGTGCTCCAACTCGTTTAGAAAAGAATTTCTGTGCAGGAACACCGTATGTTGCTGGTTACCTCATCAAAAAGTGTGTGAAGGTTCCCAATTGTAACACTTGAAGGCTTTCTCTTTTTGCTAAAGAGTTCTCGATGTCCAATATTTATGTGCATTTCAGAGAGAGGTAATAGGGAACGAAATGACCAACTTTCAGAGATCCTGATGAAATACACCTAAGACTATACAAATATCTCGATGAAAGTGGCCATTTGATGAAGATTGAGAATAATTTTAAGTTGCAAAACAGAGATTATTTGAATTCATTTGAGTTTTGCTCACAGCACGATGTATTTGGGGAGATTATAACGAAATGTGTTAAATTAACCATATTCAAATATTTTAAGGGGAAAATTGTGAGAAGCGGAGTGCTTCTTATAGTCACCGTAAGGTGGAAAAAGTTACAAATTTTTAGTAGTTTTACATGTTCTTTTGACCTTAAATTCATTGGAAAATTTGCAATTTGAAGTTTTTTCTCATTTTACTGTGATATTATTAAACTGTGATATTTTTTATATTGGTTTACAAATTAGTATTTATGTTTTTTGCTAACTGCAGCTGTTGCATATTAATTATTTTTGTTGAGTTTATTTTCGTTGCGTAATCAGAAAAAGCTTTTTGATTCATTATGAAATGTTTTTGCATTGTCATTTTTGTTCCTGCTCTGTCTGAGCTTTTTCATTATTACTTTTTATATGTTATTTGACGCTAATTACTTGAATGATAATTATTTTAATTTTGTGGACTAATAAGGCAAGTTCTTGATTTTGATATATTCTTATAAAGTTTATTATCATTTATTTCTGCTTAGCGAACCTCCACATTATTAAAAGGTAACACGCCAGAACAGTACCTCTTGGGTGGTGCAGAATTCTTGTTATAATAGGGTATACAGGTATCATAGTTCTGATAAGAAGTGGAATTTGAAATCTCTAGTTTAATCATAATGACTAATAATAATTAACATTTTTTTCTCATATACTTGTTTTAATTTTTCTAATATGTATACGAGGGATGTCTTTTAAGTTTTGCATATAGAAACATAGTAGGCCGCGCGGATCCAACGTCAGTACTGAATCTTAAACTCACTCTTTAGTAAACTTAAATTCAAAGTTTCACAACAATGCGTGTTCTCACTACTACTAGAAAAATGGAACTCAACCGAGAACATTTTCGCGCCATAATTTATTACAACTTTCAGAGACAATTATCGCAACAAGAATGCCTTGCTGGGTTACTGTCTGTTTTCGGCAACGAAGCACCACATCAGTCGACAATTTCCCGTTGGTATGGAGAATTCAAACGTGGACGGGTGAGTCTTAGCGACGATACCAGAGTGGGTGCACCAACAACGGCAGTCACTCAGGAAAACGTCGATGCTGTGCGCAAACTCATCATTGAAGATGGACATGTGACATATCCCGAGATTGAGGCGTCCTTGAAGATCTCAAAGACCTCAATTCAAAAAAATTTACATAAAGAATTAGGAGTAAGAAAATTAGTTTCTCGTTGGATACCCCACCTGTTGACTGAAAAGCAGAAAGCAGTCAGTGTTAATTGGTGTCAAAAAATGCTTGACCGTTTCAATTCCGGAAACTCAAAAAATGTGTACAGCATTGTTAGTGGTGATGAATCGTAGATTTACTGTTATGAACCAGAAAATAATCGACAGTCGGCTATTTGGGTGTTCCAAGGTGAAGAAAAGTCAACAAAAGTCATCCGTTCTCGAAGTGTTTCGAAAAAGATGGTAGCGACATTTGTGTCAAAAGCGGGTCATATTGCAACAATTCCTCTTAATTAGCAAAGAACTGTTACTGCGGATTGTTATACCACAATTTGTTTGCCAAAGGTCGTCACCGAGCTTCGAAAAATCAACCCCAAAAAACAAGGCAGTATTTAACGGAAGAAAACGTGGAATTAATGGACCATCCTCCATATATTCCCGATCTAAGTCCTAACGATTTCTTTACCTTCCAGAAAATTAAAAACACACTGCGTGGTCAAAGGTTCCAGTCACCAGAAGAAGCAATTGACGCATTCAAAAATGCCGTTTTGGATCTGCCAGCAAACGAGTGGAATAAGTGCTTCGAAAATTGGTTCGAGCGCATGCAGATGGAATAACAATAAAGTCATTTAAAACTACCTACCGCGTTCTTTTATTTCCATATGCAAAACTTAAAAGACATCATAAATGGATCATAATAACTGATGTTATTAATTCATCATTACATTTATTGTATTACATTCATTTAAATATACTAAGTGACATATAAATCCGAACACCCAGTTTAAATGGTTTTATTTTAATAAAATTTTGTATAAGTACTTAATGAAGCATAATAAGTAAATGATAAACATTTCAAAATGATTGCACTGCTTTAAAGCCCTTTGACCTTTAATAATGTGTGGATGCACCCTGATGTGCTACGCATTCTCCAACGCGCCTAGGCATGCTTCTGATCAGGTGGTCAATGTCCTCCTGTGGTATCTCATTCCAGGCAACCACCAACTCCTCTCGAAGTGCTTCTAGAGTCTGAGGAGGACGTTGCAAATTGAGCGATCTCCTACCCATCATATCCCACACGTGCCCAATTGGGGATAAGTCGGGAGATCTTGGTGGCCATGGTAACAATGTGACATCATTATGTTGAAAGAAGTCTATTGTGACTCTTGCAACATGTGGTCGGGCATTATCTTGTTGGAAAGTTGGATCTGCCAGGGTGTCAAGATAGGTTAAAAGATGGGGTTCTAGAACTTCGTGGATATAACGCTGCGTGTTCATGTTACCTCTGATGAAGATTAAAGGTGACCTGGAACCATAAGCTATAGCACCCCTAACCATAACTCCAACAGTGTGATGAACATGTCTTTCAACAAAAAACTGTGGATTCCTCCTTTCACCACGTCGCCTTCTAACCCTTACACCGACGTAATCGCCTTGAGTGGTGCAGGCAACGGTCACTCTGGGATCAGGAATGGAACAGTATTGTCTTTAGTGACGAGTCTCGATTTTGTTTAGGCATGTCACTTAGTATATATGAATATTAAATTATATTTTTTTACACGTCCTGGATTACTGCTTATGGCAATTAGTCAAAATATTGGACTTGGAATCTTACAACGGCGTGTTATTAACGTTGAAATTTTGACATACAACTTTGCCAAAATAGCTCAAACCGTTATCAACACACGCCGTTATAAGATCAAACAAATCATTATTTTTTTTAAGCAAAAGTACAATAGAAACGGATCTGACAACCATGTGGCATCCAGAAAAAATGGCGCTTGACACTGACATAAATCAACCGTCTTACCCTATAGATACACGTGACTAAACCTTCTTCAGTGTATATGTTTTGTGAATGTAACCCCCATCGCACGCGTCCCCAGGCGGCGCGGCGAATAGGGAACACGCGCTTGACTTCGATGCTAAGCGAGCTCGCCCAGAGGGTAGGAGGGAAATAAAAATACGCGTACCAACAGAATTACGCCAGGATAAAACCTCAACTGTCCGGCCAACTACCGGTTTGCTCCGGCAGCAGTCCTGAGCGACACGGGTATTACATATCGTGAAAAGCGACATTATGCCGATTTTTTTGACATTGTATTGGTTTTTGTGACATTATGTAGGTTTTTCTATGAGATGTTAAGTTAGTACTTAGTTGTATGTGTTGCCTAAACGTCATTAGGATTCAGTTATCAATGTTTGGCTCTGAAGTGATGTAAAATCTGCATTAGAAATGGAATTACTGGAGGTCTAAGCTGTAAGTTGAATGTGTTGATGATAATTACATTGGATCTTTGTCTCAAATATATTTACTTGAGATTCAAAGCAAGATATTAGTTGCGTATCCACTTTTTCTTATCCATTCTGGAAGTTACATATGCAAATTTGCTGAATTTCAAAAATGAGAGAGATAAGAAATAATTATATTCGCTGTACACTGTCGAATTACGAGTCATATGCATGCTAACAGTAATTACACACAACGCGAGCGCGGTGGTGATTTCTCGTTAATTATACTAAAAAAATTTTATAACACAAAAAACGTAAGAAATCGTAATTTATAACTTTAAACATAACGGAAAGGACAACATATAAATAACCCGTCGGGCACAGCTAATAGATATACTTCATTGGCAGCATATTCAGTAATGATTTTCTCTCCCAGCTAATATCACTGATTTTATACACATGCAGACTTTCTTCTCAGAGATGAAAACTACAGACTACTCGACTTCACAAAACATATGCAACCATCAATGCGTGTAGTTGAGTCATTCCTCCATAGATGGACGCTCACAACGATCCTAGTGAGCAAACGTGGAATGACTGTTTGCATCCTAAAAACTACCTAGTCTGCAAGATGATATCTTATAGGTTTTTTGACATTTTATAGGTTTTTTTACATAATACCTGTGCCGTAACCCAGCCAACACGGTGTCGTGGAATCGAGGTAGATATTTGGTGATTTTGGTCGAAGTTGAAATTTAGGGAAAATTCTACGTTTATTCGACGTCAGTTATGGACCAAATTTCGCTTAAATTTCACACCACGTCGATAAAACGTGACTATCACGACGTGTGTACACCTCTATACCAATTTCCGCTGCCGCGAATAAAATCCGGTTATGTTGCAGTCACTTAACCGATTAGTTAACGTAAACATATTAGTTTGTTATAATTTCCCCCTGTATTCTTATAATATAATCGATAAACGTCGATAAAACGTGGAAAATATTGTTACGAGTTTTATTATAAATAATAATACCGTATACACATAGGTATCTTATTTATGTGAACATCGATGTTACAGTAAATCGATCATCTTATTGAAATGTTAAAATATGAAAGTGCGATTGAGAAATAATTAATATAATGCCCCTGTTTCCCATTTAATGACCAATAAATTTTGAATATCACGCCTTGAAAGGGGAAGCGACTATGACAACTGCGCCATAGCTGCGTTGCCAGATTGTAGAATTTTCATCACAATCAGCGGAATACGCTCTTCATATATTTCAGATTTGGAAGGGTACATATTATTGTTTTCTTGTTATATCATCACTTTTGTAATATTGTAATTTTTTGTTACGTGTCTAATGCTTTTGACTGAAGTTGATCTTTGCGTGTCGTCCCGTCTTCCTTTGATATATCCTTTTTTCACACCTATACTTTTAAAAATCTCACAGAGTTGATAAATTGTTGTTTTATGATTGAGCCTAGTATATTTCCTGTGGAATTTTATATAAATTACATCAAGCTTCTTCAAATCGATAAGATATTGCAATCGTCCATGAAAAATGGCTAACGCCTAGAAAGAACCGGGTTTGGTGGCCACCATATAAGCAGCAAGATAATTACCTACGCTCTTTAATAAAAGGAGAATCCCCTAGTGAGCGGTGACAGATGTACGATATCAAAAGAGTATTTTTTGAGGACGGTAAGTACATTCTTCAACTTTATTTAAGCAATAAAATGTATTCAATTATTTCAAGTCTCTATACGCCAGTCATCAAGGTACAGCATTAATTCAATCGGAATGTTTTTTAAATAATGCAGCTACAAATCTGCCAAGCTTCAGTACTCGCAAGATTTTTATATTACAAAGTGGGACTTGATACTTGGTTTTTGTAAAATAATGAGCCCGTTCAACGAACGTAAAGCACTGCAACGTTTTTCTGCTGAGTAGCAGTAGCCATGGGATAGCTTTGTCAGTTTGTCAGCAGTTTTCACTTAGCTGATTTGACAATATGTTGATTATTATTGCGAACTGCCAAAGCCACTGCTGGCCTGCTTATTTATGTTGTCTGAATGGGCCTATATGTATACCTTCCACGATAATACAATATATACTATGGGTGTTTTGAATTTTACATTTAGACCCGAGCCCAAAAAAAAAAATCAAGAAAGCAGAAGAGGTTTCTGATTTAAACACAGATGTGGAAGCTGAACACCAAATTTTGGAAAAAACACAAAGAGTGCCGCCTAAACGGCTCTTTCCAAGTGATAGTGAAGAGGAAGAAGAAGATACTAGGTATCATATGCCTCCTGAGCTAGCTTCATTAATAAATGAAAAAAGAATTTGTAGGGGTAAGTATTCAGTTGAAAATTTTAATGTAATTTAATATTGTTCAAGCATAAATTACAAAAATTATATCTATACCAGTTAAAATGTCTGGCTTACGATAAAGCCCCTTGTAAATCCGAGATGAGTGGTCTGTTAACAATAGGTTATATCAAGTTTGAGAGGATAATTTGAGTGTTTTTTTTTTTGTTTTTTTTAGGCTTGAATTCTCCCCAGCATTGCAAAAACAGTCAGACTTTAGCATTGCATATTCCTGTGCCTAAGAATAGTTCCACTGATGAGCCTATGTTTGAAGAAAATCATAGTGGTATGCATTTTGGATTTTATTAACTTTTAACATCTGAGTGTATCTGGTATTATTTTACAGCTTTTGAAACAAAAGTTATTAATCTTCTTGTTACTATAAAAAACCAAAATAAAGATATTAAAAGTATCTTGACGCAGAACAATAAGGAATTGACATTAGAGTTACCCTCAGACTTTCCTGTGAGTCTTCCCATATTGATTGCTCAAGATATAAATATTTTGGAAGAATATTTAAGGAGTGAGGAAAAATTATCACTGCTATTAGGTTATATATTTCCTTAGATGTGTTACAATAAATTGATTTAGATGGAAATATACATTTAAAAAAATAATTTTAGAACAAATGTCAGAAGAGCTATACTGCTGGTGAAATAATGTTGAAAAATATTCGCTAAATTATTTTTAATTGTAATTTTTTGTGTTGGCTTGTTTGATTGCTACAACCTCATACCCTAGCTTTGTTTTGTTATGCTAATGTAATAATAACAATAAATATCTTTATTATACCAGATTAAATAGATATCCTGTCGACTTGGTTATATGACCTAATAAGAAAATTTCAATTGCTTTTTAAGATATTGTACCTTTCAAAGTTAGGGGGACGTGATATTACCAATAAGACAAACATAATTTTGAGGCGCCTAATATCTAATCATTTGGCAGTTACCTTCAGTTATTTGGGAACCAGGCAAGAGAAGAAGGCATTTAAAAGTTCAATTCTCAACAAGGTTGTAATAAGTAAGTATTAACAGATCTCTATAGGGTTTAATACAAAGTTTCAGACCTATTATTGCTTACAAATTTTGTTTTCTGTATCCAATGCTACATACAAGACTACGTACAACTATATTCAAAAATTATTTTTCATGTGACTGCTTTGAATATAGGTAAAAAAGTAAAAAAAAACTAAAACAGTATGTTGAACAATCAGACAATTTTTTCCACAGCCAAATCATATTGATTATGTGACGGTTGGATTTTGTAATCTTATTTTGTACCTACACAGCAGATTATATCATATGAAGATTATCTATATTATCAAATTTTATTTTAAGGAGCTGTTCTGGCACCAATGCTACCGAAAAAGAAATAGAAGATGCCATTAAAATTTGATTAAAGCATGCACCAAAAAGATTAAAAACAAAATAGTAATGTATCTTTTTTATACTCAGTATTAGTAGAATGTAATATTGTATTAACTCTAAACAATATTTAAGTTTGATTTTCTGCTAAATACACTTTTTTTTGTTAGACAATGTCAAGTGAAAGGAACTATAAAAAAGTCGTTAGTGAGCGTCAGTCATTTAGACATGTTGCAAAGGAAGTTCGACAAATATTTAATGGAATAAATTCCTCACAGGTTGTGCCTTCACCTCAACAACAGAGCATTAATACTGTAGAATCCAGTAATTCAAATTTTGAAGTAACTGAGGATATTTTGAGAAATGTGAGACATTTGGAGAAAGATTTTGGCAATAGCAATAATATTGAACCAGATCTGAGAACCAGCAATCAAATCTGTAGTGTGCAAATTGGAAGAGAACTTAAAGAAAATTCAGACGTAATAGATGATAATTCCATAAATGAAAATAATGAACTAAGTTTAAAAGATGAATTACAATGTTGGGCTACAAATTTCAAAATCTCTCAGACAGCCCTTAAAGATCTTCTCCATATTCTGTCATCCTAGCACCCCGAGCTTCCTCTTGATAGCCGTACGTTATTGCAAACTTAAAAAAAATTTGATATAGTTTTGGGTCAGGCCAGTATGTGTATTTAGGCATAAAAAATGATCTGGATAAATTCACTAGACAACATGATTATAAAAATGACACACTTATTCTGAATTTTAATATTGATCTGTATCTGTACAAAAGTTCAAATATGCAAGCATGGCCTATTTTGGGATCACTGAAAGTGTATAACATGCAAACGGTATTTGCTATAGCAATTTATTGCGGTACGTCAAAGACTTCTCCTTTTTCTTTGTATTTTGAGAACTTCATTAATGAACTTAATATAATAAAAATGGCAATTTTGTAGATACAAAAAATATTTGGTAAAATTAGGAAATTTCATATGTGATGCACCGGCAAAGGCTTTCATAAAAGGCATCAAAGCACCTGGTGGTTATTCATGTTGTGACAAATGTACCGCAGAGGGAGAATATATTAATGGAAGAGTAGTATTGCGTGATACAAATGCTCGGAAAAGAACTGATCACTCATTCAGACTAAAACTTGATGATGATCACCATGTTGGCACAACACCATTAGTCAATTTAGAAATAGATATGATTCAAAATTTTCCTATTGATTACATGCACAATATTTGTCTAGGTATTACAAGGAAATTACTACTTAGCTGGTCTGGAGGAAATTTACATATTAGACTAGGTTCTAGAGTGCTAAATGAAATATCAGGCATACTAATAGGTGTTAAGGAAATTAACCGAAAACCAAGATCTTTAATGGACCTAAATCGTTTCAAAGCATCTGTGTTCAAAACCTTTTTATTATATACAGGAGTTGTTGCATTGAAAGTTACCATTAATAAAAAAATGTATTTCAATTTTTTAATATTACCTAGTGCAGTTTCACTTTTAATGTATAACACTACTCATGAGATGAGAAAAGTTAACTGTGATCTAAGTAGTAAGCTTATACATACAATTATAAAAGAATGTGAACAAAGATATGGCACAGAATTTTTAATTTATAATGTTCATATTTTACAACACGTATGTGATGATGTTTTACATAATAGTGCATTGGATAATTTTTCTGCTTTCCCTTTTGAAAATTTCCTAGGTCATATCAAAAAGTTGATAAAATCGCCAACTAATCCACTACAACAAATTTGCCGAAGAATTTGTGAAATTGAGAATAAATCAAATTTGCCAACATTATCAAATAGAAAACAATTTATGTTTAAATTAAAGCATCATAATGGTCCATGCTATCAATCTGAACTTTACAAACAGTATAAAAAGGTTTCTATGGAGACTTATGAGGTTTGTATAAATGTACATTCAGAGGCAAACTCATATTGTTTTACTGATAAGTATGTTATTGAAGTACATAATATTCTAATTAATTCAAAATGAGGCGGATTTATTTTGGGGAAAAAGTTTCTCTCGAAGAAACCATTTTATGTTTACCCTTTTGATACTGGAGATGTACTAAATATTTATTTGATTTGCAATCCATCATGCAAACTTGACATGAGGCAGTTTCGAGAAATTCGAGGAAAATGTTTTGTTCTACCTTATAAAGAAAGTAAGGTCTCGTTCCCTCTGATACATACAAATTTGGAAAACTCTTGATAAATAAGATGTAGGATGACTTGTATAGTATAAAATTACAAACCCAAAATGTGCACACATTGGGGTCATTAGGCACAGTTAATTTTGAAAAATAACTACCCTCAATATTTTGTCAGAACGTGGAGTTTGCATTATTGAACGGTTCGTTGAGTGACTGCTGCTTTGGATAAGTTTCGTAAAAATGTCGGCTTTGTTAAGAGTTTTCTTTGTGCATCACCATATGGGAGGTAGATTCTTTCTAAGGACTCAAGAATAGATTCACTAACAAGGAAGCCAACATGCAATATGTATTAAAACATCTGAAAAAGTTGTATTCTCTATTTTATTTATATGTGTATATGAGTTAATATATAATCTTATTTACCAGTATTCATTTATTTTTAAATCTCACATCAAATAATGAGCAGATATGATGGTTTGTATTTAAAGCAATCAGTGGACTTTGGACAAACGAACTAGCATACTTATGTTTTTAAGGAGCTGTTATGATTATTGAAGTAGTTACTTCAAATAAAATTACTATAGTATTAATCCTCCATTTTGTCTGCCCTTACAATTCAAACTACATAATATGTTTAAATTCTGAATACTGTAATGTAAATATTTTTTTACACCACAGTGGTCTACTACAATACAACAACAATTAAAGGGTAGAGTAAATGAAGGTGGTAAGTTACATTTGTTGAAAAATGAGTTCAATATGTTTGATGAAGGCTATCAGTGATGTTTTGTCTGGAAAACAGGTTGTTAACAATAACAGTTTTCCATGCAGAGTACCAGTTCTAGGCTTCGCGAAATATATTTTCGATCCAAATGTTAGTTACCATCTTTATCCAGTTAACCCTTCAATTATGTGACAATTATTTTGTACGTCTTTAGATATGAAAGATATACAGGATAATAATCAACGTTTAAAACACGTGAATTCAGCATAATAAATCATGTCGATTACATGTGTGTAAATCACGTGAAATCGTCGTCAGAAAGTGACGTCGATTCTATCTGACACTTCGCCCACAAATTAACGGACTTTCCACGTCGAAAAGGGGCATGAAAACCACGTGTGTAGATCATGTGAAATCGTCGTCAGAATATAACGTCGATTCTATCTGGCACGTCGCCCACAAATTAAACGGGCTTTCCACGTCGAAAAGGGGCGTGAAAACCAAGTGTATAAATCACGTGAAATCGTCGTCAGAAAGTGACGTCGGTTCTATCTGACATTTCGCCCACAAATTCAACGGACTTTTCACGTCGAAAAGGGCCGTGAATACTACGTGAAGAGGTACGTTCTTGTCACGTGAAATACACGTGTCCTTGTTGGCTGGGAAGCTGGCCAATGGGATCCTGGTAGTTGAGTCCTACCAGTCAGTGGGGCAACACGCCACTTTGGCCTGGAGGTCAGTGTAGAAGGGCGGCCGCGCCTAGCCCAGCATTGGTCAATCGGCTGTGCCATCCCATCAGAGAGCTGGCTGGGCGAGTCCCCACAGTTAGTAGAAGCCAGACGGGTTATAGCTCGCTACCCTAGACGTATGGTGGAGCTATCTGTGGGGACTATATCTCTTTTTTGTTTTTAACATTTACGGTTATAGGGTTTTGTTCTAGCGAAAGACGATGACATAAACTGTTGAAGATATTTACAGTAGAAGTTGGATATCAGGCAAGTGTAACTTGTGAAGTATTGTCTCAAACTGTTAAAGGTAACGGGAGCTAAAGAAACACGTCTTGTCATTACAACTATATTTAAGTGTCTGCACAGAACAGTACCAAATAGATACAACACCAGCTGTCGGCCGTCTCATATGACACACTTCGTCTGAGATATATCTGGTGTTAGTTGGCGCCAAATACGACGTTTTAGAATGTTTGACGTTCATAATTGAGGTTAGGTATCTTTGATGTTTGTAAATAATTTCCCAGTCTCTATTTTGTGGAGGAAACTACAACCACAAATCAACAACGTCTAATACATCACAAAACATATACACTGATTATTATCTGATTATTCGCTCTTTGACAGGTATGGTACGTTACCTTCTTGAAATCGTGCTTACGATCAACAACTTAGCTCATGTCAGAAGCTAACTTTAACTAAAGTCAGAAAATCGACAGTTCGTAGGCAACTATTATTCACTAAACTAGCAGTTACCACTAGATTGTCATTAGGGTTATAAATCTTGCAACCATGTTCTTCAAAACATATCTTGTTTCCATTGTTTATAAGCTTACAAACATAGGTTTTGTTGTCAGACCTGGTACACACTGCACTTTTGTAAAAAAGACTTGATGTTCTGTGTCTGCAAATTTCGCTTTTATTTCAATGTCACCAGCACATTCCTCAGCTAATTTCGATTTGTTTGCTACGACAATCTCTGGTAAATTCGGACTGGGCACATTTTAAGCCATTCCTTTCTAGCTGTTAAATGAATACTTGCACCACTGTCGATGTACCAGTCTGCTTTGCTGAACTGTCCTGTAGTAAACACTGCACTGAAACCTCCTGCAGATCTGCCGTTAGGACACTTCGACCTAAAATGTCCAGTCTTTTTGAATTTGAAGCAAACAATATTGCTCATATTTTGTTTTTGTTTACGTCTGCTACAGACTTGACATTTGCGTTCACTGAAGTTGACTGAACGTTGACATGACAGCCATCAAATCTCTTATTACCACCTCCTCTGGAAGATCCTCAGCAGCTTGACTTTTTCGCCATGAAAGCACCTATACGGCGATCTGTCTGCATATCTAGCAATTTCTTCTTTATCGAATCTGTTGTAATCTGGCTACCGCCATTATCATGGGCGCGAATTTCTCCGGGAGTCCAGCCAAAAGAAGAGATCCAATCCACTCTTCATCTATCTTTAAACCTGCCCTCCTTGATTTCTTGGACGTCTCGACAATCTGATTTGTGTAGGTTTCCACAGAATCATGGTTTTCTAGTCTGGCGAAGATTGACGTTCGCAGGAGCCCAATTTTCCTCATAAAGCCACTGTCGTCATACAGATTTTTCAACTTCGACCAAACTTCTTGCGCCGTTTTCGCATCTTTCACATGCGGAAATAAGGATGGGTCAATGGTTAAAATCAATTTGGCTTTGGCTTTCATAACCAACGTGGTGTCCTGTTCTCTGCCGTCGATGCATTTGCTCAATCCTTCAAGCACTAACACATTTTTCACGGCGTACCACCACTCATCATAGTTCTCGCAACCAACAAGCTTCGGCACGCTCGTTAGGTAATTGACCGCCATCTTGGTCACTCGTAACGACTCGACACAACTGTGATTTTTACTGAGAACCGAACCGGTAACTTGAAATGCAGTAACAACTTTACCCTAAGTTAAAACCTGCTAACATAACTTGTTGAACTGGGTACCTATTGAAGATTTTTACCGTAGAAGTTGGATATCAGAAAAGTGTAACTTGTGAAATATTGTCTCAAACTGTTAACGGTAACGGGAGCTAAAGAAACACGTGTTGTCATTACAACTATATTTAAGCAACTGCATAGAACATAGAACAGTACATCAGTACCAAATAGATACAACACCGACTGTCGACCGTCTCATATGACACATTAGAGATGTCGCCACCCATATCTAAATAACCGTGAATTCATTATATCTACAACAGAAACAACCTCCCAATGACGCCCCGTAGAAGGTGCGGGGCCGGGGAAGCGAATACTTATTTTGAGCATATGGGAACTACACAACATTAGACAGGTGTGCTCGCTTCCTCAAACGTGGCCGCTTGTCACGTGCTAAGATCATGTAACCTTCCTTTTTACTGTTTTGATCACTTACGAGTAATTTGAATTTCTCTTTATTAATAGTAGAGTGCCCATTCCTACACCAAACCCTTTTTAATGATTTTTTTTTTCAAATTTCATAGTTTATTGATTGTAGAATTTCGCACGTATTATATCTGTCATTCTCAGCGACTCAATATTGTATTGAATCTTCTATCTGAGAAATTTCCTCATAAATATTGTTGGTCTTTCGTAGACAGATTTGTTTCTGCCCGGTGGCAACCAGCGCGCCACCTTGTGACTTTACACGTACTAGCGGTATCGGGACATTTGGTTCTATCAAGATACCTTCTTCAAAGCCATTGATTTAACCTTCTTTTAATGTTTACTTTCCTATCAAGATACCTTCTGTTAAAATTTGATTTACTATCAAGTTACCTTCTTTTGAAATGTGATTTACTATCAAGATACCTTCTTTTAATTGCGTACCGACGCGTCCAGCGCCATTTTACTTTCCGCTGTTATTTTGGTTGTGTGTCGGGCATTTTTTCATTAACTTCCAGATTCTGGGATATTAGGCACCCCAAGCACCAGTTTTTGGAGTAGTACCCCTTTATCTTGTACCTTACGTTTAGTTGTGTTGGTTAGGGGTACTACCCCGTCCATTTCTCAGTTCTCTTTTGTATACCATCGGACTATGTGCATTAATGCTTGTCCTGAAGAAGTTTGTTCAATATCTGATTCCTTTTAGTGGAAAGCCATTGTGGAGAACCACCATTCACACTTCTCCAGCTTTGTTTTGTAGCTGCCTTGTAGCTGTTTCGCAGCCGATTTTGTTGGAAGCCATCGCTTCCCTTTTATAAAAACCCTGATAGACAGGTAACATATCATTTTAATTGGGTATTTTATAGATATTGATATATTGATTGTTGCTGACTGAAATTCTTAGTGTGTTCTTGAGTTTGTTTGGCATTTTACGAATTCAAATATAGGGTACTGCCTACATGTCACTGTCTTTTGGGCTTATTACATTACATTAATCATGATCTTGAACTTTGAGCTGCCATAACTTAGTTTAGAACAAGGGATAACTTTCTGAGGGTATATCACTTTGGTAAATTTTTATCTTTTCTTGCCCTTGCAGAAAGAAAAGTAGTTTTCTTGTAAAAGAGAATGTACTTGGATTTTTCTTCAAGTTTGAATCTTTTAAATGAGTAGTGCTGTCTCAGACATAGAGTAGAGAGTAGATTTTTTAACAGTCTTTTTCTCTCTCTAGGGTTTTTTTATACCATAAATTTTGAGAACGAGGCAAGTAGCCCCTACCTTCTGAGGTTCCTTACGTCACTGCCCACTACTGGCCAGTGATTTTGGACCTGAGCGTTTGTAAGCTGTGAACATCTCAGCTGTACCTAGAGCTGTAACTGGAAGAAGACCATTATCCAGATAAGACCGTTGTCCAGATAAGTTTAGGTTTAGGCGTTAAACTATTTGTAAGACCTATATTTGTAAAGCCTTCGTACGTGTACCATGGTAAACGTTTTGCAGGATTAGTTATTACGGTCTATTAATTTTATTGTCAGGTAGTTTTTAATAACATCTTTTCTTTTAACTGGTACTCCAGTGGCGGAGCATATGTGCTGCTTGTTTTCGCAATATATTGTGATTCGATTTTAGATATCTTGTTTTATTTGGCTCTCTGTATACAGTTAATTAGGTTTCATCATTACTGTTAGATTCTTTGTGTGGTGGTCAAGCAAAACTGGTTCCGACTAACACCTCGGGGATTTGTGGCTTAATCCGTCTTGAGTCACTTGCGCTCTTAATACCCCCCCTACTCTCCGATTTGTTGAGCTAGGGCCTAAATTTGCACGCCACTGGACAACTGTTTTGCATTGGCCGACCCTTAGATTTCATTTATAGTTATTTATCAAATAATTTCCTCTTATTTATAAAAAAAGGCAGACATTTTTTTCCGGTTCTTGGTGCTGAGCATAGCAGATGGGGGAAATTTTGATAAAATGAATCCCTTTCTGATAAATAAAACATTCTTTGGATTAGTAAAAGATATAAAGAGTATCAGAAAGACAAAGTAGAGCATCCCAAGGCCAAGGAAGAAAACTGTTATGTCTAGAAAAGTTTGGTGAATTCGATGTCAAAGTTTCTCCTCACAGTACAAATTTTTCAAAAGGAGTGTGTTCTAAGCCGTTTCATCCTCAGTGTGTTGCGTTGAAGTATACTGATATTCGTATCATTTCCACGAAAGCATATGGTTTTGGATGGACCTGTCCAACATGTGAACTCTTTGAAGGAGGTGAGTCTATCATACCCCTTTTGCAAATGATTTTGGAGGCCAATAAAGCAAGTAGCATCAAGTTAGCAGATTTGGAGGATAGTGTCAAGAAAATAGATTCTAAACTTGATAATATAACCAATAAATTATCCTCGAGAAGTATTGTCACCTATGCCAATGTGGCTTCAATATCTTTTCAACAAAGCAAGCTAACTCTTCCAAGAAATGAGCAAGTAGCACCATCTACCAGTCAGGCCAAAACAATGCCTGAAAACAGATCAAACTCGGTAAACCAGTCGAAAGAAATACTTACATCTGAAACAAACACAAACAAAAAACATGACCGACAAAAAATTTTTCCATAACTGTCGAACATTGACCATTCCAACAGAAAGGTAAATAAGTAACCTTCAGTCATAGGTCAGGCAGATTGCACAGGTGACAAATTTTCTGCAGTTGAAGTTAAAAAACGGTACTGGATACACGCATCTCGGTCTCGAAATGATTTATCTGCCGAAGAGTTACCTAGACATCTCGCAGAAAAACATGATTCAGATGATATACAATGCTACAAAATCAATCCTAAACATACCAATCCTCATTTCAGTTCCTTCAAAATAGTCGTTCCTTTAGCTATGAAGGATATCTTGAACCCAAATTCTTGCAATAAGGGCATCAGCGTTTCGAAGTTCAGTTTGTTTCGAGCATCCAGAAACAGAACTGTATTTGAACTAACTACCCAATGGTGTAGCTAGCCTTAAATTAAAAGGAATACATTAAAATATGCAATGCCTATCAAATAAAATACCCCAGCTTGAGTGCATCCTAAAGCAGGAAGGTCTCCACATCCTATTCATAACTGAACATTGGTTAGAGCAGGATCATATTGTTGCAACTGGTATTCCAGGATACTGGAGGTGTGACAGTATATACAAAGTGTGGAGTGAGTGATTCGGCATTATCATTTGTGAACCAACTAAGCATTGAGCAAATTTGTGAATGCGCGGCTGTTATAATTGCATCACAAGTTAGCAAAGTCGCGTTTTTAGTATTTTATAGATCGCCGGTCGTCCGGTAAAGGATTTTCTGGATTGTTTAAATGCTATTTTATGTTCTACTTATCAAAAATATTAAAGCATTATAGTAACTGGTAACTTTAATATAGATTGGTCCTTGGATAGTTATATTAAACAGTATCTTTCAGATGTACTTGATAATTTTGAGCTTGGGTCGGTTTTGCCAAGTGAACGCACAAGAGAATTCCAAGGTGCAAGTTCAGCAATAGATTATGTCTTGACAAAAAATTCAAATTGTGGAGGACCCAAATTTTTACTTTAAGCATTCTTTCTCCATCTAAAATGGAGTATTATCGCAGATTTTTTTCAAATAGTAGATAATCTTGAAAACTTCAAACTTTTACTTTCCACCACAAATCTTTCACCACTAACGTATATCATATTGATGATACAAATCAGGCTTGGCAAGGTTTTGCGGAGAATTTCCAGTATTGCTTAGAAAAAACTTGCCCGTTAACAAAATTTATAATAAACACCTACGAGTATAATACAAACGACTGGGTAGACTAGGATATTGTGGAGGAAAGTAGGAAATTGAAGAACTTACATTGGTTCTGCCAAAATTGTAACACCGTTGACTCCAAAAAAGCTTATAAATTAGCTAAACTACAATACAACGAAAAATTAAAACTAAAGAAACAACAATTTTATAACAAAATAGCATATGCTAGAAACTCAACAAAAAAAATTTAGAGAATAGTAAATGTACAAACAGGAAGATTAAAAATCAATAACCAAGTACCTAAAGTCAACAGTGGTAATACAATTCTGACAGATCAAAAAGAAATAGCTGATCATTTCTGTGACTATTTCTCCTCTACTGCAGATAAGTTATTCATGTCGAAATATGGTGGTACTAGTTTTGACAGTTCTAGTATCCATAAGTCAGATAAGCATATTATCTGTTGTTCTACCGATTCATAAGAAGGGTGACATCGAAGCTATCAAAAATCACCGTTCTCTAAATTTGCCATCTAGTTTTTCTAAGCTCTTTAAAAAAATCGTCTATTATCGAATGCATAATTTTGCAAATGCTTACAATATATTAAGTAGTAAGCAAAATGGATTTAGACCAGGTTGCTCCACCAATTCAGCTGCATTTTCTCTTTTCTCCTTTATATATAGTCAACTAAATAGAAATAAATGTATACCAACAATATATTTTGACCTGAGTAAGACATTTGATTGCGTACAAACAACTATATTATCAAAAAAAATAGAAGAGTATATACTAAGTGACATATAAATCCGAACACCCAGTTTAAATGGTTTTATTTTAATAAAATTTTGTATAAGTACTTAATGAAGCATAATAAGTAAATGATAAAAATTTCAAAATGATTGCACTGCTTTAAAGCCCTTTGACCTTTAATAATGTGTGGATGCACCCTGATGTGCTACGCATTCTCCAACGCGCCTAGGCATGCTTCTGATCAGGTGGTCAATGTCCTCCTGTGGTATCTCATTCCAGGCAACCACCAACTCCTCTCGAAGTGCTTCTAGAGTCTGAGGAGGACGTTGCAAATTGAGCAATCTCCTACCCATCATATCCCACACGTGCTCAATTGGGGATAAGTCGGGAGATCTTGGTGGCCATGGTAACAATGTGACATCATTATGTTGAAAGAAGTCTATTGTGACTCTTGCAACATGTGGTCGGGCATTATCTTGTTGGAAAGTTGGATCTGCCAGGGTGTCAAGATAGGGTAAAAGATGGGGTTCTAGAACTCCGTGGATATAACACTGCGCGTTCATGTTACCTCTGATGAAGATTAAAGGTGACCTGGAACCATAAGCTATAGCACCCCAAACATAACTCAAACAGTGTGATGAACATGTCTTTCAACAAAAAACACGTCGCCTTCTAACCCTGGCACGACCATCGTGCATGCCTAAACAAAATCGAGACTCGTCACCAAAGACAATACTGTTCCATTCCTGATCCCAGAGTGACCGTTGTCTGCACCACTCAAGGCTATTACGTCGGTGTTCTCGAGTTAAAGGGAGGACCCAGTGTGGCCGGTATGAAAACAAGCGAAAACTTCTCATTAGTCGGTAAACACTTCGCATGCCAATAGGTCTTCCGTGTTCTGCAAACCATTCATTTGCAATGGACCTGGTAGTGGAGAAACGGTCCCTTAAGGCCAATAATCTTAGGCGGCGATCTTCACGGTCTGTTGTTCTACGGAGGCGTCCAGTGCCTCTTGCTCTTTGCGTACGGCCTTCTCGAAGCCATGCCTGACAACACCTAACCACAGTGTCTACACTTCTTTGCACTCTAACTGCAATTGCCCGAAAAGAAAGTCCAGCTTCCCGAAGTCCCACTATACGGCCCTTATCAAACTCACTAAGTTGACTTAATCGTACAGGTCTCCGTACTCTAGGCATCGTAACCGATCGTAAAGAATGTCAAGAACCAAAATCCGCCAACGTTGATTCTTTACTGCGGCTGAAATATTCATTTTTAGACCGTTAGTGAATTAAAAAAAAGCAGTATAAAAACCGGAATGTCCAACTGATAAGGCTGAAAATTTTTTCACTTGTTATTTACAGTAAGATAAATATATTCACCAACTTTTATTAAAATAAAACCATTTAAACTGGGTGTTCGGATTTATATGTCACTTAGTATAGATTTAGGTATCCAATAAATGACTGGGTTCAGTCCTTCATGACAGATCGTAAAATTTGTGTTAAAATGGGCAATGTTACATCTCATTGTAAAAATATCAATATTGGTGTTCCTCAAGGTAGAGTGTTATCACTGTTTTTATTCCTTTTATTCATTAATGACTTGGATGAATATATTAACTTTGATATACTCTCCTTGTGTTGTTTGTAGATGACACGTCCATAAGTATAGCGGCTGACACACCGAAAGAACTTGAGTTGAAGGCCAACTCAATATTAGATCAGTTTCAGTCTTGGATAACGAATAATAAGCTAATAGTTAATGAAAGCAAAACCAAATATACAGGGTGTTTCAGTTTATTGTTGCATAACTTTAAGATTCGATAGGACTTTTAAAATTAATGCATAAAGTCTATATAAACATGGGTCGAAAAATGCGTGGCTTCCGAAATACAGGGTGTTTAAATTTACTTTTTAAAATAGTTTTTTTAAAATATTTCAAACAATATTTGATGTATAACAGTGAAAATTTGTATACAAGGGTTTTTTGGTACGACAAAACGAACCATGGGCATAGTTTTACTGTAGCCGCTAGAGGGCGCTCTCTACTGTACTGTAGTGTATTAAAATGACCGAAAAATTTTTCTTATTGGAATTTTTTGCTTTTTGAATAAAAAAACTGATTCTCCGCACTTTTCTGCATAAAAAAGCTCTCCTGTGAGTTTTCGTTATAGTTGGCCGTTTTTGAGATATTTCGATTTTTAAGGTTCGATGCATTTTTAATTATTTATGGGAAAATAATATTTTTTTTACATTTTCGATTTGGGCATTACCAGTAATTAAGATGATCGTTTAGATTGTGTTTTTAAACACAGCAATAATTCCTAACTCCCAATAAACACAAAAAAACATAATATTAATTTGTTTAATTTTCCAATATTATTTTTAACAAATTAAATTAATTATTTACAACTAAAATGCTATTGGATAGTTAGGACAAACATACAAAATCTAAAGTAGTTGCTCGAAATGTAAACCCAATTGTTCAATACACAATTCACATCTACGAATGATCGAACGTGGTATAGCATTATTCAAATAAGGCCTTATTTCATCACATGCATTCCTGATTCTGTCTATTAGCATATCTCTCGTGGTTACGGAAGTCTGGTAGACTTTTTCTTTTAGAAATCCCCACACAAAGAAATCTAATGGATTTAGGTCAGGGGATCGTGGATGCCAGGCGACTGGTCCTCCACCTTGGAGATTTCCAAAACCATTTTCAATTATTTGGCGATGCACTCTTACAAATAATGGGTGATATGCATAAAGGCGAGTGGGTTCTCAGTAGCGACTCCATATTGTAGCGAGTAACTACTCCTGTTAGGAAGGGCCTACTCGGTTTTGATATGCATAAAATATTTGTCGAGAAACGGAGAGGCTACTGAAGTGCTAATGAAATACTTGAGTAGGCACTCTGGTTTTCGAGTTCCGACTTGTATTTTGTTGTCTCGTCGAATTAGCAATTTCGCTATTGCGAGCAGTTACTATACTACTGTATACCGGTAAAGTTTGTGTCGGTGGTGTTTAGGTCGATTATTATTTGTTCATCTACATGATGTCAACCTATTCTGAAGACCATTCATCTAAAAATCAAACAGTATTTGTTAATATAATTAAACAGTATCCTGTTTTGTTGGAAAAATCTAACATCCCGGAAATCAAAAATAAACGACGTAAGGCGGCTGAAGAGATAAAAGAAAAGGTAGAAGCCGAATTAGGAGTTAAATATAATGAAGGGCAGATTTGTAAGAAGATTCAAAACATAAAAACCAGATTAAAAGCGAAGACAGACAGATATCAAACCGGAAACAAACCAATAAAATTGAAAGGATGGGAACAAGAACTGTTCAATTTTCTACCAGGAGAACCAAATCCTAGTATTGCTCGATTGCAATGTTAGTTGTATTTTTTTGTTTTTGCATACAGTAGGTATAAGATGTGATTGAGTATAATATACAGGGTGTTCCATAATTATTGCGACAAAATGATAGGGGTTGTAGAGGGCATAAAAATATGCAATTTTGCCTTATAAACCCCTGTTCGTAAATATGCCGTTTGAGCACTACAGTTAATTTTACCTTAAGAGCTCATAGGAGAAACAAAAAATTCACCAGCTGCAAAATGTTCGTCTAGCACATTTCATGGTCTCACCGGTTTGTAAAAAAAGCCTGCTGTGTTTACATTTTTGTTATCGTACACCCGTACCACCTTTTAAAAGTCCAAGCAATGGGTCCAGCAGACTATCTGCCGCGTCGACGTTTTTGTCGTTGGTGGCTGCAGCAGGAGTTGAGGCAACCAAACTTTGGTCGCTACGTTTTGTTCACTGACGAGTCCTGTTTTACAAAGGACGGTTATTTTAATAGCCATAACAGTCACATTTGGGATGAAGAAAACCCTCATGCCATAGCCATCCATAGAGACCAACATCAGTTTTCAATTAACATCTGGTGCGGCATTGTGGACGAGCATATCATCGGGCCATATCTGCTTCCACCACGTTTGGATGGGCATGCTTATGGTCGATCCTTACAGCATGTGCTACCGGAACTATTACAAAATGTGCCACTGAATATAAGAGCCAACATGTGGTTTCAACACCATGGCGGTCCAGCCCACTTTTCTTTACAAGTGCGGCAGTATTTGGACGACAAATTTCCAAATAGGTGGATAGGCCGAGGTGGCCCTGTGCCTTGGCCTGCGCGGTCACTTGACCTGACCCCACTGGATTATTTTATCTGGAGCTATCTGAAAGCTTTAGTGTACGAAACTCCTGTTCCCAACCAACAAGAGCTACTGGGAAGAGTGATGGCCGCGTCCGCACCGGGGGTATGCCACAGAGTTCGCCGATCATTGAACAATCGTGCACAGCTGTGTATTGAGCAAGGTGGAGGACACTTTGAGCAATTACTGTAGGTAAACTGTTTCAAGAAACTGATCTTTTTTTTTGCTGCAGCCCAAACGGCATATTTCCGAACAGGGGTTTATAAGGAAAAATTGTTCATTTTGATGCCCTCTACAACCCCTATCATTTTGTCGCAATAATTATGGAACACCCTGTATATACATGTCAATAAATATAAATAGCATATATTTTAAATTTTAGGTGCTGTTGTGGCAGGTTGCCCACAAAAAAGCGTTGATTACACTCCAACAGCCTGTGCTGAAGAAGAAACAATCACCGAAGAAGCATCTGGAAGTTCTGGACCAGTACTGAAAGCTACCACAATGAAAGCCATACCCAGTAAGGAGCCTTCTAAAAAAAAAGAAAAACGAGGATTAGTGGAAACTGATGAAGCACGAGATTTATCAATAACAGAGCTCCAACGTCTCGTTTTACTTGAACAAGTGTTTCGGCTAGCTAAGGAACTGCTACTTCACAAGAAAAATGTGAATGAATCTGATCCAAATTTATCAACTTTAAATGAAAGTGCAGAAAGTGGAAAGCCAATTTTCATGAGCCTATTTCTAGGACAGAACTGACAAAAGTACTTCATGTTTCATAAATGTTATTTTTTATTACTTTTAAGAACTTTCTCTTAAGTTGCCATTTTGAAAGTGTTATTAATTTTGTTATGAGTAATTAAACATCGTTCTTCAACGTATATCTACATAATTTGTAAATTTGGATTATGCTAGATACTTACTTAGACCCGACAGCCATGAATAATTCTTGATATTGCATCTCTTCTAAATTGACCTCTCTGACGTATCGCTCCATCTGCATAGTCAGCAGCATGTTGATTATGAATTTCTTCTTGTTCACATTATGCAAGATAAGACATCTCATGACAAGGGAGGGCACTTTTTCTGTATCGACGCGTATTTTGTTATGTAGAATGGGAAATCGCTGTTTTATTTGCCCGAGACATCTCTCTATTATAACTCGCTCTCTCGTAAACAGTCGATTGTATGATCTTTGTTCTGCTGTTTCTGCAATCCTCAAAGGAGTCATGAGCCAAGGAGCTATAACATACCCAGAGTCTCCCAACAAAACAGCACTAGCCCTATTCCATTTCATAACGTTGTATATATCAGACTTCTTCCATATCCGAGAGTCGTGTACAGATCCTGGCCAAGAAACATCCACACTTGTGAACTCTTCGTTTGAATTGCACGTTGCTTGTACATTTATACTACCAAAGTTCTTTCTGTTCACATATTCGTCTGCATGAATAAACGAGTTCAGAATAGGTATATGAGTGCAGTCGATAGCACCAATAGCTGAAGGAAAATTGAACTTTTCTTGCCACTCATTTTTAGCATTGTGTAGATCTTCAAATGTGGTTGGGAATCTAATCCAAATGTTCGACTTCTGCACAATACGTGTTATAACGTTCGAAACGGTTCGGGATGCCGTAGATTGATGGACGCCAATAGCTTCTCGTATGCCAATTTGAAATCCTGGATCACCCACATATCGTAAAAAAACCCACATTCTTTCTATATTACTCAAAGCACCGCCCCTATATTCTTCTCTCTCTCCAAGAAAATGGTTACTTATCCACTCAACATTAACTTTACTAAACCGATATAAGGCCCGATAGTCTACTTCACTTGATTCCCTACGATCTTTAAACACCTTCGTAGGCTGATAAATAGGCATAAATTCGGCCATTTCGTCCACTTCTTATAAAGCTGAGTCTACTACTAAGGTATCTCGCATTTCTTTAAGTATGCACTCAGCGGTCAGAGTGGGCTCACTTTTATGCATATAAAAATTGAAGTCGGCACTCAAGGAGCGAGTACAGCCTCACGGAAAGAGTAGAAACTTATGAGTGTGAGCTTCTACTAACATTTTTATGCATATCAAATGGAGTGGCTACTTTAAAAATGCGAGTCAAAAGTAGCCACTCTCCTTTACGCATATCACCCACTGAGCGAGTTGAATGTCGTCTGTTTGGAAATTTTCGTGCGTATTCTCTGGCTGCTTCTGTTGCGTTTCCATTTACAAAGCCATACACAAAATGAATATTCGCTAACTCTTGATTGGAGAATAAAAATGGCATTTTTATAAAACTTAAAAAAAAACAGGCAAAAGAAACTAAATTTCGTGCATTCACAATTGCAAAAAAACGTTTCAGGTTTCAACAGACAACAAAACTAACAGTCAACTAAGTGACGTTTAACCTTATTTTGCTTTCAATTTCAAAAATATTTGCAGGCACAGCCTTCTAAAAGTTATCGAGATACTGACTTTTTAACGTTATTTTATCATAAATAATTAAAAATGCATCGAACCTTAAAAATCGAAATATCTCAAAAACGGCTAACTATAACGAAAATTCACAAGAGAGCTTTTTTATGTTGAAAAGTGCGAAGAATCAGTTTTTTTATTCAAAAAGCAAAAAATTGCACTAAGAAAAAAATTTCGGTCATTTTAATACACTACAGGTACAGTAGAGAGCGCCCTCTAGCGGCTACAGTAAAACTATGGTTCGTTTTGTCGTACCAAAAAACCCTTGTATACCAATTTTCACTGTTATGCATCAAATATTGTTCGAAATACTTAAAAAAAACTATTTTAGAAAGTAAATTTAAACACCCTGTATTTCGGAAGCCACGCATTTTCGACCCATGTTTATATAGACTTTATGCATTAATTTTAAAAGTTCTATCGAATCTTAAAGTTATGCAACAATAAACTGAAACACCCTGTATTGTATTCTATTATAAACGTAAACTACCAACTACTATCACGTTAAAGTTAAATAATTCAGTTCTTGACAGGGTTGAACAAACAAAGTTTTTAGCGGTAATACGAGTAGTAGATGAGATACTCAGCTGCAGACATCATCTAGATTATGACATAAAAAACTCAGATCAGCTTATTTTGCGTTGCGTAACTTGAAAAACATAATGTGTACCAAGGATTTACTAAATATCTATTCTGCAACTGTATATCATTTAAAGTACCTTTTCTTCTGGGGTTGCTCTGTGGATGCTCAGCGCGCATAAATATAAGTAAATGGAACATTAAGAAAACGGATTGGTCTTTGTACCGACACATCATTCATCTCTTCAATATAAACGGCACTGCGCATGAATCAGTAATAGAGATCACTAACGGTATCATTGAGGCAGCGGAGGGTAATATCCCCAAAACAGTCAGTACAGTTTGTGGTCCCAATAGTGTACTGGTGGAGCCGTGAACTTGGTCATGCAATACAGAAGAAAGAACATGCTTCTAACCAATTCAAAAGATGCCCAACACTATCTAATCTTGTCAAGAGTAAAAAATGTTCGAAGCTCGACAACTGATCCTAATGAGTAAAAACTCCTCCTGGAGAGAATTTTATCTACTATGTATATCTAGACTACTGCTGATAGTGAGATCTGGAAAAAGATTGGATTAATATCGGGGAAACGCTTCGCTATCCCATGATCCATCTTGCTGATTAATGTTAATGAAATAACAAACAATCAATAGATCGTTAATGTTTTGGAACTTGAATTCCAAAATCACTCAAATTCTTCCAACTACTCACTTGAATTTTTTTACCAAGAAAGTAGAAGAGGAAACCACACACCTTGATTCTACTGAAGACAGGGTATGTGCATATAACTTACCTTTCACCTTGGAAGAAATGGAAAGTGCACTAAGTGGGGTCCACAACTCAGCTCCAGGGCCAGATTCTATTCACTATGAAATGATTAGAAACTTATCTGCATCAGGAAAAGTGACTAAAGCTAATCCGATAACGAAATTTGGTCTGAGGGCATATATCCCCAACAATGGCATGTTTTAAAACCAAATAAAGATCCGAAGAACCCTGACAGATATCCTATATCTTTAAGATGTTGTCCAAGCAAGCTATTCGAAAAAACTGGCAATAGATTAGTATGGATCCTAGAAGCGCGGAATTTGCTCTCTAATTATCAAATGGGCTTTCGTCGACACCGACCTACTACTGACCAGTTAATCCACTTTGAATCAGCTATTCAAACAAGTTTTGCTAACCGAAATCACATGGTGTAGTATCTTTCGACTTAGAAAATGCATATGATCGAACCTGGAGGCACGGAATTCTGAAGACCCGATATTCTTGGCAACCTATATTACCTTTCATATCAAATTTTATGAAGGACAGTCCGTTCAAAGTTCGCATTTGGAGCGAGCTCTCACATGCCTACACGCACGAAAACGGCATCCCTCAAAGATCGACTCTAAGTGGACACTTTTTATAATAGGTGTGAATCCTTTTGTAGAGTCGTTTGAACCTCATATAGGTAAATGTCTATTTGTGGACGACCCCACTATATTCTTCTCTGCAAAAGACCTAATTGACATCGAGAAAACTATACAAGAAGCAATAAATCATCTTACGACTACAGCAGAAAGCCTTGGTTTCCGATAATCTCCCGTAAAAATGGCCTGTATAGACTTTTGTACGCTGAGAACTCCGCACAATAGTCCTCGATTGTCACTAAATGGTCATCCGATACAGTATATACGTAGAGATACTCTAGATCTTCTGGGGCTAAAAGTCGACCGAAAACTTCACTGGGTCCTCAGATTGAAAAAATCCTTGTTAGGTGCAAGAAGACATGAACAATATCAAATGTATCTCTAACATCCAGTGGGGAGCCAGTCGGGAAGTCCTTCTGAAATTATATCAATCTTTGGTCCTTACGGAAATTAAATATGGTCTTAGTCCAGGGAATTATAATTCTTTGAAGAGAAACTGGATTACGCGGCCTACTTATTTGACAAAGTAATGCAGCCATCAATACTGTAGCTATGCAGCACATGCTACATACTAACTAGGCCTTGCGTGCTAACTTTATAAACAGCTTAGTGTATGTCAGTATACAATTATTTTTTATGAACTTTAAAGCTCGTCTGTGATCTTATAAAAATGTCAGCTCTACATATATATAGACAAGAGTAGGAAGAAATCTAGAAAAAATTTTTTACTGCGCAACGAAAGGTGACAGCCACATCCGCTTTGTTTTCAAATGTGTATAATAACGTATGTTTTTCGAATATCGTACCGCATCTCTTCAATCACTCACAAATACGAAATGTTTGAATTTGTTTATAAGAAAAACATGTAACCACTTGTCTTTCGCATTAAAAAAACATTCATCTTTCTAAATGGTTTGTGATTCATATCGGGGGTGTATTTTGATATAAAATGCCCTTTGAACGAACCTTGTATATTGCTCAATAACATAGTATTGAAGGCCGGAAACAGGTGTTTTGGAATAAACAATTATAAATTCTCAAAAACTACTTGACCAATCGACTCCAATTTTGTTGTGATTATTAAGAAGTATAAAGCCTACGGATATGAGGAGTTTCAAGTATCTGGTAGTGTCACCGTCGCATTACAAACAAGTGCCAGAACCTGCATTTTGACTATGTTTTCGGTCATAACTTTTTCGCTATTAGCTGGGTCTCTTTACGCGTGATCTTATTTTGTAGGTCTCGTAAATACCTAGCAATCTTATTTAGAAAGTTTTTTTGTTCGTATCAAGACTTTTAATTGAATCTCAAAAAAACGTTTTCTCATTTTTTGTTGTTGAATAAAAAAATTTCCCACTGAAATTGGTGTACCCATTCCATGCGTCCACGTTTTGAATACCCCCTTGAACAACTTGCATCAATTGTACCAAACTTTACAATTATTTCGGGAAAATTTGCTAATATGATTATACTATTATGATGACTTTGGCTTATACATATATAAACAATGACAAACAAAAATATATTGCTTGTGTATACATTCAAAACATGTACTTCTTAGGAAATAGGTGAAATACGAGGAGGAGAGACTAAAACCTTTTAACAAACTATTATTATCATTATGACATACCGTGCACAGGACGCTTGAATTTTTTGTTTTGGAGGCTGGACATCGCTGGCCTGGCTGATTGAATGATCTACTTTGGTCAAAATCGGCTTCACTGATTTATCTTCCTCGGTGTCTTTAAGAAGCCTCTTATGAGTCTCATCCAGGTGTGTTGCCACACTGCCCAGCTCTTTTATATATCTTCTTAAGACACCTCTCTAATTTAAGAATGCCATTTTACTTATGCATGGGAACACAGCAGTAAGTTCATATGTTAGTACCTGGTAGATGAATGCTTTTCAATTTTACTTCTATAGAAACATTCGAGCCGAAGCCAATGATTGGAAACAGAGCGATTAGCCTTAATGATTCGTTCTTTAATGAGGCCGTGCATACTGTTTTATTAAGATTCACCCCAAGGTATCGTATTTGATCGACGACGGGGGGTTACGACTGTTCGCTCCACATTACTGCCAAACTTGATCTGTTTAGGGTACGTTCCTGCTCATCCAAATACAATACACTCTGTTTTCTGCGTATTACAAGTAAGCCCCCATCGATCATAGTATTGAAATATTTCTTCCATTGCCCACTTGGCTGTATTTTGCGGTTTGGATTCATTTAGTACGCACAAATCATCTTCATATTGTGACATCGTTTGTCCTGCAATGTTTTCTACCGGCAGATCAGCAACGTACAGGTTCCACAGGTAGGGTCCTAGGATAGATCCCTGAGGTGTCCGTAGCGTTGGTGGTACATTTTTGTTTTAGCATGATTGTTTTTGCAACATATTTGTCGAATTAGCAAATAGTTTTCTATAATCTTGATAACATTGTTAAGGATATCCGTCTGTTTCAACTTATAAATAAGAGCACTCTAAGTAATAGAGTCAAAAGCTTTTGAGAGGTCGGTAGTAACCGCTGTCGTTGTCCGAGTGCATCTGTAATGACTTTGACTGTTCGGAAAAAGTTGCGCGAAAATGTTCCCTTGCTGTTGGTGAAACCATGCTGATATTCTGGAATGATTTTATCAATACTAGGAATGATTCGTTGGAGTATAACTTATTCAGCAATTTCACCCATTATATTGAGCGAAGTGATTGGCCTTTATGACTCTGGTAGTCTAGGATGTTTACCATCTTTAAGGGGAAATATCATTTCATGCAATTTCCAACGTTGAGGGAAATATCCAGAACTAAGTATCAAATTTATAACGTTGGTCCAGTACTTCGACCTGGTTTCCACTAAAAGAGATTATAAATAGAATGGTTTCTTTCCTTAAGGCTCTTTGAATTCTCCACAGCTTTTGTTATGATTTCTCTCATCCTGCAAGATTTTCAAAAAGTGTTTTTCCTCCTCTTTTTGTAGTTGATCCTTGTTTTTTGTTTTAAATCACATAGACCATGTAAAATACGGGTCACTGGTGGATCGGTACAGTTTTTGCAGCTGATTCCTGTGTGTCCAGACTAATTCTCAACTTTTTATGTATTTCTGTAAAGCAGGATGTATATCAGTAGCTCTGATTATGTCTATCTCAAGCTTCGTTATGATTTACTCGCAATGGCTGTTGTTTATTATAGGTGTAACTCTGGTGAAAATTTCCTCAGTTGTCCTGCAGTACGCCAGCTGATCATAACTGTTATAATTACGGTGTTTTTGGGTAAACTTTTGAATACTTGTGTGGCACTGTGCGTTATTGTTGATAGCGATGTCTAGGTGTCCGTCACCTGCATAACGTGACCTGATGCGTCTTGGCGAAGTTATTAATTTGCGATTTGCACTGTTTCTAAATCTGTGTAAATAATAGTTCCTCTTCAGATTTACGATCCGTCAACTGGTTTTGACACTCTAGTGATGTCACGCAATGTTATGTATTAGTTTTTTTTCTAAGAAGGCCATGATTTATTTGTCAGAAAATAACATTAAGGTATGAAAAACACATAAACGCCTTGAATTTTCAATAGAATATTAACGTTAATATCGACTTCTCAACAAGTCAAATGTTTTTTGACAAATTCTCAACTATGAATGTGTAAAAAAACAAGCCAGAGAAATCGTAGTAGACTTATTTACACTTGAAAAAATATTTTACAAAATTGTAATGTAAAATCTAATTATGTAAGTGGGTATTAATTCACAGATTTGCAAAATAACGTTCATTTGTATCCAGGCATTTTTGACAATTGGTGACTGTTTTTCGTACAACCTTTGCTAGTGTATTTCTGTGAATGTTTCTAACTACGCTTAAAATTCTTTGTCTCAGGTTTTCTATGGTCGCGGGAGGATCAAATTTATAGACTACATTCTTTGTGTGACAGCAGAGGTAGAAATCCAAGGGTAAAAGGTCAGGGGATCTAGGAGGCCAAGATATTGAACCATTTGATGAAATTAATTATTCTTTCATCAAGCTGATCTCTTAAGAAGTTCCTGACTTAGATGGTGTTGTGAGCCGGACATCCATCCTGTTGAAACCGTTAGACTAGTTCGTAAAGCCGGCACAACCTGGTTTCGCAAAAGGTCTAGGTACCTCTGTCCATTTAGGTTGAAGTCAAACAATAATGGTCTTATAAGTCGATTTCCTGAAATGATTAATACCTAATTTCAAATAGGTGCCCAATTAAAAAAGGTAATTGAAGAATGAAGGCTTTCATGGCTAATTCTAATAATACTAATAGTAATAAATGCCTTTATTTCCAAACAGTTCTCAAAAAAAAAAATCAGAAAGAGAAACGTGAGTATTAATCAAAAAAAGTAAAATATAAAAAATAAATAAAACAAATGTCGACTGTCTGAAAACCACAAGGGGGAGTTCACTGTCTAGTGCTCTTCCACTCATCCCTTGAAATTGTAAGAAACATTATTCCAGTAAATATATCCACCAAGCATATACAAACATCAATATGAACAGCATGTAAGTTTTTAAAAAAAATAAGATAGAAAAGTGAGACATGTGGTAATACATTTAAAAAAAAGAAAGTCTAGAATAATATATATATATATATATATATATACCCACACATACTGCATAAACAAATGCCAATATGAGCGACAATTAAGTTTGAAAAAAAGAGCAAAGATAAAACGTGGTGGTAAATGTAAAAGTCTAGAATGATATACAAATACATATACGTACATTTATGCATCATATGAAAAAATATATAAATAAAATAATGGAATGCAAACAAAATAAAATTGAAATTCGTGAATTTCATATGATTTGAGGTACTGGGGGATAGGATTGTATAGCTTATATATATTATACGTAAATGATCTTTCATAAAATTTAGTTGTGTGGAATGGAGCGGTAATGTTTTGTTTCGAATGAATATTTACGGAATGGATGTCTTTTCTGAATGTTATTTTCTCGTAGAGGTAATGAGGCTGCCTGAGAGTTAAAATTTTATGATAAAAGCATATTGTGAATATCTCAAAACGAGCCTTCATATTTAGCCACCGGAGTTCTTTCAGCTTATGACTAACTCTTTCAAATTTTCTTATGCCATATATAAAACGTATGCATGAGTTCTGTGTTCTCTTTATTCGCATGAATGTATCACAATCTAAACATGCAGAATAAATTGGAACACAGTACGAAAACTGTGATAAAACCAAGGTTTCGCAAAGAATTCTTTTGATGTCTAAATTGAGAAAATTTCGGTGAGGATACAATAATTTTAGAGCCAGATAAGATTTTTTGATACAGTTTGATATGTGCTCACGAAACCTCAGATTATAATCCATTGTTAAGCCTAAGTTTTTAACTTGATCACAGTATTTTAATCTAATATTATTTATGGTTATTTAAATTCTCGATCACATAAGAACGGTCTTTACCAAAGATGACAGCAGCTGATTTATTTGGATTTAATATTAATGAATGCTCTTACAATCTTTTAGAGAGGTTAGTCAAGTCACTGTTTATTTTCAACTCGGCAGCTGGCCAATCTGAACTAGGAAAAGAATACTATAGCTGGGTATCATCCGCATAAACGTGTGACTTATAGAATTCCAAACATTTAAGGATCTGACTGGTATATATAGTGAAGAGCAATGGTCCAAGTATAGATCCTTGCAGTACACCTGTGGTAGTGGGCTTTGAACTAGATATTTCATTCTTCAGTTGTACACACTGTGATCTGCCACTTAAGTATGAATTAAAAAGTTTTACGCTGTCAGTAGACAATCCACATGACTTTAAGATAGACAGCAAGACATCATGGTTAATTGTGTCAAATGCCTTGCTGAAATCTAATAGTATTAAAGCGATAGACTCACCCAGATCATTCGACTGAATGATATCATCAGTTATTTTAGCAAGTGCAGTGGTGCAACTGTATGCTGCACGAAAACCTGACTGTGTTTTAGGAAGGATACTTTGACTTTCAATATGTGTTCTTAATTGTATTTCAATAATTTTTTCAACCAATTTCGAGAGACCAGCTAGAATACTTATTGGACGAAGATCTGATAGCTGTTCAGCTTCCTTACATTTTGGAATTGGCACTATTAAGGCCACTTTCCAGCACTTTGGACATTTTCCCTCCAGAAAAATTGTATTAATAAGATGTACCAAATATGGTAAAATATACGGGACACACAATTTGACGAGATTTATGCTAATGCCATCATTTCCTGGTCTGGTGTTTTTTATCCTACTTAATGCGTTAAATACGTCTTGCTCAGATACCAATTTAAAATTGAACTCTAAATTACATATTTTGTTTTGATCATAATATATAGCAATATGATTACCAGACGCCACACGGGGTATGCTGTCAATAAAAAAGTTATTTATATGTTCCACATCTTGCAAATCAATAGGAATATTTGACTTCTGTGACTTAATACTAAGCGAATTAAGTTCTCGCCACAAGGATTTCTTATCCTTACTCTGAGCAATTTTTTCAAAATACTTTCTTTTTTCATGTTTTTTGGTTTTTTATATGCATTCCAATTTGAATCGTTCGGATTTTTTCTATACTTAGACCTTGCTGCATCCTTACTACACACCAAATTCCTTATATCATCCTTCAGCCAGGGAGCTTTAGGCTTAGTGATTTTGGACGTTTTCAAAGGAATGTGCTTGTCAAACAAAGTTAGAATTAAATGGTTGAACAAGTTCACCTTTTCGTCAATATTTAACAAGTAACATATGTCAATTAAGGGAAGATTTTGCAAATCAGCATGCAATTTATCCATTTCAAGACTCCTAAAGCTCCGATAAGTGTAAAAGAGTGGTTCAATTATTTGTCTATCTTGTAGTACCTTACACGAAATCAGTTCATGATCTGTTAAATCTAATTCGCCAACGTGCTTAGATGCGATCATTGAAGGATCGTTGCAAAGAATAACATCTATTAAAGTCGCCGATGTATTAGTAATATGAGTAGCTTCTTCCACTATTTGCTGTATACCTGTAGAATCTAACATTTCAAGCATATAATTTGTAGGTGCAGCCTCAGTGTCGAGGAAATTTATATTTACGTCTCCTAGGCATATCACTTTATCCTCACGGTGCATAGCCACACATAAAGATTCTTCAAGTTCATCGATAAAATATTTATAATTGAAATGTGGTGGTCGATATACTACTCCAACTGCGTATGATTTACGTTTAAGTGAAACTGAGACACAAAGTTGTTCAATATTATGTGGAACCTCAATTTGTGAATATTTCAACTTACTATCTATATACAAACCTACTCCTCCACCCCTGGTACTTCTGTCAAACCTAACAAGATCATAACCTTGAATATATACTGTATCATCGCTTATACTGTCATTCAACCACGTTTCTGATAATGCAAACATAGCATATTTCCTAGAAAGTATATGTTGCCATAAACTATTAAATTTAGGAACAAGTGAATCGACATTGAGGTGTCCAATCAAAAAATCCATCGCTAAATACAATCAACTGTATATCTATATTCAGAGCTAAAAAAAAAATATCAAAAACAAAATATATGAAATGAATCTTAACAATACACACAAGTTCAAAGAATACCAAACGTTGTAAAAAAACACCCCAATACAACATAGCTATTCATTCACACTAAACTTCTCCACTCCCTTGACAGTGTTTGCAAAAATGTTGCCATTGACCGTCCACACGTTCTTGAAACCAAACTTATCAGAAGCTGCTTTAACTACTTTCAACCGATGCGGAGTTAGATCTTCCTTAATAACTAACTTAGTGCCTTTAAGAAACTTTTTCTTATTATACGTTGCCATCTTAATCGAATTGTGAGTAAACGATACCAAAACATGCCTAGGTTTTGTATTGCTACGGCGACCAACCCTATAGACAGCAGTTATCTCCGATTTGTTAATATTCACTTTCATTTTATTAGTGAAAATATCGTAAACCTTGTCAGTAAGAATTTCTCCTTCCGCCTCTGGAATTTGTATCAGCCTCAAATTATTACTCTTCATATGTTGTTGAATATTGTCTAGTTTTTGCTCCATAGTTTTTTGCCCACCTTCTTTTGACATACCAGTAGATTCATTGAAATTTGTTTTTAAATTTACTATTTCTGCTTCTAACTGTGCAATTTTTTCATCGTAATATTTAAATTTATCGTTCAATGCAGAGGTAATTGTTTCAAGAATGATATTGGAAATAGTTTCTGCAACATTCTTCCTTTTTGTTGTATCTATTAAAGTCTGCTCAAAATCTGCCTGACTTTGTCTTGTATTGCACTTTTATACAATTATATTCGATTCTGTCAATTGCAGCTAGATTTTAACAGATTTGAATCGGACAGTGGTAAAAACTCACAGTTTTTGTTGTATTTCTCGGAGCACCTACACACACGTCTGCTCCATACCTGTGTTGTCTGTCTAATGTCATTTAGGTTTTTCGGGCTGTTGAGCGAAGTGCTCGGCTTGGTGGGTCGACTGAAACTGTTCGCTCAACTGGATGGGCGTGCGGTTTTATAGGCGATCGGGGGACTGAGGACTGAGCTGTCTGGTGGGGGTACTCTGGGTCCCTTGAGTGACTTAGTCTTTGTGCTGTGATTTTTTAGAATTGGCAACCACGTTTTGCTTAAAGCAAGGCCATCCTCTTTTCTAGTGAAATTATCATTGTGTTTGTAGATTTCAATTGCTTCACTGACAGATATCTACACAAGGACTCCAACCATCATCCTGGATAAAACAGAGGTGTCATTAGAAATCTGATAGACAGGGCACACCGAATTTGTGAAACTCTATACCTGCAGGGGGAACTGGATCATGTTAACATGGTTTTACAAGCAAACGGCTATCGCAGGGAACAAATAAAATAGGTTTCACGACAAAAAAGCAGACCGCCGGCAGGAGACAAGGAACCACCTACAGGAGTCTCCTTCCTACCATACATTAAAGGCATTACGGATAGAATAAGAAGGTTGCTGCAGAAATACAACGTCAAGACCATCTACAAGCCGACAAATAAAATCTAGGAACTCTTAACATCAGTAAAGAACCCTAGGGATCCCCTGAGCTGTGCCGGCGTATACAGAATACCGTGTTCCTGTGGTAAAGTATACGTAGGCTCCACTAAACGTAGCTTTCAACCATGTATTAAGGATCATGAAACAAACGGTTGACTGGGACAAACTGATAAATTAGCGGTGGCCGAACACGCACTCCAAGACGGCCACAATGTTCTGTTCGAGCAAACTGTCTTATCAACATTCACCCACTACTCAGCCCGAATGTACAGAGAAGCAATTAAGGTCTACAAGCACAATGATAATTTCAATAGAAAAGAAGGCCTTGCTTTAAATAAAGCGTGGTCTTCAATTCCAAAAACACAGCACAAAAACACGTCGCTGAAGGGACCCAGAGTACCCCCACCAGACAGCTCAGTCCTCAGTCACCCGATCGCCTACAAAACCGCACGCCCATCCAGTTGACCGATCAGTTTCAGTCTACTCGCCAATCCGAGCACTTCGCTCTCGCCGACAGCGCCACTGAAGATGGCTACCGCAGATGTAGCCGAAAGCTCTGGACTAAATTGGCCCGAAAAACCTAAATGACATAAAAAAGGTAAATATGGTTTGTACACGTCTCTCTGCCACTTCGTGAGGGGTTTTCCATATCCCAATGATGATCGAAGGTCTTATTAAAAACTTCACAATTCGTAAACCTACTCTCATCGGACCACAAGACATGATTTACAAAATCGAGATTTTCATTAGAGTTCCTAGTATACAACTCACAGAAGCGCATTCGCATTGGAAAATCAGTTTCTTCAAGTCCTTGAACTATTGTAGGTTTCTACGGATGGTAACTTATTTAACACTCTCTGTACTGTTGATTTTGACACACCAATTTCTCGTTCTATACTTCTTACTGATGCACTAAGGATTTCGTTGACAGCTTGTAAAATGTTTCTGTCGCGGTTTTCATTTTGAACGTTGTATCCGCTTCTAGGTTCTTCGAATGGCCGATGGTATATTAAATTATGTTCCGTCCTCGTCGAAATAAATATTTAGAATACATATCGTAGTACCCTCGTAGTAGTAGCCAAACCCACGATTTTAAAGCACGCACGCAGCGAAGGAAAGTGGCACCGGACCCCTTCCCCCTACCTTCCTCCCCTCTGGCCGTCTATAAACCACAAAACATATACACTGAAAAAGGTTTAATTCCATGCTATTCAATGGCAACACGGTGACTTGTGTGGTTGTCAGCGGTCATTTTTTGAGGGTGCGACAGGATTGCCAGATTGTGCATTAATACCCCGCAGCGTTGCCAGCTCTACATATAAATCTAAGAATGTTATACATTTATATATTCGAAATTTGGTGGGATATGGGAGATCTTATAACAGCATGTGTTATCAAAATTTTGCACTATCTTGACGAATAAGTGCTTTCTTTGTATATTAAAATAGCAACGTCAATAACACAAGCTGCTATAAGATCACTTATATCTACTTTCTAATCTGGAAAGGTTCGGAAGAAAAACATATACTGCAAATACCTTATATTTATTATATAAATCTCATACATTTATCTACAAACAAATCAGTACTAACATTATTATGGTCGAGATCGTTTCATTCCCCAGCCTTTGTGGCACCTGCATAAATCAAAAATTAGGCAAAAATTGAACTGTGTTGATATGTTACTACAATTCAGATTTCTTTTTTTATTGTCCATGGACACTCACAGGAATTTTTCTCAGGGGTGCTGATCATCATCAGGACATAACTTTTTGTGAAATTGTACCTGCTCCCAAAATTTTTTGACGAGCAGAGGTAGCAATTTCTCAAAGTTGCACACAAAATCATGCTAAATATGCAACTTTTTAAGTCAAAGCAGATTTCCAGAAAAGACCATGGCCCTCCCGAGACTGCCATGTGCGCACACATGCTATTGTTCTATAACAACATGTGGCTTCGATTCCATTGAAACCATAGTGAGCTTTGCATATCAACCCTGCTGCTCTGAGAATAGCTGATTCAAAATGAAGTATAGAAAATAATTTGGATAAAAAGCAGTACAAATCATTACTGTTTATACAAAAACTTACAAATGGTATGGTCTGCAAGTATCCTTCAGAGCTGTGCCTTTTGGTTAGATCACAAGTGATCTCTGAACTTCTGATAATTCTCAGGACCTCTGGGGTTGACACCGGCCGCTGAAATTTTCGTAGTGCTCCACTGTTCAAAAAGTTATGTGGAGATTCCAACAGGTATGATCCTCAAATATTACATTCCTCAAATGAGTAACCGTTGCATCTCTAATCTTCCTCAGCATCTGCCAGAAGCCTGGCTAGGCTACTAACTGGGATCACATTGGATGATCTTAAAAAAACACTTTTGATTTGGAGTTTGCCTTATAGTATTTCCAAATATATTACAGCTTTGCGTACTTACATTTTTATACTTCACAACTCTGAACAAAAGGCATATGTCTCAAATAACATAATAGCGACTTTATTCAATTAAAATGGAGTGTTTATGTTACGCACAACGAAAATGACTTGCTCATAAAGTAAGGTAAGGGAAGAAACCCGCCGGAAATGTGAATCTGGCCAAGCAGACAACGTCATATGAACCCCATGCTATAAACCTTCATTCCTTGTTCTCGTGCCAAACTGTTAACACCTCGATCGGCGCGCATTTCTACGTTTTGAACAGTGTCGAGGAACCGATGAACATTGAGAATTAGAAAACAGGACTGAAGGTTGGCCGATAGATGTGCATTGTCGAACGAGATACCGACCGACGGTCGCCTGAAGGTTCCTGTCGAGGAGCAAAATTAGAAAGTGGCGTGCAGGCCGCTTTTTCTGAAGGGGCCTCATCATCAGGTAACTGTCGACTAACCGATCTGTTTTAGGTGCAAGTTAAATGAATATTAGTATGGATGCCTCACCGGCGCTGCAAACTGTGCCTAACATGACGTTTGGGATAACGTTCTGACACTGTTGCTTGGGATAGCAACCTGGACCTAGCTTGTGATAGCCAACTCCACACCTAGGATGAACAAACGACGTTTGGGATAACGCTGAAATATCGAACTCGGTTGCTTGGGATAGCCAACTCCATACCAAGGAAGAACAAAGACGTCTAATCATATTAGCAAATTCCCCCGAAATGATATGTAAAGTATGGTTTTATTAATGCAAGTTATTCAAGGGGGTATTTAAAACATGGACGGTTAAAATGGGTACACCGATTTTTGTGGGAAAACTTTTTATTCGACAACAAAGAATGAGAAAACGTGTTTTTTCTATCGAAAGTGTTGGCAGGATACCAAAAAACTCTTTAAATAAGATTCTTAGGTATTTATGAGACTTACAGAATGAAATCACACGTAAAAAGATTCGACTAACAGTAAAAAAGTTATGGCCGAAAACCGAGGCAAAACGCACGTTTTGGCACTTTACCACAAAGCTACTTGAAATTCTTCAAATCCGTAGGCTTCATACTTCTAAGTAACCACAACAAAATTGGAGTCGAATGGTCAAGTAGTCTTTGAGAATTTCTAATTGTTTATCCCAACACACCTGTCTTGCGGCCATCACTACCAGTTTGCTGAGCAATATACAGGGTTCGTTCAAAGGGCATTTTATAGCAAAATACACGAGTTTAGCTTGCCGACATAAATCATAAACTATTCCGAAAGATAATTGTTGTTTTAATGCAAAAAACGAAGGGCTACATTTATTGTTCTAAACAAATTCGAACATTTCGAATTTGCTTGTAATTGAACAGATTCGTTCCGATATTCGAGAAACATAGGTTATCATACACATCTTAAAACAAAGCGGACGTGTCCATCACCTTTTGTTGCGAAGAGAACAATTTTTTCATACTCTTGTGTATAAATATTTAGAGCCGAAATTTTTACACCGTCGCAGATGGGCCCTAAAGTTTATAAAAATAAATATTTCATACTGAAATGCACTGAACAGTTTATAAAGTTATCACACAAAATGCATGTGCATGGCTCATTATTGATGACTGCATGACTTTGTCAAATACGTAGGTCACGTAATCCAGTTTCTTTACGAAGGAATATAATTCCCTGGACCTTTTTTCTAAAATTTTTAGTATAGTATGCGTCTGTTTTCGAAATCTCGTACGATTAAAACGACTGCGAGTTCAAAATATTGAAAAATAAACTCTAGAAAACGAAAAAAACTGCAGATAAATGTCAACCAATTGTAGCGAGCTGACTATCTTCAAAATTAGGCAAAATGCTCGGTATTAGTCCCTAATAGATTACTTAAAGTTTCGGCATTGTATCTTCTATAGTTTTCAAGAGTATTCTAGTTGTTTATAACATATTCGTTCGCTTTACATTTGTCAGTGTCAAGTGTAGTGGTATAAAGATCTAGTAAAGCAAGAGGCGTCGTAGCGTAATGGGAGAGAACGGCGGTTTCTGAACCGCAGGACGCAGGTTCAAATCCACAAAGCTCCTTTTTGCTATTATTTTTTTATATTTAGATAAATAAATGTTTTTTCACATTATGTGCACTTTTATAGCGATCAAACAGTTTTTCGCTCGCCATAGACAATGTAAGTTTGAAAAAATATATATAATTTTTTTATATTACTTTGGTGAAATTTCAGAAACACTATGTCGGATCATAGCTGATAATTTTTGAAAACATATATCTTAGATGTGTAAATTATTAAACAACAATAATGAAAGACATCCGAAATTAATAAATATACTAAGTGACATATAAATCCGAACACCCAGTTTAAATGAATTTATTTTAATAAAATTTTGTGTAAGTACTTAATGAAGCATAATAAGTAAATGATAAAAATTTCAAAATGATTGCACTGCTTTAAAGCCCTTTGACCTTTAATAATGTGTGGATGCACCCTTATGTGCTACGCATTCTCCAACGCGCCTAGGCATGCTTCTGATCAGGTGGTCAATGTCCTCCTGTGGTATCTCATTCCAGGCAACCACCAACTCCTCTCGAAGTGCTTCTAGAGTCTGAGGAGGACGTTGCAAATTGAGCAATCTCCTACCCATCATATCCCACACGTGCTCAATTGGGGATAAGTCGGGAGATCTTGGTGGCCATGGTAACAATGTGACATCATTATGTTGAAAGAAGTCTATTGTGACTCTTGCAACATGTGGTCGGGCATTATCTTGTTGGAAAGTTGGATCTGCCAGGGTGTCAAGATAGGGTAAAAGATGGGGTTCTAGAACTTCGTGGATATAACGCTGCGCGTTCATGTTACCTCTGATGAAGATTAAAGGTGACTTGGAACCATAAGCTATAGCACCCCAAACATAACTCCAACAGTGTGATGAACATGTCTTTCAACAAGAAATACGTCGCCTTCTAACCCTGGCACGACCATCGTGCATGCCTAAACAAAATCGAGACTCGTCACTAAAGACAATACTGTTCCATTCCTGATCCCAGAGTGACCGTTATCTGCACCACTCAAGGCGATTACGTCGGTGTTCTCGAGTTAAAGGGAGGACCCAGTGTGGCCGGTATGAAAACAAGCCAAAACTTCTCATTCGTCGGTAAACACTTCGCATGCCGTGTTCTGCAAACCATTCATTTGCAATGGACCTGGTAGTGGAGAAACGGTCCCTTAAGGCCAATAATCTTAGGCGGCGATCTTCACAGTATGTTGTTCTACGGCGGCGTCCAGTGCCCCTTGCTCTTTGTGTACGGCCTTCTCGAAGCCATGCCTGACAACACCTAACCACAGTGTCTACACTTCTTTGCACTCTAACTGCAATTGCCCGAAAAGAAAGTCCAGCTTCCCAAAGTCCCACTATACGGCCCCTATCAAACTCACTAAGTTGACGAAATCGTACAGGTCTCCGTACTCTAGGCATCGTAACCGATCGTAAAGGATGTCAAGAATCAAAATCCGCCAACGTTGATTCTTTACTGCGGCTGAAATATTCATTTTTAGAGCGTTAGTGAATTAAAAAAAAGCAGTATAAAACCGGAATGTCCAACTGATAAGGCTGAAAATTTTTTCACTTGTTATTTACAGTAAGATAAATACATTCACCAACTTTTATTAAAATAAAACCATTTAAACTGGGTGTTCGGATTTATATGTCACTTAGTATACAAACTATGCAAAAAATGTCTATGCTGATGATTAAATCAGTTTCTACGCTTAACAGTTACTTGATGATTACAAAAACTGTGGGTTAGCTCACTTAATTTTATAAGCATCCTCTGCTGCTCCAAGAGGTATCTAATTTGACGTATCGAAAACTTGGGCGTATTATCACAAACAAAATTTCGAATGTATGTCATTATTGTTGGTTAATAATTTACACATCCAAGATATATGTTTTCAAAAATTATCTGCTATGATCCGACATAGTGTTTCTAGAATTTCATCAAACTACTATAAAAAAAAATTATAAACAATCATACGTATACCGCTGATTTCCTGTTTGTAAGCTTACATTCTCTATGGCGTGCGAAAAACTGTTTGATCAGAATAAAAGTACACATAATGCAAAAAAACATTTAGTTCTCCAAATTTGGAAAAAAAAGGGTAGCAAAAAAAAGGAGCTTTGTGGATTTGAACCTTGGTCTTGCGGTTCAGAACTCACCGCCTCTCCCACTATGCTACGACGCGACGCCTCTTGGTTTACTGGATCTTTATACCGCTACACATGACACTGACAAATGTCAAGCGATCGTTGAAGGGATATCAATTCTATTATAGACAATTAGAATACTCTTGAAAACTATACAAGATACAATGCTGCAACTTTAAATAATGTATTAGGGACTAATACCGAACATTTTTCCTAATTTTGAAGACGGTCAGTTCGCTAATTGGTTGATATTTGTCTACTGTTTTTTCGTTTTCTCGAGTTTATTTTGCAATATTTTGAACTCGCAGTCGTTTTAATCGTACGAGATTTCGAAAAAGACGCATACTATTCTAAAACTTTTAGAAAAAAGGTCCAGGGAATTATATTTCTTCGTAAACAAACTGGATTACGTAACCTACGTATTTGACAAAGACAATAATGCACATTTAGCATTTAGCACATGTTACATATTAACTAGGCTAAGACAGTTTGAAACCTAATTGTGTCTTCATTTTGCGTGCTAACTTTATAATCAGTTTAGCGCATTCAGGTATCAAATATTTATTTTTATAAACTTTAGGGCTCATCTGTGACCGTGTAAGAATTTCAGCTCTAAATATGTATACATAAGAGTATGAAGAAATCTTAAAAAAAAATGTTTTCTCCGCAACAAAAGGTGATGGACACATCCGCTTTGTTTTAAAATGTGTATAATAAGCTATGTTTTTCGAATATCGTAGCGAATCTGTTCAACTACTCACAAATAGGAAATGTTTGAATTTGTTTAGAAGAAAAAAAGGCAACCCTTCGTTTTTCTCATAAAAACAACAATTATCTTTCGGAATGGTTTATGATTTATGTCGGCAAGGTAAGCTCGTGTATTTTGCTATAGAATCGCCTTTGACGAACCCTGTATATTGCTCAGTAAACTAGTAGTGATGGCCGGAAGACAGGTGTTTTGGGATAAACAATTAGGAATTCTCAAAGACTACTTGACCAATCGACTCCAATTTTGTTGTGGTTTTTCGGCCATAACTTCTTTACTATTAAACGTATCTTCTTATGTGTAGTCTCATTTTGTAGGTCTCATAAATACCTAAAAATCTTATTTGAAGAGTTTTTCCGTTCCTGTCAACACTTTCGATTGAATCCCAAAAAACACGTTTTCTCATTCTTTGTGGTCGAAAAGTTTTCCCACAAAAATTGGTGTACCCATTTTATGCGTCCATGTTTAAAATACCTCCTTGAACAACTTGATTAGACTAGTTTGGGATAACGCGGAAACATTAGACTCGGTTGCTTGGGATAGCAACGTGGACCTGGCTTGGGATAGTCAGCTCCACACCAAGGATGAACGAAGACATTTGGGATAACGTTGTAACATTGGACTTGGTTGCTTGAGATAGCAACATGGACCTAGCTTGTGACAGTCCATACCAAGGACGAATGAAGATGTTTGGGATAATGACTCAATACTGAACTCCGTTGCATAAATAACAACACTGAAACCGTTTGGAACAACGTAGCAACAAGGTATGGTCAACAATCTTTTCTCAATTGCATGTGATAGCAAATTTCATTTGGTTTGTGATAACCATAGAACAGGACTGTAAGTTTGAACATGGCAGGTTAGGAAGTCGTTAAGATATATTTTTCCTTAGTATCAGATAGAGATTAGGTATCTTATGCGAGGTTAGCGTTACATTTTGCTTGTGACGGCAAATTCCATCTGGTTTGTGATAACCTTGGAACAGCATAATAAGATTGCAGAAGACAGTTTAAGAAACCGCCGAAGTACCATTTTTCAATAATGATAAATAGAGATTAGGTTCATCTATGCGAGACTAGCATTACATTTTGTTTGAGATAGCAAATTGCATCTGGTTTGTGATAGCAATGTAGCAATATAGCATTTTTCATTTATAACAGGTAAAAATTCGGTACATCTATGTGAGACTAGCGGTACATTTTGCTTGGGATAGCAAATTTCATCTGGTTTGTGATAACCTTGGAACATCTTTGTCACAATGCACATGACAGTTTAGGAAACCACTAAAGTTTTCGTGAATAACAGATAGAGATTAGGTACATCTATGTGAAAGTAGAGTTAAATTTTGCTTGTGACAGCAAATTTCATATGGTTTGGGATAGCCATCGAACAGGTCAATAATATGCACATGATAGGTTACGAAACAGCCAAAGTACTATTTTTTATTAACATATAGAAATTAGATACATCTATGGTAGACTAGCGTTACATTTTACTTGTGATAGCAAATTCCACCTGGCTGGTAATAACTATGGAACAGGACTGTACGTATGAACATGACCGGTTAGGAAACCACCAAAGTTCTAATGTTCAGTAATAACGGAAGCCAACTAAGAATCAGCACCTCTTCCTTTTTCTCGCCCCCAAGTCTGATGGGTCAACACGTTTGATTCCTTACCTACAAGACACTTTGTCTGTTTATAGGGATAGAACACTCAAGTCTAGGCTATTGAACTGGGATCAGACTTCTGAGTAGAGATAATTTCTTAACCAATCTGGATTTGGAATATGCAGAGATTTTGGTACCTGTTCGAAAGATTTATATTATTTATATAATATATTTCACATTCATATTCAAGAGATAGCTCTTCCAATACAATGACGTACCGTTTAGGGTAGATTGTGCCCCTCATGTGTTCACAAAGTTAATAACCATTTCTGGAATACCTTAAGAAAAAATTGAGCGCTCTCAGGCTCGGTATTAAATTGTGACAGAAAGAAACTTTACTTGAGTGGACAATGTAGACATTACTAAACCTAGTAAGGGCAATAATGGACAGCAACCAAGACAGAGTCCGAAACTTTGCGGTGAATATCGGGATCTTGGTGTCAGGTTGTCTTTCATTTCGTTACAGCCGACTATACACTAACGACCGAAATTTCTCGCCTTGTAAAATTCTCAAGGGAATTTTAACGCTACTATGCCAATAACAAAATATAACTTAAGGTCTACCTCGGCTGGGGCTCAAAGAAACTGGCATATGCGGTCAGAGGTATTGAATCATCCAATTTTTTGTTGTATAATTTCTCGGACTGGGACATTCGTTGGCCAGGGAAGAGTCTCTAGTTTTTGGTCACCCCAGAAGAAGATCCCACATGCTAATCATCAAGAACCACTGGTAGTTTTCTTCTGTGGTGAATGCTTTGCTACACAATACAATAGAATGGAGAGCTTCTAGTTTCCACGTCTGGACCAGGTAGCGCGAAAACTATGGCAGGTGGAAACGGAGTGGGAGCTACACCTGTCACCGTCCTGATTTTGGTTCAAGTATTCAGTGTTTCTGAAATTTCACTTCTAGAAGTAACGCAAGAATCTGATGGAGGGACCCAGGACGCCGCTCCCACTAATTCCGAAGCTTACCCTGGTTATCGTCACTGGAAAGCTGTCATTTGAATAAGCATCGATAATCCATCATGTATTGTGGTCTTAGATTACTGTAGGACCTTTGTCGGGAAGAAATACATGTCTGGTTTTCTACCTTGAAATTTCTTACCTTACAGGTGATAAGAGATCAAGATATAATTTTTTGAGCTATCAGTCTTTTACCTAAAATATTTCTAACGATGCAGAAATAAGATGGTTTTGAAGGGCATTTACAGGCTGAGACCTCAACTAACCAAAGGGGTCGCTGGTAAGCTATGTAGATACATATTTGAATGAGGAAATCAGCAACACTGCTAGCTCTAACCTCAGGTCGGAGTGTGCAAACTAATTGAAACAGACAACATCCGGATTGGGTTGAATAATATTGAAATTGGGATTTTGAAAGTCTCGGGGTCACTCATGTGGCAACTACTTTTAGTTTTACCGTATTTTACGCCCAAATATCTGTGGAGTCAAAGTATTTATTTGTCACTGTACAGTAACTTCATCATGGTGCCTCTGCTCCCAGATGGATTAATCCGGTTTTAGCAGAAAGTATCACAATTGACAGCCCACAGTACATGAAATGCGTATACCTCTCCGCCTGTGAAGTTATAGTAGTCTCAGGCTCGCGGCGGGCTGGAATGTGTTTTCTGAGATACGTCACAAATCTCTGATGCCAAACAATAGCTTTGCTCAAGCGGCATTTGAGGTGAACCAAGTCTCCACACCTTGAACATAACTATATTATTACGTTATTTGCTTATTACCTTGTAATGAATGGTAATTTTTGAACCAGGTACGTCATATTACCTGTTGCTAAAAGCCCTAAATTGAGTTGTTACAATGCAAATGTACAACATCTACGATATGTATTCTGAATATTTACTTCGACGAGGACGGAACATACTTACATGATCAAACGAACTTACCTGTTAGTGATGTTCGATCTTGATTATGTGAAGTCCTCGCCGAAGTAAATAGCTCCCTGGTTCCCTATGTATCACCCAATTGTTGCAGCAACTTGGCTTTGAAGAAAATGAAGGTTTATAGGCGGCCAGAGGGGAGAAGGGTAGGGGGAAGGGGCGCTGTGCCGCTTTCCTTCGCTGCGTGCCCGCTTTGAAATCGTGGGGTTGGGTAATACTACGAGGGCACTACGATATGTATTCTAAATATTTACTTCGACGAGGACTTCACATAATTAAGATCGATCATCACTTACAGGCAAGTTCGTTTGATCATGTAATTAACTACTATGTTTCTAAATTGGGTTTTATGAGGCTGCCGTCATTCATGTCAAACTTTTCTTCATTTGAGTAGGGAATACCGGCCATTTTCAACAGGTTTCACAATTTTTTTGTACGATTTATGATTTTAATGAGAAAAATGTTCCTACTACTTATTAAAACACAATTTTAATACTTTGAATTATTTAACGTCAAAGTCAGAGCCTCCTTAGATGAAAAAAAATGCGTTACTTATTAATTTTATTTTCTGACAAACAAATCATGGCCTCTTAGAAAAAAAATAATACATAACATTACGTGAGGTAATATTTCGATGAAACTCCAATCTTTTATGCACTTGTGAGACATCACTAGGCTGGAAATTTTAAGCTCTTTCCAAAAATTGAAAAATCCAATATGGCGGCCGTAAGAAAAATGAAAATTGAGGCAGTACTGCGGGAAAACAAAAGACGGTTGAGATATGTTATATACGCAATCTTATTTGCTGTAAAAAAATTTCTGAATAATGTCACATTTTGACAGCTGTCAAATTGACCGTTTCGGATTCACTAGCAAAAACAGTTTTTCGCCAATATTTCCAAAACCAATTGACCGATCGTGAATCTGAAGCCAGCTGTCGAATGCACTGTTTTAACTGTGTATCCAACGTTTGTGATGCTGTCTAAGGAATTCTATTGTGCCCCATATTACATTTTTGCTGACAGATATAAACTGATATCCCTGAATATCACCTTTTAGATTCCGTCGTGATTGTGGGTGGTCAATGTGAGTCTCATTTACTATTACTACATCTGGGTCTTTTTATCAGACTAGGAGAGAAACTTCGCTAAGTCGACCTGGTAATCCATTTATGTTCACGTGGCTTAGTTTCAACTCCAAAAGGAAGCGAGCTACCCGCACGTGTATCACGTAACTTGAAAAGTGACGTTATATAGATTTTTTTGAGATTATACTGTTTTTTTTTTTGACATTATGTAGGCTTTTCGACAAGACGTTAACTTAGCACTAGCTGATTGACACTTGTCGTGAACTCGTTTGTAGTTGTGCGTGTTGCCTGAACGTCATGTTTAGCTATGATGTGATGTATCATCTGCTTCAGAGATGGCATTATATTGGAGGTCTAAGCTGTAAGTTGTATACTATAGACTACATCTGGAAGGAATCGGCAGTGCATAGGTACACAGTGAGGATGTGTGTGCTAATAATCTGTTGATGATAATACCATTGGTTTCTTGTCTCAAATAGACTTACTTGAGATGTATTCAAAACTTGAAATTAGTTGCGCATCTACTTTTTCTTAGTCAACCTGGAAATTATATATGCAAGTTTACTGAATTTCAAAAATTGTGAGAGATAAGAAGAAGCTACAGACAGGAATATTTATGAAAGTGAAAAGGTTATTACATTATTTTTTATTTCCAGTCAGTTAAGTTTTATAAAAATGTATTTTGTGATGTCAATAGAAAATTCAAATCAGCACCTGGATATGAAGCACTGAGAAAATGTTTGATCTGTGATGACTCATTCCTATTTTTTCTTTGATGTGGTTATGAAGATAAGTGAATATATTTATTTTTTAAAATAAATGTAATAAGTTTTTCATGATTTAACGACATTGCCCTGTTACAGGAGAATGTTAAAAGGAAATTAATTTCAAATTTTCTACTTAACTGACTGGCATCACGTGTCATCTGTCACTAATATCACCATCTTGACGCCGGTGTTATAATGGTTCCATGGTTCCGTGATCTCTTCTTCAAGTAATAATAATTTTTATAATAGAGTAATAATTAATAAAATAATTTGTAACAATGCTTCTGTGTTTTGTCATTTGTTTGAGCCCATGCAGTGAAGGGCAAAGGGGCTTCGTAGGATTTAGTGCAAGAGATTTCTGAATTACACCATAATAGAATTATTTTAAATGGAAAATGTTATGTTTTTCAACATATTATGATCTGTGTTACTACTAATGAATCAAATATCTTGGTATCAATAGTCATACAGGGTTCTTCACCTACACAAGATATACCTTAAAAGGGGATTTACTGTACTTCAACACACTGGAGAACATATTGTAGCAGGATGTAATTCATCACAGTATAAAAAGTTTCAAAGTTTCAAAGTTATTGGTTCATTATTTGTTCCATACTTGCAGACTCATTTATGTTGGTAAACCACAAAATTATCAAAATATGTAAGTAATTTTGGAAGTATAGGGGTTATGGGTAAAATTAAACCATTTTTAACAGAACCTGTTTTTTCTTGAAATTAAAAGTATATGAGTATTTTTAATATATAGTTTTTGAGGTAGGTAGATATCTACACTATGAAAAATGACTTTTCAGCACTATGTTATTTAGATGTTACTTGAAATAATCACAAAAACATATCGAGTGTAATCCATAATCACAGAGTATTTTATAAACTTATTTCATGCCTGACATTGAAAGAATCTGTTTCACTTTGAATTTACCTTTTCATTTTTTGCTGAACATGCATTATTTTATTATCAAGCATTTTTACTTGGAACATTATAGTATATGTTCTGGTTGTAGGGTTGAAAATGAAGGACAACGAAAATGGTGGTTTGAGTAATTATTGCCTTCATAAAAGAAAATATAGTAGAATGTTGGTAGAATAATGAAAACCTGTAAGTTAAAAGAGGATTAGGATGATCCTGATGAATACTAGGAAATACATAAAGTATGTTCATTGGGTGACAATGGTAAGCAATCATATCTTCAGTAGTATTTTGGATTGTAACAATTTGGAAAGTTGGAGTTTGGATATTAGCTGTAGCTGAACTATGTTTTTTCCAGGGGATTTTAATATTGCCAAAAGAAAAGTGGAGAAAGCCAAAACTACTAGATATTCAATCTGCAAATAGAAATAGTATATCTCAAAACAAAAGGATTAGAAAGAAGAACACAAAATATGATATCAGTGCATCAGAGACTTCGGAATCTGATGTAAATGCACAGTTTTCTCTGCATTGTAGGTAATAATTTTTCAAGGTTATGAAATAATTGTCTAAAGATGCTACAAATGAATGAAAGATTCATTTTTTAAAGCGATCTTCACTATCTATATACATTCATTGTGATTGCTGATAATATTACATGTAAATGGTCTGTAAGCTGTGAAATATGAACTAGATATCAAACCTCAAGTTGATGCCTCTATTTGCCAAATCTAGCTAATACATTCATTCGAAACATTGTACACCCCTAGCACATTCAAAAGAAATATATAGTCAATCACATATGCTGTACACAATTAATGCTACCTAAATCAGGTAATCAGGGCACTAAATTTGAGGCCAATAGAATGCTAGCCATATCTCAAATATAGTCACTTAGGCAGTCTGATAATTTCCCTGACATAAAGATGAGTCATTCTTTTTGTGGAACTTTTACCAATTTGTACCAGGTTGATACAATTCAATTGTACACTCTGCAAAAAAAACAAAGCTTGCAAGGGGAGGAAATATTGAGGTTGTTGTGACAATCCACTGTAGATTAACAAGCCATAGAGAAAAAAATCTTTTAATAAATCAACATTTTGTCATTGTTTAATAGCTTCGTCAGGATTTTCTCCCAAAAAAAGTTTTTGTGATCATCAACATTTATAATGAAAATTTCAGAAAGATGGATATACGATTTTGTAGTATCAAACACAAAGATTCAATCACATCAAGATTGATGAATGACAACGAATAACTTCCAAAATCCTAATGTGGCAATGAATTCCCTATACAGGTACAGTTAACACTAGTTAAAACCAACACAAGGAAATCAATAATTCACTGCTACAGTCTTCCAAGGAAAAATTAGACAGTTTTGAAGAAAAATGGCTAGAATAAAAAGTAATCACAATGTACTGTTTCTACATTTAAATTGCTAATATCTTGTATGAAATATATTAAATAAGTGTATACAAAAACTTTTTAAAATCAATATTTGAAATTAGTAGCACAGCAGACACATAATATACTCCATAAGTTTCACTGATGAATTAGCAATAAGTTATTCTTGGGAAGGTAATAAACAATAGCTGCAATTCAAAAAGCTACTCATAGCTAAATGTGCATTAGGTACGTATCAACAATTTCCATTGTACAGTTTCTACAACTATATTGTATGTAGGGTTACCAGGTATCCTAGATTGTATTGGGAATTCTGAACTTGAGGCAGGAATTCAGGCGCAGGACTATTAATATCTTCAGTTCCATAAAAAAAAATTGAAATTACAAATTGCTCTTAACGTTTTTAATTCGGTTCAGCTACTTTCTAGATGAAAAAACCATTTTTTCCTGAATGCTGCAACTTCTGATGTGACAGCTGAAATTTTCATCTTGATTGACCATATCAATATTCAAATTTAAACCTGCAACCCTAAATGTGTGTGAATTGTTTACCAATGACTCTATGTTTTTAGTCACCGACAATATTCCTTCATGTTGGAGTATGAAAGCATTAGCATCAGTAAGAGATGGTTAGTCAGAGCCAAGGAGAGGACAAAAAAATCAGGAGCCCCATTTGTAGTTATAAAGAGTTACATATATTCTAGACTATAAAAATATATGTGTATACTTATGTTTATAAGTATTTACTCCTCGTGCTTTTATTGCAATATGTGTAATTAGACAGCTCTTGAAGGTAACTTGAAAATTGTTTAGTCATTACACTGAAACAATCTCATTAACTTTTAAATCTAAAATGCATTATTAAACTACTGTTTTGGCACAGCTAATAGATATACTTCATTGGCAGCATAGTCAGTAATAATTTTTCAATATAGCAAATATCACAATTTTATACACATGCAGGCCAATACAATCATACAGATGCGGTCTTGCTACTCAACCAAACTTTCCTTCTTCGCATTTTAAATACTACAATTTGAGGTCTATAAACTCGATTCGTTCAATTATTCCTCCATAGATGGACGCTTTGGATCGCGCTTATAACGACCCTAGTGAGCAAACATGGAATGACTGCACCCTAAACACTACCTAGTCTGCAAGATGACATCTTATAGGTTTTTTTTTGGCGTTTTTTAGGTTTTTGTACATGATACCCGTTGCTTTATTAACTCAGTCTTAGCGAGTGTTTGTCTTTGATCAGACTAATTCTTGTTGCATGTACGGAACTTAAGCGTCATCGTCAATATTAGCTGCTAAAATTTCATCGATTAATTTCAGCATCTCCTGAATGGATTGAAAGCTGCTGGTTTGATTTGTCCAGCTATCTCCACCCACTGCATCTGCAGATGTCCTCGAGCTTGTGACCCGTATTGCAGCCATAGACTGTTTCCGCGGCTTGGTTTATAATTCAGTAATCTTGATTTGACGATTACAACGAATTAGCGTTTTCTCTATTTCCAACTGAAATGACTCACATACAGCATTTCTAGCGGCATGTCCAGAATTCCTACGACTACTTTAATTTCTTCCGGTTGCCGGGAGTTACCAAGCAGTTTTTGCATTGAAGCACAGCACCCATTCGGACTTTGTATCGCTCTGTTTTGATCCTCTGCTGGAGGAGAGCTGGCATTCTTGGTCTTCCATTCAGTGTCATGCTCAAATATTAGTAAAACCGTACTGTTGCTTTTATATATCACAACTTTGAGAGGTATGACCGCATAGTTACGATGTGTATCCTCACTAATTTCTACCGCCGTAGCACCTAAGGTGCATATCTCTTTTACTATGAGCTTTTTGGTGCTCCCATGGTCATTCTTTTGGCCGTAGATGAAGTAGGTGTATTCACCTTTCAGTCTATTTATAACTTTTTCGTGTTCTTCATTTGACTCTGGTAGTAGGTCTGCTCGTTTTGCGTGAGCGTTGATTTTTAAGACTCACTTGCTTTTTGCAGAGCTCACACAATTGTTTGAGTCCTGCTGCTGTAGCTGTCAGTTTACTATCAGTAACAACAATGGGTGGAGGTTTATATTTTCTTTGCCTTTGTCATGTCTTGTATTTGCAAGAATTTCGTATTTGTTGCTCGAACCTAGTGGCTGAATAGTTGGTTCCGAGCGTCTTTTTTTATTCGCTTGTTGTGGTGATGCTAATCTGAGTCATCCTGAGGTGTTCCAGGCAACTCGCGGTTGTCCATAGTTTCCTCAGTACTTTGTCGGGCGCCCTCCGAAGGCACTGCCGGGGGTGCTGTTACTGGTGGTTCATTGCTTCCACCACCTGTGCCATTTTCACTTGGTACAAATTGGATTCGGCATCTGACTGCTTGTCCCCTGGCTTGCAATGGGGGTGCCGACATACCCCCCTCCCCGACGAACGCCTTTGACGAAAAAGTTTAAACAAGGTCACCTTGCACTTTTCACTGCACGTTACATTTCACCTACTTTACACTATTATACAACAATTAGCACACTGGCACACTTTATTGTTTATAAATCGCGCGGTGTCATGTCGCGATCGCGTTATTGTTTGGAATTAGGTCCGTCTTCGTCGAACCCACAGACTAAACTCTGGAATGGAAATCTTATACAGGGAATGTATACCATATGTTACGAACCGATTACGATACTTGATAATTAACCTGAGTTCCCGCTGTGGACGGGCAATGTGGTAACTATATTCGTAGTAACAGTAAAAGAGCAACTAAGAGAAAAAACAATATTAAAACCTGGAACCTAGAGTTAACCATCAAAGTATTTTGTTGCATCGGAATATGACAATAAGAATCATAGTTACTGTTATTAATGAAGCATATTATGTTTAAAGCTGCTACCATGTCAACCAGCTGTTAATTTTGATCGAAAAAACATAAATATAGACACTTTTCCTCGGCCAGATATTTATTATTTAACGAGAAGATAAACACCAAACTGCAGAGTAACGCTGTATTTCTTACCAAAGTATCTTTCACTTTCGGGTCCTTCTCCAGCTGCGTTGTATACCATAGCTTTAACAAAGTAATATGTATCAGGTTGCAAGCCAACGATGAGCGCCCACGGCCTGGTTGTTCGTGACAAATAATAAACAGCATCCTGTTCATCTGTTCCATTTTTCCAATATTTTATCTGGAAGGTAATTAAAAAATTATGCATTTTTTTATGTTGGCAAATTTGATGCAAATTGTACATCTATCACCGCGACAATATTTTACATCGTTGTACCCGTATGGTCTGAAGTAGCAATCTGGTTGTCTAGCCCATAGCCTCTAGTTTATAAGGTGTGGAAATAATATATTCATGACGTATGTAAAAAAAATGAAATAAAAATCAAAAATATAGTCTTTCTTATAGGGTTTTCAATAAAGTTTCATTTCAATACATTACAAATTCCAAAAGATCTGAAAAATATTCCATTCAAGACAATGACGTGGTTCAATTTCGGTATAACCGGATGTTGCTTAGAACTGAAAATATTACAGCTGAAAGGGGTAAGTCACTGCATGCAAATTTTCAACCAGCCTCAATGGTTTTCCATGTACGTGCGAACTCAGTACGTGAGGAAGGACTAATTGTATCGTCTCGACGAGATTTCGATAAAATAATAAGGGAGATGCGAACGGCAACAGCGATGATCACACAATGATGGCAGATGCGGAAATGAACTGGTGGTTAACTTACTTAGACTAGGACAATAATTGAAAGAGACACCTGGTTTGGAACTGTTGCAGAGACAGCATACCAATGGTTGGTTCAGATACTATACATATATAAAAAAAAAGTGCATAAAATTCGATGAGGTTTCAGATTTTTTAGCAACTAATGTTGAAAAATTGCATTTTCCGTATTTTCGAAGCTTGCTAGATAACGTTCGATGTTTCTCGATGGCGGTAGTGCTCCCGATGCCGTCGCGAACTCTCACATATTTTGGCTGCACAATTGATTGTCTAAGCGTTGACGTTGCGAGGGCATCTCATCCGTACCCGAAACATCTAGTTTACGAGGGCGCTACAATACTTTTATTGGAAAATTATAGAAATATGATTGTAGTATACTGAAAAAAACATCCAAAGGGCAGGTTAATACTGGTTAAAATACGTTGCTGAGAAATCCGCATAAGACGGCTGAAATTTACTATTATTAGATAAGCAATAAAAGCTGCAAAAGTCGATGAACAGTAATTATTCTACAAGCAAGTACAAGAAAATAATTCTTGTTGTTTATAAGATATAAATGAGGGCACACTTAGGACGAGATTTGTCGCTACTAAATTTTAATTTTTTAACATGTGATGTTCATGTTGTGCTGACCAAATGTTCCTGTTCATGCAAGTTCAAAAACATACTTCATTATTTGAACTCAAAAGCCATACAAATTCAAATTATTTGGCACGTGCGCATATAAGTAAAACATGCGCACAAGAGGAAGACGATTTCGTGAAGTCAATTCGTGAAAGATCGAAAAAGGCAACGGTCGTCTTCAATATCTCGACAAAGAATCCTAGTTAAACCGGGTAAAATATATTCGCTAAGGCGAGTGTGGTGATTCTAAGAAGCTGTGAAGAGAAAGGAGCTCCTCCAGACCAGGCGACAGGAACACCCAGGTACGTGCCAATCCTACATTGTCTTTGTATGGCTCGGGTGTCGATTACCTTATTACCTTAATTATATCTGAACGCGCTTACAGTCCCGCGGCTATCCACAATTTAGAATCATCTTTGAAATAACAATTCCAATGGACACCAAACACGGAAATGCTTCCAATTTGAGATACGGGGTGTAAAAGATTGGTAAAATGGTGCATTAGCCTCTATGCACCACTTTACGAAAACCAACTCGCTCTTAATGTATTCGGAGAACACGGGGATATAATAAAAAACATTATACGTTCACGTAAATACGAGTGAATCCTTACTGATATTATAAATGACAAAGTGTGGATGTTTGTTAATGACGCCAAAATGTCTGAACGGATCTGGATGAAATTTGGTACAGAGAGTTTATAATCTGGAATAGCATATATGCTACTTTTTATCGCATGAAATAACTTTGAAATATCTATTTCACGGGCTACTACCGAAACAGCTTCATGGAATTTGGCATGAGTTGTCTCGCGCGGAAGCGCTCAGCCGCTGGTCCGGCCAAAATGAGTAAGGGTGTATAAATAGGGCATTTACAACGTGCATTTACTGCATTTTATTATAAATGTGAAAGTGTGTTGTCACATGCCGATTGCATCATCCAGTAGTTGAACTTTGTTCTTGTAATCATCCAGTTTTGTGTTCCAGAGGGTTAACTGCAGATTTCCGGGGAATGCTTTTAATTCAGCTTATTTTACACCTGCGGATCTTGTGTGTCTGTGGTCTTTTATGTTTGTTAGTTGTTATTTCAAACATAATATATTTATGATCGCTCAGGTTTTTATCATCGAGTACCTTCCAGTATTTGATTTTACTAATCAGGTTCTCACTATGAAGTAATTTCGATATAGTATGTTTGGCTCGCCACCATTGTTTACTATGACAATACTTCTTGCTACGAGGATTTCTTCTTTTGTCATTTATAAACACAGCTTTAAGATCATCAAATTGTCTCCTAACTTTAGCGACAACATGACGTCTAGTTCTGTTGCGCTGCTTAAAATTCTTGGCAGTTTTACTATCTTTGTCACTATTCTTGGGGTCAACTATAGATGCTCTGGTGTTTGACAATTTTGTAAAGTTTTTGATTGCTTCTTTGATTTCTTCATACGAATTTCACCTTCACATACTGATGTTTTTGTTTAATCCATAGACTCTGTATGTGGCTCAACAGATAAAAAATTAAAATTGTCTTTAGCATTTAAGTAAAGTAGCTTGATTCTCCAAAGGGTGTAACTAGATGCCCATCTCCAAAGTGTAGGGTGGCCTTTAATTCTATGAGATTGTCAATACCAATTGAACCTTTGAAAACCTCGTGGAACTTGAATAGGTAAAATTTCACTTTCTTTGGATGAGGCAAGTTGAAAATTTTGGATGCTGGTATTAAAGCACTAAACTTGTGTGTTGATCTGAGGAATACACTTGAGACAGAGAAGGGTTCCTCCATAACCTGATTTGGAGAAAGTTTGAAAGCAATTGCTGGATCTATAAAAGATCTACTTGAGCCGGAATCTATCAAAATTTTGATGTACTCTGGAAAAACTATATAGCTAGGTCATTAGAACCAATAGAGTTGTATGATATAGTTTCTGAATTTATGGTGGCTCGGTAGCCAGCCTTGTTTTGGTAAAATTTTGACTTTCTGATCTCGAAGGTGGATCAGATGGGGCTAATATTTGATTTTGATCAAAATTGTATTATTGGTCGTATTTATTATCTAGTCTAGATTCGTCATTGAATCGACCAAAGTCACCTGAACTATAAATGTCATTTGGTTTGTTATCATCCAGCTCTGTATTATATGCTTCCTCAAAGATAAAATTTTGCTGAGGTCGAGGTGTGTTCGCCGGAATGGGAGCGAAAGACGGACGTGTTGTATTTCTAGCGCAGACACTCATCGGTGAAGATTTCTTAGATTTGAAGAATTTGGCTTAAAAACGTTTGTAGTATTCAAATTCTTTGCTTGCTGGTTACCAGACTCCAGTGTTAGTCGAAAAACGCTGACTTAAGTTTGGCCTAAGTTGAATTTGGATGGGTTCTAATGGAAATTGGGCACGAAAAGTTATTAGGCGTACGATAATTAAAGTTCTGATAAGGCATATTAATTGGGTATGCTAGTCCAAACTGCGGCTTTTGAAAATTTGAAAAATTTTGTGAACTTGGGTCACGATGAAATGTTTTGGAAATAATGCACATTTTGTTCTTCAATCACTAATTGAAGAGCTTCGTCAAAGATTTTGGTCTCATGCACCTGACAGTGGTGCTCAATGGTTCTTTCAAGCCTGAAATGAATGTTTTTAACGCGTTTTATTGCCTTACCAATTTCAGTTGCTTCATGGATATTGACATATACATAGATTGTTTAAAATATACAGACATCGTTCGTGAAATTGAGGGCTCTCATTTTGATATTGCCTTAAAAGGTCCCCATGTAAACACACTTCATCACATTAGTCAGAAAAACTAGTAATTAATAAAGTTTCGAGCTCACTTCAGGTGTTCACTGAATGAATGTTTATTGAACATTTGGCATGTCCTCTCAGCTTTAAACAAATTGAGTTTAATATAAATGTATTTTGAAAATTGTTTGAATTGGCATGATCATAGAAACATAACAGTACAAAGGCCTAAATCTGACTGACTGTAAAATGTGTTGAGAACAATAAAGTAAACTCTAGGTCTTTTAGGAAATGAGTGGCATGGTCAGAATTACTCCTAGCATATCAGCAGAAACGGCTGTTATAACTTACGAGTATATTTTGTCTAAAAAATACTAATAAAGAATTTCAGAAATTATATCCGTAAGATGGGGCAGGAGGGGGTTGAATATGTATACATATTTGGAATCTTAACACTTTTCAAGTTTATAGAAATCTCAAAGACAATTTGGCCTATGAACACAAAATTTAGCACTGAAGTAGTTTATGGAAAGACCAGAGCTTTCCAAACAACCCGCGCCTTCATCGAAGTTGTCTAGGTGGCGGTCGATGTTTATCGATGACGCCGTCAACCGACCTACGTCGGTGTCTAGTGTGCTAGTTACGAGGGCATTACACTGCGCCCTCAAGACCGTTTCTTCCCGAGCCGGGTTCACTGGATCATGGCGATATCGGCAGGTTTTTCCATGTTTTCGCTTATACGTAGAACATAATGTTTTCCTACGATTGTTTAGTGAACCAACACACTACTATTAACCGCAAGGTAAGAATAGATTTACATCAAAATCAAAGATTGTACAGCCTTATTGCCCTAGTTATATAAATCCTATGAGTAAAGGCCAGGCTGTGTTGATGAGTAATTAATAAATCCCTTTTACTGGTATTATGGGAATTCGTTGTTGTTCGTCCTTGTTCGTTATCGTTAATCGTCATTCATTGTTCGCCATTGGTCGTTCGTTGTTACTTGTCTGTTATCCGTTATACGCCATTTGCTATTCGCCATTCGCTTTTTCCTATTCCTATATTGTTTTGTCGAAGTTTTTCGTATTCTGTCTATCGAATTTTGTCGTCCTCATTTATCGTCGTCAGCTATCGTTGTCATCTATTGCTGTTACTCTCACATTGGTCGGTTCTGGTAATAGATGGCACTTTGTATTGTCTTATTTCCAAAAATTGTGATCAAAGCACCAAATTGCCAAGATTTGATAGGTCCCGGGTCCCAAATAATTATGGTCACTAGGTGGCTCTGTCATCGTGCATACAGCGGATAGAATTGAGAGCATAGTTGGATGTTGTTCTCATGTTGTCGCGGTGATCTTCTATTTGTCACACGCAACATACAAATCCCGAATAATTAGACCTGCACAAATTCTTGTTCTTGTTAAGGTTATTGATCACAAATTCTTGTTCTTGTTAAGGTTATTGATGTTATTGTTCTTGTTCCTGTTATTGATGTTATTTTTCTTGCCCCTTTTGTTGATGTTTTGTATTGTTATTGTCATTGTTCTGGTTGTAGTTATCGTCCATAATCTTAATATTGTTCTCATTGTTCAAGATATTGTTATTGTTCTTATATTTCTTATAGTTCTGTTCCTGTTTTTATGTTTTATATCTGATAGCTGAGTACTTTGTTCTGATTATATCTCGTATAGACTTCCTCAAATTAATTTAATTATTGACATGAGAGCGGGGCATACATCAATTTTGTTTATTTTATGATTTGATGGATTGCCAAAATAAAATTGAAGTAAATCAGTAAAAAGTTGCTTCTTCCGAATGTTGACTATTTTCCAGACAAGAAATCATGCTTTTGACAACGGAAAAGCGTGAAAAAAGGAAGGTTACTATGTTATCCAAGTATTCTATTCCTTGCCTATAACTTTAAACAATTGAGAAAATCAGCAAAAATGCGGTTTTTCCTACTTACGCAATTTTCTGGGAACAAATCACAATTCTGACAATGAAACCTGAAAGAATGCTCCAAATACATATGTGCATTGAACTTTTGGGTTAGCCATGTTATGATATCCTACTCGTAAAAGAAAATGTGGATTTTTCGATTCTTGGAGATTTTCCGGAATGGAAATCATGAATTTTGACAATGGAACTGAAAAAAATGTAAAAAACACATAAACAGAGTGGGTTACAGTGTTGGCCAAGTATTCCTTTCTTGATGAAAAACGTCAAAAATTGAGGAAAATCAGCAAAAATACGGTTTTCCCTATTTTCGCAATTTTCCGGGAAACAAATCACATTTTTGACTGTGAAACCTGGAAGAATGCACAAAAATACATATGTACGTAGACTTCTTGCGTTATCCAATTTATGCTATTCTACTTTTGGAATGTAAAAAATTTGGAAAATCGACGAAAATGCGGTTTCTCCAAGTTTAGGCGAGATTCCGGGCAAAAACTGATGATTTAGTTAGTTGATCTAAAGAAGAAAGAAAGCATGGATATACAGTGGATTTTTAAGTTAGCGAAATTTTCATTGCCTAATCAGAAACTCGAGAAAGAATTTGAAATTTTTTTTCAAGAACCTACGAGTTCCGCAAATCTATAAAAAATCACGGTTATGTAAGGCGTACCGTACCGTAGCATCGGTGATTTCTTCACAAAATTTTGAGCGAAACTACTCTGGTAAAAAAACTGAGTTCGAAAAAATGCATGTTGACGTTAGGGACCTCTGGGGTGATCTAATAATATGAAAGTTGGGCTGTGGTGATTTCACCCAATGCACCTTGATTTAGATTGAACCAGATCTAGATATCGTTGGGGGCCTATATAACAATGAAGCTACAACGATTGAGAACACTGCGAAAGAAGAGTTGTTCTACAATACCATTGTATTGTATGCCAAAAAAATAATATTTAGTAGTAGTCGAAATCCCATGTCAAATGTGCTTTCATATTTACTTTAAGAACCAAAAAATTATTTCGTTGTATTTTTAGAATTCTACCCTATTCTTAAAATAGCCAATATCTTTTGGCGAATTTTAGAATAAATAAAATTGTTCTAGCTCAATCCTGTCTTGAGTTCATTTTTGTCAGAGCAATTTAATTCTAAATGCTCGTATACACGGACAACTAGTTGACACGCCGCAAAGAAAACGCTCGATAATCGCGCGCCAACTTGGTGTTCACACGGGCCGAGTTCCAGGTGCGTCGACTATACCAAACCAGCGCTTTGCATGACTCGGACGTCACCAAAATTGTTGCAATGAATACGCCCGTGCGATCGAACGCGCGTCGATGGTGTGTACAAGTTCCATATACATCAAATTAATGCTAGATCCTGTTTATTTTACGAAACACCTATGACCCTATGCTTCCTCCCAACTCTGCCTGTGATACAGCAACCATGACATGAATGTTATAAATGTGACATAGATTATGTGATTTCGCCCTCCGCTGTTGGCCAACCTCACATCAAATCGTGATACACTCAAAAATGGTGTTTCTTTTACCCCCCATATATATGCGAATTATGCAAATTTCTATCTAATTTTCAATTCATTTATAGTGTACTAATGTAACTTAACTCACTCTATGTCCTATAAGTTTTCCTCGCACTTTTTCTCTCGTCTGTTCAACAGCAACCCAGCTAATATTCATCGCAGTAGAGTTGTATGCCTTACCAACCACCAACTGTGGCGCCACTTGCGGCATATCCTCGGCAGAATAGATAAGAACCTAAAAATTGGAAATAATATTTTTCTTTACTATACTTTTTCATTTAGGCATTACGTATCGTCAATCTTGAACTTAACCGGTTATTTAAAGACGTGCATTATAAAAGCGTCAATACCCAATAGGTATTTTTTTATAAAAGGCCTTTTTGCATCCGTGTATATAACATCTATTGGCTCAGTTTTTTCAATCCCAGGTTAACTACGTTGAGTAATTCTATTCTGGAGGATAGCTATCAGTTTAGTTACATGTGAATTCGTTTTGCAAAATATAGATAACTGACCCCTAGATTCTGCACCGTTGACTCACGATCTGAAGTATCGGAAGTTGTGATACTCAGAGTTTAAGGGGAGACTGTCTAGATAAGTGGCAACCATGTCAAATAGACCGATGGTTGGTCAAATACGCAATTTGATATTAGAAAAAAATTGAATTTCGAGTAGATATTTCTTTTGTTACTAAACTCAATCGTATTATCTTCCACGTATGGCCTTAACAGTTAAATAGCTATGGGATAACTTACATGTTTTGAGAATAACTATATGTTTTCACAAAGCGGAGAGCACCCGGAAAAAGTGTGATTTATAGCTTTATGTAAACAGAAGTTATTATCAAGACCTGTAAGTTGTCCCATAGCTACTTAACTGTTATGGCCCTATCCAGAATATTACACGATTCAGTTTAGTAACAAAAGAGAGATGTCTGCTTGAAATTCAAACTTCTTCTAACCTCAAATTGCGTATTTGACATGGTTGCAAGTGGTCTGATCCGCCTTCGTTGAGCACTCACTTGCTGAACATTTTTACCCTAGGGTGAATGTCACTTGCCATATCCACTTATCGTTCTCAACCAACTTACGACCTACGTATATCGCAGTTCGTAACCTATAGTTGATTTCTTGATCTGACCTTGCATAACACACACATACATAATTTATCATAAGATGCCACGAATACTGTTTTTTGAAAATCAGTGTACGAATACATACCTACTGGTTGAGAAAAATCGTTTGTTGAAACACAGCAAACCTACAACACGGAGCAAGTACATATCCATGCCTAAGATTTGCCACAGAATGAGGATGTCAAAATGAATTCTTAAAATTACTTTAATCACTCTAGTTGGTTTGAAAAATGAGTATCAGATAAATCGCCTGGCACTATCTATATCAATTTTTGAAAATGTTCTTAGTCTGTATACAGACATCAATACGCGGTTTTGAAATTGATTATTTTTTAGACTGAACATGTGTAAGTACAAAATTTGTAATTAATTGGGCAATTCACGATGTTACTTTATAATTTATAGAGGATTACTGGTAATTCGCCGTATTCCTTCCAAGATGTGACAGGACACCTGAATGCAACATATTTCACTTTACTGTCTATTCATATTCAATTTATTCTTCGTTACTACAAAGTTACACGCACGGCAAAAAGCTGGCCGCCTGGTGGTTTGTTCGTAGTAATGAGGAATCTCGATCGGTGACTGCCATAAGATTCCGTTTATATAACGCAGCATTCAAGAAAATGATGGATTAAAATTCGTAAAGCTGAAGCGTTCCGAATGGTTATTAAGTAAGAACCTATATAACGTCAAAAAACATCGGTAAAATAGGAAAGCTGCAAATTAATTTCATAGAATATCATCAACCATGGAAAGTAAGATGTCAATCTGAAGCTAATTTCCTCACCTTCTCAAAATAGGTACGATTGGGTTATGTCAAATGGCCTCAAGTGCTAACACTTTTATTTATTTATTTCCTCTCGATAAAAAACATTGTATAGGAACTGTCATACATTTTCAAATATAAAAAAACAATATCTAACAAAACACAGTCAAATAGTACAAAATAAGATTTAACGGCATAAATCTTTATTTCTAAAAGTAGGTTAAACATTTTTAAGCCATTAATATATATTATTTATTCCATTAAAAAGTAATCAGTTTTGGAGAATATCTCTCAAGTGGTCCACTTTATGAGGAAAAGTCAGCAGTAAAAAATTATTTCCTAGACGATCTAATTTTTATTAAAATAAGACCACACAAAGTGCCATCAGAATTGTCCACCGTTGGAGTGAAGCAGCAAGCTGTCTTTTGAAAGCAACGAATTCAGACTAGGTAAAAGGTAGGATAATCGTTATTCGTTAATTCGTTATCCGTTATTCGTTATTCGCCGTTATTCGTCCTTATCCGTTATTCGTCGTTATCATTATCGTTATCATTGTCATTATCACCATATCATCATTATAATCATCATCATTATAACGATCCTAATCAATCAATCACCATCATAATCAATCAGTCATCATTATAATCAATCAATCATGATTATAATGAATCAATCATCATTATAGCAAATCAATCATCACTTTTTTTAGATATTACCAAAGGATCACATTCATCCTCTATACCAGAGGTGCGATTTATCAGCATGAGATAGCGCGCAACGCCATCTCTCGCACCAGAATCGAACCCTTGTAAATCGCGTACCGCTGCTATTAGTCGGAACCGTTCCAGATTCCCGTTCAATAGCCGGCCGCTAAATGGCTGATGATTCTGGCAGAATGCAGAGTAGTCTGCTAGCTATTGAATAGGTCAAAACAAAATGAGATGCCTCCGTCCGTCCGACCAAGAAAAGAAGACAGCCAACCATGGACAGTTGTTTCGTGCTTCTTAGCTACTCATCAGCATGGTTGGCTGTCTTCTTTTCTTGGTCGGACGGACGAAGGCATCTCATTTTGTTTTGGCCTATTCAATAGCTAGGAGACTACTCTGCATTCTGCCAGAATCATCAGCCATTTAGCGGCCGGCTATTGAACGGGAATCTGCAACGGTTCCGACTAAAAGCAGCAGTACGCGATTTACAATGGATCGATTCTGGTGCGATTGATCTCATGGTGATAAACCACACCTCCGTTATAGAGGATCAATGTGATCCTTTCGTTTGTTCATCCAGAGATAAGAGACCAAGCCTATACCATGCTGATAAGTAGCTAAGAAGCACGAAACAGCTGTCCATGGTTGGCTGTCCTCTTTTCTTGGTCGGGCGGACGAAGGCATCTCATTTTGTTTTGACCTATCATATCCGTGTTTGACACCCTCATTCTGTGGCAAATATGAACTTGCTCCGTATTGTAGGTTTGCTGTGTTTCAACAAACGATTTTTCTCAACCATTACGTATTTTTTTGATGAGCAGTTAATTCGTACACTGATTTTCAAAAAAAAACACTTCGTGGCGTCTTATAATCATTATAATGATTAAATAATCATTATAATGAATCAAACATCATCAGAATGAATCGATCATCATTAGAATGAATCGATCATCATTATAATCAATCGATCATCATCATAATCAATCGATCATCATCATAATCAATCGATCATCATCATAATCAACCGATCATCATTATAATCAATCGATCATCATTATAATCAAACGATCATCATTATATTCAATCATCATTATGATCGATCAGTCATCATTATGATCGATCAATCGTCATTATGATCAATCAATCGTCATTATTATCAGTCAATCATTATGATGAATCAACCATCATTATGATCAATCTCTCATCATTATAATCAATCTATCATCATTATAATCAATCGATAATTATTATAATCAATAAATCATCAATATTATATATCAATCATAATCATGATCAATCAGTCATCATCATGATCAATCAATCATCATTATGATCGATCTATCATCGTTATGACCAATCAATAATAATTATAATCAATCAATTAAACATCATCATTATAATCAATCAATCATCATTTGAATTTCTATGCGAACCGTCGGACGTGTCGGGCGTATTTATATCGGCTCCCAATATTTGGAATAATAATAAAAACTAGTGTTAATTTGAGTGGAATAATGGAACTGAGTAGACCATAAAATGTTGCATTTCATGTGTTTTGTGGTATATCACTAGACATTTGCCAGTGCCATAAAAAAGCATTTAATTCATTAATAACCGAGTACGTGTTCGAGTATCGAAAAAACGCTAATCACAGTCTGGTAAAAGAAAGTGTATACAAACATTCCACTGGGCCGAGTGAATAAAAACTTAGTTGCTTTTAGTAGGAAGTATAAGCTTTAGCTTTCACTAGGTAGATTTAGCTTTTGCTAATAGCATTTGCTGAAATTGAAGTGAATAACCTTTTGCTTTTACTTACTAGCAAAAGCTAGATATTTTAAGTATTTACTTAAAGTCCTTATTTGGTAAATCATCAAAAAAAAATTTTTGTATACCGATATGGCCTATATTTATATTTTTATGACTAATCAGTCGGCCGTGAAATTCTGTGGAACTGCAGGCTCAGCTGTCGATAGAGTGTATGTGTATGGACAAATTTTAACTGCCGATGTGCAAATCGACAAAGGCAAATATCGAGCACATGAAAATTTTTTAAACCAGTATCATTACCGAGTGCTATGGGTTTACGTTCAAAATGAGTAGTGATTCAGAAAATTCTACAAGTGATTTTTTGACGGAGGAAGAACCTGCAAAAATTTCCTCCAACCTGAAATTGATGGAAATTTTGGTAAGCTATAATATTATATTTAATAAATCGCAAGTCCCTAAAATAAAAGAGAAAAAAGAACAAGCATACAAAGAAATCCACCAAAAATATATTTTGCAAATTGGAAGGGTTTTAACTGAAAAACAACTAAAAAAGAAAATCCTAAATATGAAGACCGAGTTGAAGAAAAAGACGGACAAAACTGCAACGGGAAATAAGAAAATTGTTTGAAACGCGTGGGAAAACCAACTTTTGGCGCTAATGGAAGGACAATAAAACCCAGTTTTTCAAAAAGTACCAGGTATGAAGATTTTGATTTTAGATCCCACTGAATATTTTTATGAAAATGGAGGGGGAAACGGAGGGAACAAAATTAAAAAAAACATTTTTCCTACAAAATCGGGTAATATGTCATTTTAGGGGTTTTTGGTTATGCATATTTTGATTTACACCCGACTGAACCTTTTAATAAAAATGGGGATGGGAGGGGGTAACATTTTATAATATGAAGTTTTGTGTGTTTTTTTAAGGGTTTTGGGGTAAATAAATAAAATAGTATACATTACTGTTTTGCTGCTATTTGATCCAAAAAATTATTTCAGGAGCAATAGGATCTGTGGAACAACCTCAGCCATTAACATCCAAAACTGAAGAATTTATTCCACCTCCACCTCATGTTCGGCCTTTACCTGATAAGTCTCCAGTTACAAAAAAAAACAAATTTAAGGAAACAGACGAAACCTCAAATTTGTGCAATACAGAGCTCCAACGACTGGTCTTGTTGGAACAGCTGGAACTAATAAGAGTTCAAAAGGAAAAGGAAAAATTATTGTTGGAAAAACTACAAAAAGAAAATGGAGACCAATTTGAAGAAATAAATAATTTGTTGTTCAGAAAGTTGTAAGTAAATGAATAAATTGTTTTCGTTGTTAAGGTTTTTTTAATAAATTAATGAACTTAACTCAGATTAAGGTACCTACTTACATTTTAATTTAACTTAAAAAGTCATTCAAAATAATAAAAACCATAAAATATAACATTATACAGTGTGGTCCATTGAAAACTTTCTAGAAGGCATAACTGCCTGAAAAAGTTGTCGAAAAAATCTTCCTTCAAGTATCTTGTTTAATTTACTTATTACGTATTAATATTCATGTTGTCTTTTGATATTATATGGTATCGTACTTAGTAGTATATTTGCAATTGCGTAGTAATTGCTTACTTTTATTCACACCAATTTTAGACAATGCTAAAAACTTTAGCTTTTAAGCATTTGCTACGAAAATGTAAGCTTTAGATTTTACTGAATTTTTATTCACACTGCCCACTGGCGTAACAGGCAAAAATCAAGAACATAATTTCAAATTCGTAATCAGCTAACTGGACATGGATAACTAATTTCGTTGCCTCAAGAAGGAACTCTCTTGCATCGTATGTGTGGGGTGTTTTTCGATGTTTCATAGAAGCTGTCTGGACAGGAAGAAAAATGTCATTGAAGTGAGTAAGAATACAATCTATTGCTCCGAAAAATACGAAACTGCAAAAAAGCTGATGATTATAAGATAAATCGTATTTTCAATTAAAATAGGATTTATCGATCTCAGCTAGATAACCTTAAAGCCGAAGCTGAAGAAGAACTTACAAAATATGAAGCTGAAATTGAGACACTAATACAGCAATCAAACGAAAAAGATGAATACATTACTAGATTGGGAAAAAACAAACGATTTTGAAGACGACGTTTTTGATATTGAGAGAAGCCTCAATAGTACTATTAGTGACCAACGTAGTGTTATTGAAAAAGGTAGCGAAGAAAATGTGGAATTACTACGAATTAATTCCTACTTGCAATCAAAATTGAAATCGAGTGAATGTGATATGGTTGCTCTTAGAAAACAACTTTCTAATCATGAGTTAATAATAAAAGAAATGCTAGTTAGCATTGAGTCCCTCACTAAAGGAAACGACCTACTAAGTATAGATGTAAGAAACTTGAGGAAAGAATTACCGTCTATGAAAGAAACTGCTGTTACTCTAAGAACCGATGAAGAATCCAATGATGTCAATGGCTGTTGTGATTCATTGGGCTATAACCACCTTTATAACAACTTATATGCGAAACTAAAGAAAGATCTTACTCATCTGTCTTCAAACTTCGAAAGCAAAATGTCGAATTTGAGAACAGCTCCATCTACATCCAATGCAACCTCCAGAACGAGTGTAACATCCAACAAAACTAGAAATACGGTGGAAAATACAGATGTAATAGGATACCAACATAACACACCGAAGCAAAAGCAGCTCGATGAAGTTCAAACCAATCGTCAACCGCCAAAAAATGCAGACGCGAAATGAAAAAAGCGTCGAAGAGAAATATCGGTCAGTCAGAATCGAATGGAAACTTCCATGGTGTTGCACCCAAAGTTTAGCTGTATCTTCATAAAGTAGCGTTGGATACAAAAGAAGCAGATGTGCTCTCTTTAATCACTAAGAAGTCAGGAAAAAAGGAAGAGTTCATTGTGAAAAAGGTTCTCTCAAATAACAAAAAGTTCAATTGTTTCTTTGTGGCAGCAGACTTCAAGTACAAGGATCTGTTTTATGACCCATTTTTTTGGCCAGTTGGTGTACGTTAAGGTTTGATTTTAAGCTTCACTACGACAGGTATGATATTCGAGACGTGATTAACGGTAATAATTCTAATGCAAATAATTCTAGTGCAAATTCTGAAATACCTAGGGCGCAACAACCTGATTCTTTTTTAGTATGAATGATACCTCGTATGGAGAAGGCAGCCTTCGAGTGAGGATCTTTCACCCAAGTATTCAATGTTTGTCCAACAAATTAGCTTTTCTAGAAACTGTTGCTCTCGAGTTAAATCTGTAGTTCTGAACATTGGTTTGTAAATTTGAAGCTACCAAATGTAATTCTTCCTAATTACACTTTAATCTCGAATTTCTCTAGGCCGAGACATATACATGGTGGTGTGTTAATATATGCAAAAAATAGTGCAACTACGGCAGAAATACCATCTATAAAATCGTACTCTGTTGAATGAAATCTCATGTAGCGATAATAGCTGTATACAGACCAGGTACAGAAGATTTTCAGACTTTTGAAAAAAATTTAACTCTTGCTCTAAATTATACTTTGAATAAATATAAACATGTATTAGGCGACTTAAATATCAGATATGAATTAGCAGGATCGCTTAAGACTCAAACTTTTAAAGACATCTTAGATTGTTTCAACATTCAATTAGCAATCAACCAACCAACTCGTATTTTCACAGACATTAACGGCCAAACTTCTATCTCATCAATAGACTTTGACAACGAATATTTCTTCACATCACTATGAAGCCTCTGTGCTGAATTGTAATCTTGGGGATCATCATCAAAGACGGATTGGTCTAACTTATATTGTGTCAAATATTGATAAGGTGTATGAAGAATTTGCAAAAACCGTTAAATGATGTTTAGTCAAAACATGCCCCCATCAAAATGTCAAAGTTCGAACTGAACATCTTGTACCTAACCAGTCGTATACAAGTGAGTTAAAACAACTAAAGACTGAGCTAGATGCTATTTTTAACAATCTCAATACATTCAAGACTCCTTACCTATGTGATCTGTACAATGAAAGAAAACGACAGTACAAAGCGAAAATCAGAGAGTCGAAACGGAAATACACTTCTCACCTAATACAGTCGGCCCATGGTAACTTATTAATGAACGTTTAGAAAAACTTGACAAAAAAAAATTGAAATTAAACAAATAACATCAAACAAAAGCGAAATGAGTAACACTTTTACAGATTACTTTTCTAATATATGCAATAAAAAACTTGCTGACACTTTTGGTCAGAACATGCTGCTACATTGTACTCATTCAGTATCAAATCCATCAAATTCTATTTTCGTTCCATATGTTACGGAAAGTGATGTAATGAAAACAATAAATTCGATGAAGACCAAATCTAGTTGTGGCATAGACAAACTCCCTCCAAAAGTTCTCAAATCAATTGATCCTTTCATACTGGCACCTTTGACTTGCATCACAAACTCTTCCTGGAACAGCGGAATATTCCCTAATCTATTAAAAACAGGTTTTGTTTTGCCTCTGCATAAAAAAGGTGATATGAAAAATATTGAAAATTATAGACAAATATCACTCCTGTCAGAGTTCTCAAAGGTTACTGAGCGAACAGTGTATACAATTATCATTGAATTTGCAGTGAAATTTAATTTGCTGCTCAGCATGGATTTAGACAAAATAGATCTGTAGAGACAGTAATCTCTGACGTTTTGTATTATGTTTATTCGCAATTAGATCAAGGCAACTATGTAGTAAGCATGATGTTCAATCTATCTAAGCCATTTGACATGCTGCATAAAAATATCATTCTAGAAAAATTAGAATTGCTAAGTTTGAGAGGTCATATATTGAAATGGTTTGACTCTTACTTGTCTAATAGAAATATAATTGTGAAGATTGATAATGTGTTACCAGATAAATTCCCTGTAAATCTGGGAGTTCCCCAGGGGTCCGTATTAGGTCCTCTAATATTTCTACTTTTTGTAAATGACTTGCCAGACTTCATTTCAAGAAGAAAAGTTACAATGTTTGCTGATGATACCATGATCACTGTATCTGGAAGTTCTGTGGATGGACTACATACAAACATCCTAGTTGTATTTGAAGAAATGGAAGTTTGGTGTCAAAGAAACAAGTTGATCCTAAATAAAAACAAAACAAGCGCAATCAACTTTCGTATTAGAAAATCCATACAACCAACTACTAAGACAACATTAAATGTAGAGCTTGGTTTATAGTTAGTGGATAGCGTGAAACTCCTTGGTAGCTGGTTAGATGCAGATCTCTCCTTCAGTACCCAAACTGAGAATATGTTCCTGAATTTAAATAAAGGCTATTATGCCATATTTAAATAAAAAGAGCCTATTATATACTATACTATGCTCTCGTATACAGTCATTTATCTTATAACATCCTATGCTGGGGTAGAGCTTCAAGCATCAACAGAGTTTTTATATCCCAAAAACGAATAATTAGATTGTTGTTCAACCTTAGATTTGGCGAAAGTTGCAAAAACACATTTATTCAAAATGAACTATGTACAGCGGAGCATCAACGATTTTAGCATGCAAAATGAACATCATACCTATAAGACCAGTAATTCGGTTTTAGAACTATGGCATATACAAAATCGCCCCAGTTCAACTACATATCATTGTACAATACTCTTCCTCGAGATCTGCGAGATATTGAGAGCTACATGAATTTTAAAAATAAAGTTTTCAAGTTTTTAGGTGAGAAATGTTTTTACTCATTAAATGAATTTTTAAATTTTCAAAATCAGTAAGCACTATGTTTTTATTTTATATTTTTTATATAGTATTTTAGCAAGAAGCTATTTTCGTCCACGTTTGACCATGACTTTGCTGAATGAACTTGTATTGTACTTTTTTATCTAGTGTGGTGTAACAAACTCTGTTAAATCATATTTATTGTTATATTTATACTACTTTTCTTTTGACATGCCATGTGAACTTTAGTTTGAAATTTGGCTAAATATACTACTACTACTATTATAATCAATCCCTCATCATTATAATCAATCAATCCTCATTATAATCAATCAATCATCATTATAATCAATCAATCATCATTGTAATCAGCCAATCATCATTATGATCATAAGATCGTCATAATAATCAATCGATCATCATTATAATCAATCAATCATCATTATAATGAATCGATCATCATTATAATCAATCAATAATCATTATAATCACTCAATCATCATTATGATCAATCAATAATTATTATGATCAATCTAACATCGTTATGATCAATCAATAATCATTAGGATCAATCATCATTATGATCAATCAATCATCATTGTTATCAATCAATCATCTTTATGATCGATCAATCATCATTATGAACTACCAATCATCATTATGATCAATCAATCATCATTAAGATCAATCATCATTATGATCAATCAAACATGATCATAATCAAACAATCATCATTATAATGAATGAATCATCATTGTAACGAATCAGTCAACATTGTAATAAATCGGTCATCATTATAATCAATCAATTATCATTATAATTATTCAATCATGATTATAATAATTCAATCATCATTATAATAATTCAATCATCATTATAATCAATCAATGATCACATTGGATGTTTGCTGCTCGATGTGGGGTGCCTGCTCACTTTCTTGTGATGATGGAATGTCAACATCGTTCTCTTCGAGCCATTCAACATCTTGGTACTCGTCTAAATGTTGTATTATGCACAGCAATTCCTTAGCACGAGAAGCAACCACTTAATCTGGTCCCATACAGGATGTTTCGAATTCGACCCTCACCATTTGGACCTCAGAAACGGTGAGGGAAACGGAGTCGGTTAAATGGGGGCAAAATTGTGATAACTAAGAGAATGACACTGAAAGACATTGAAAATTTAGTGATTCCGGAAAAAGACGTTTTTATTTTTCCCAACTTTGTTTAAAGGGCGGCTCCAAAATAAATTGCATATTAATAATTTCACTTTTCCTCTTTACCTCTGTCACTATGGCGTTTCGATTCTTGTCCTGATTCATCAACTTTATTTTTTCTCATTGGATGCCATATTGCAGTTTTGCATGTGTGAGTAGAATTTTTAATTCTAATTTGCATATCTAAATAATCCAAATAATATGTATTGTAACGAAAACACCACTACTTAAAGTCTAATTTATCACTGATACTCTAATTAATCACAACACTTGCAACTAATTTATAAATATGTCATCTGAACTATTATTTCATCTTAATTCCGCGCTCGCTGTCCACTGACTATCGACTGCCCTCCTGCCGCCGCCTCTGCTTATATTTATTTCCCTATAGATGTCGAGAAATATTCTAGCGTCTTCTAGCCCGAGTCGCAATGGCCCGAACGCACTCGCATTTTCTGGACTGGTCTTACAAAGCGATTGATGTCGGAACTGGAGTACTCCAGTGAACTACAGAAAACATTATTGAAGTCTTACGAAAATAATGTTTATGTGTCACCAAAAATTGCATTGCAACCAAATCCAAGCACATTTAGCGATATTTTAAAGAAACCATCCACGGCTAGTTCATCTGTGTTGCTGATCAAGGCAGGTGCAGTGGAAAATGCTGATAGCAAGAATATTTTCCAAGAAATCACGTCATCTGTTAATCCAGCTAATCTGGACGTTTGCATCAACTCCACTAAACGAATAAAGAATGGTGTAGCAGTTCACTGCAAAGATGATAAATCACTTAATACGCTCAAAACCAGTCTCAATAACAACCTTGGATCAAAATATTCCATCACTCAAGCCACGAAACTGAATCCTCGCATGCTTGTCAGAAATGTAAATTTGGAGGGCTCAAATTCGGACATAGTAAACAATCTTATTTCCTTAAATAGTTTCGCAAACATTCAGCATATATAATTTGTCACGACGCTGAAACACTTCAACAGTGTCAACATAGTCATTGAAGTTACACCGGCAGTGCGGAAAGCTTTGCTTCAAGAGGGCTTTGTGTTCTTGGGATGGAAGAAGTCTCATGTAAGCGATCACCTTCATATTGTGAAGTGTATAAAGTGCCACTCATTCGGTCATTCGGCAAAAGAATGCAAATCCACGGAAATAATATGTTCAAAATGCTCGGGAAGTCATATGTTAAACGATTGTAAGTCTGATATTTTAAAATATATAAACTGCCGGAACTCTAACAGAACAAAGAAAAAAAATATTCAATGTGATCATGCCACACATTTTAGAGGTTGTCCAATGTACCAAAACTATGTACGAAACCTAAAAGAAAGAGTCGACTATGGCTACTCTATATACTGATATGAATAAAAACAAAAATCTTAAAATAGCAGTATTAAACATCAGATCGCTTTTAGTCAAGTTTGTCGATTTCAAAAACACTGTGGTCAATTCCCGGAATTGGGACATTATTTCATTAACTGAGACCTGGCTCAATCAAAATGTAGACAATGATCTCATATCTTTGGATGGATATACTCTTTTCAGGAACGATCGAATAGACTCCAGAGGTGGCGGTGTTCTGATTTATATAACAAACCAAATTAGATGCAGCGTTATTGACATCATCTCTTCAGTTGAACAATTGTGGGTTACATTCAAAATTAAAGCGACGAGTCTTTGCTTTGGAGTCGTTTATCGGCCTCCTAAGTGTAACGTTTATGATTTTATCAATCAGTTTCAAGATTCGCTTAGTTTGTTATATCCGAAATATGACAAAATGATTTGCACTGGTGATTTTAATATTGATTTTCTCGATAAAAACAGTAATGCTGTGAAGTTATTTGATGATTCGTTGAATACTTTTGGTTTGCATCAAATAGTAGCTACGCCGACCAGATTTGGTGTCTCCTCCGAAACGTTGCTAGATCTCTTTTTTGCTCTGATGATATTCCAAGTACTTGTGATGTATGTAATGTACCAAATTTGCCTGATCATAGTTTGATATCTATAGTCCTTGAATATGAGGTAGAAACCAAACAACCTGTACTACGTAGCTACAGAAATTTCAAAAATATCAACCAAGAATCTTTTAAGACTGCTCTGGATGAAGTAGACTTTATGCAGATAATTTATTGTCAGGATATAGATACGAAATTAAATATATAATCAATTAGTTTTAGAGCTATTTGACAAATGTGACTGATAATATTAAATTTCTAATGAAGCTTAGAGATAACAAATTCACTGCCTATAGGAGATCAAGGTGTGATCAGAAATGGGAGGAATACAAGAAGTTACGTAATATAGTAAAATTAGCAACTGATAATGCTAAAAAGATTCATTTGGAACATAAAATTAGCAGTACGAACTATACGACTCTATGGAAAGATTTGGAAGCTATGAACTTTGGCAATAAGACAGCCAGGTCATCTATTCCAGTAGATTTAGCTGATGTTGACGAAATGAACCGGTGCTTTACGTCTTTATCTAGTGCAGGTATAGAACCTGATGCTGATACACTTTCTTTTTATAAGAATAATGTCAAACCTAATATATCCCTCTTTGAATTCGCTTTGGCGTCCACAGATCAGATGAAAGATACTTTGTTTGGCTTCAAAAGCATTTGGTGCTGATTTGATAAATATCGAAATGCTGTTGAATTGCTGCCCCAAAATTATTCCTTTTATTACAGATATCATTAATGAATGCATACTGCGTCGCTCTTTGCCTTTTTGCTGGAAGCACGCTTTGATTGTGCCTTTGCCTAAAGTTGCTCAGCCATCTGAGCTCAAGGATTTGCGTAATATTAGTATATTGCCAACATTGTCTAAATTGCTTGAATCAATAATGGATGTTCAGATAAGGGAACACTCAAGAACGAATAACCTCATTATAGATACAAAATCAGGGTTCCGTCCGGCGCATAGCTGTGCAACAGCATTGCTGGGAGTGGTGGATGTATGTATGCAGTGCTGACAAAGGTAACCTGACTGCCTTGGTGCTCTTAGATTATACGAAGGCATTTGACAGGAGACATCATGACCTACTCTTAGCCATGCTCCACTTTTACGGTTTCTCGACCGATGCAGAGTACCTAATGCGTAGCTACTTCAGCGATCGTCAATTGAAAGTGACCATTGGTGTTCCTCAGAGCTGTATTCTGGGTCCGCTAATGTTCATTATTTACACCTCTAATCTATACTTCAGTCTTCACTCTTGTAAAGCTCATTTTTATGCAGATGATACACAAGTGTACTTATCATTTCGTCCAGCTCAAACATTGCCTGCTGTTGATCTGATAAATAAAGACATTGAGCGTCTCACTAAAGCGTCTCGAAACATATGCTTAGACTTGAATCCGGCTAAAAGTACAGTCATGTTATTCGGGCCGAAAAATTGGAGAGACCATTGTGAACCTCTGGTGAAAATAAACCTCGATAACAATACTTTAGAAGTAAGCTCGATAGCGCGTAATTTAGGCTTATACCTTGACAAAAACTTAAGGTTTGAGGATCATGTTAACAAGTGCTCCTGAAGGGCATACTGTAATTTAAAGACGATATACGGTCAAAAATCTTACATGAACCAAAAAACTAAAGTCACACTATGCAATTCTCTTGTTCTGTCGCATTTTAACTTCTGTGATGTCGTCTATGACACATGTCTAACTAAATTCACCTCTGATAAAATACAACGCGTGCAAAATTCTTGTCTGAGACTTATTTTTGGTTTAAGAAAATACTATTCTGTTTCATCAAAGCTTAGTCTGGTTTTAGAGTCACGCTGACCGGCCGCTGACCGTCAGCGCCGACAGGCGAAATATATGAAAGTCTAGGAAGCGTTTTAGAATAAGGCGTAGCTGTCAGCGCGGACGGTGGTCAGCGCTGATAGCTCAGCAGCCACACGCGTCGCGCGTCGGCGGCGCGTAACAATCAGTGCTGACCATCGCTCTCGCGCCTTTGCCTTCATTGAGCGTTCTAGTGTCGAACGGAGTGGACGCTGTCAGTGTGTACAGGTACAGTCCCGATGTCGACACAAGTCGAGTCACCCAGTACAAAGCAGCAATGATTACCGCTCTCCGCATTTTGCGTCTGCGACTGTATTCCGTAGCGATCAGCACGATACTAAGGCTGGTTTTAGTGTCAAGCTGACGACAGCTCAGCGCGTGTTTTGTCAGCGCCGAGAGTCAGCACGAAACGTTTTAGTATCGTGCTGATTGCCACGGAATACAGTCGCAGACGCAAAATGCGGAGAGCAATAGTCATTGCTGCTTTGTACTGGATGACTCGACTTGTGTGGATATCGTGTCTGTACCTGTACACGCTGACAACATCCACTCCGTTCGACACTAGAACGCTCAATGAAAGCAAAGGCGCGCGAGCGATGGTCAGCACTGATTGCTACGCGCCGCCGACGCGCAACGCGTATGGCTGCTGAGCTATCAGCGCTGACCACCGTCCGCGCTGACAGCTACGCCTTATTCTAAAACGCTTCCTAGACTTTCATATATTTCGCCTGTCGGCGCTGACGGTCAGCGGCCGGTCAGCGTGACTCTAAAACCAGCCTAAAACGTTTCGCGCTGACGTCAGCTTGACACTAAAACCCGCCTTACTGATGCTGGCTGGCTGAACATGAAGCAACGCAGGCTGCTTTATAGCCTCGTGCTGTACCATAAGATTCATAAACTACCATCCTACTTACACGAAAAAAATAATTTCCGTTACTTAGCTCACAATCGCAATATCAGCAACAAAACAAAACTGACACCGCCTTTTCATTCTACCACCTTATTCGAAAGATCTTTTTCGTACAATATCAGTAAACTTTATAATAATATCCCGCGAGAGTATACTTCTCTTTCTATTGATTTGTTTAAAAAACGTATACGCTATTACCTTGCAGGTAATTGCATGGTATGACTTGGAAGTCATTATGTATTTTTATAGTACCATTTATCAAATTAGCCGCTAGGGTCCATTCTCTGATACTGCTTATACATACTTATATTTTTTTACCTTATTTATACAGGGTGTCCGCAAAGTTGGGGTTTTCCTTTTCAGAAACAACTACCCTTGAAATAACAAAGGTAATGTGTAGTGAAACGAGGGCGACCAAGTAAAAAAAAAATAAAGGAAAAAGTACTCACTCTCCAGTTGACAAGAAGGGCTAAGTACGTCTCTGCCCGAAATCATACCGCTCCAACAGAAAATGAAATCAGCTGATGCGCTACCGAGCAGACGTAAACAGTCTAGGTATTGCATCCCGTCCAATCGATTTGGGAGAATAAATGGTCCAATGAGCCTACCGTTCACCATGCCAGCCCAAACATTTACCGAAAATGTTTGTTGAAAATGTGCCCGACGGACAGCGTGCGGATTTTCTACTGACCAAACATGAGTGTTGCGAAAGTTACTCACCCCATTACGCGTGAACGTAGATTCGTCTGTCACCAATATGCACTTCAAAAAGTCCGGATTATTGTCATGTTGATGCAACAACCACTCACAAAACCGCACTCTTGCTGGAAAATCGTCAGGTTGAAGGGCTTGTACACGTTGGACGTGAAACGGATACAGCCCCTCCTCACGCAGCGTTTGTCACACTTTAGTTTTTGATACATGCACTTCTCTAGCCACGTCTCTAGTGCTTGTTGTTTTTTGAAACGCAACCGATTATATGAGTTCGTTTACCTCTACACGCGTGACCGTCACCGTCGGTTGAAGGTTGCATACTGACCTGACACCCTGACCCCGACCCCCGACCCAGTTCTGTCGTCGGGTTGAGCTAGCAGCCGGTACCAGTTGGGGATATCGCGAGTCGCGGCTACAGGACGGTATTCAGATATTTTTGATGTTGCAGAGCCCTTTATCTCGGTTCCCTTAAGACATTGGTGTATATGGTACTAAGAAAAGTTGCTTATGTTTTCAAGATCTACACGTCGTGTAAAGGAAAACCCCAACTTTGCGGAAACCCTGTATATGCTTATCTTATTATGATGTAAACCTAAAACCAGGGGTTAAGTGGAAGAGCGGATATGCCGAACTTCGCCCCTCCCACTATATGTTCATATAAAACTGGTTTTGCAACTTGTATTGTATTTTCTTTTGTGGGAATAAAGACCTTATTATTATTATTATTATGTACGAACGGTATCTCGCTGTTACCCAGCATTCCAGTTATACGAGAGCCTTACGCTATCCCCTCTTCAAGACCGTTTCGTCCCGAAACGGGATCCCTGGGTCATGGCGATATCGGTACCTGGATGTTCTATAGAAGTGAAATGGCACCGTCTTCTCTTGATCTCTTCACAGGAAACCACGATTTCGACACCAGTAGCTGGAATAGCACCTCCATCATACTCCGTACGGTCTTCCAATCGAGTCTCCTTTGCTCACATTAAAGCTTCGGCATCGCTAGATTGCGGAAGTTCCTGGCTGTTAGGTGTTGATATTGATAAGTCGGCGGCTGATGATGAGGTGCCCTGGAGACCAGCGCGCCGACAAATCGACTACCATTTGGAACACGCGTAACTTTCCCAACCTGCGATGATGTTCTTCGAACCTCCGATGGTATCCAAACTTCTCCTAGAACAAGGAAGCTACGCCTCTTGGGGTGTTCAGCGTCTTCTGCTTGAAGTAGGTGGGCGCTTACTTCCTCGTTACTTCCGACAAACGGTATCAGTCGGATTCGGTAGACGACGTCGTTGATCCTCTTCACAACCTCGTAAGGGCCTTCCCAGGACCGTTTCAGCTTTGGTGAAAGGCGTTTCTTCCGCTGGGGATTACACAGCCACGCCAGGTCGCCCTGTCGATAGCCACCCTCTTCGGCACGGACATCGTAACGGTCCTTCATCCTGACTATGGATACCTAGTCGTCACCTGTTACATCCCCTCTGGGTCGACTTCCAAACTGGTCACAAAGGCAGCCGGAGCTCATGCCCGAACAAAACTTTCGCCAGGGTCTGGCCCATTGATTCGCTGATTGCAGCAAAATACCACATCAGCAATCTTAATCACGCTGGTGGATGGACACGACTTTTAACAGGTACTTTCCAATTATCCGGTACATCCTGATTGGGGGTGCAGCGCCTTAGTCTAGGTCTTCCTGAGGCTTCTCGCAGATTCCTTTGAAGAGCTGCAACTGTTGCATCTTCTTGGTTGGGGATAGCGTGCGCCTCGACCCACTTACTGAAGTAGTCCATGGCAACCAGGATGTATTCCCATTCTTCGGTTCTGGAAATGGCCCCAAGATGTCGATGGCTATTCTCTCTAATGGGCTGCCCACGTTACACTATATTATATTCGCGTTCGGCTGCCGCAGCGGTCCATTGCTCTCAGAACACATTGTGTATTTCCATTACCACTGCCTGACGTCTTCCGAGCAGTTTACCCAGTAAAACCGGTCTTCTTGACGCCCGCGTGTCCACCCAACGTTCCACCGAGAACATCGACAGCCCTGTTCCTTGGCATCCTCATTTTTCATGGCTCCTTTCAGGACGCCATCTCCTAGCACCAAAGAGTCCCACTGGTCCCAGTATAACTTGACCGCTGCTGACAGTGGAGCGACTTCCTCCTAGGTTAGTCGACGATTCTCTTCCTTCCGCTGCTTCAGCCGTTTGATATCAGAGCCGCACTACTGGTCGCTGTTCTCTCCTCCAGCATACTGCAGAGCCAGCACTCCGTTGGCATGGCCTCTTGGACAGGGCGTTGTAATGGCTGAATTCAGCACGATGCTCTATTTCGAAATCGTACTCATAGAGTCGCATGATCCATCTAGCCACTTGTCCTTCAGAAATCTTCAATGTCGCATAGTAGGTCTGGATCAGGAATTTCCGCCCTTAGAGATATTTGTAATAGTGCTCAACTGCCTTGACCACAGCCCACAGCTCTCGTATAGTGATGCAGTAGTTTCATTCAGGCTTCGACATACCCGATGTCACGTTCCTAACCTTATTGGACTTATTGCAGCACTACACCAATATCGACGTTGCTTGCATCTGAATCCAGGATAAACTTCTCTTTCCGATTCGTATATCCTATAGTCGGGGCGCGGATCAAATGCCGCTTCAGTTGTTCAAAGGCGCACTAGGCGAGTTAAGAATGGAGCTGAATGGAACATAATTCGCTCCATCACATTACATAAAGGTTCATGGAATTTTGAGTAAGATGAAAATTAATCTGGATTCTGTCTTATCATTTTAATCCGATATTGAAATCGCTATCAGTTTTGCAAGTCTTGGGATTTTGCACCATAATATTGTTTCTCCTAAGCAGCTTGAAGAAGCAATCAATTTTTCATCTCAATCACATAATCATCTTCAAATTACCATTCTAAAAATTTTTAAATACTATGACTTAGTCAAAACCAAAGTGATTTTAATAAATGATAAATTAATTTTCTCATTAGATTTTCCGCTAGTGGATCCTGACATATTCAGTCATTTTCATCTATTTTCTGTTCCAAATGTGAACAATACAATTCTCATACCACCATCGTCATTTCTTACACTGCACAACGAGCACTATCAATACGATGACGACGCATGTTTGGATCTTCAAGTGCAGTACTTCTACCAGAAGAGCCACCTGTTGCCTAAGTGAAAATCCAGATTTTGTGACTTCCTTGCTATCTATGAACATGCCCAGAATTGTCTGTCTACACGTCTCGCCAAATTATTGGAGAAATCAACCATGCCCACTACAATGGCATATCCCATGGGCCATGAAAATCAAAACGAACTGTGAATTAAAATTATCCATTCTGCGAGGTTTAAACGTAATTACTGTACCTTCAGACTGTTGAGATAGACTTTTAACGATATACATGCTATTTTATTACACAGTTCAAGCATTGTATCTTTGCATTGTAAGTTAAAAATTAAAAAATATTTTTTTCAGTAAAATTTTGAAAGTTGAAACCTCCACGGTTTGCTGGCTACGGTTAGCTTCTTTTGCTTCTTAGCTAACCACCCTCACTTGGTAATGGCTTCTAGATGCCTCCTTCGTAGCTTCAAATTCTAATTCACAGGCCAAAGCATCTACCAGTGCCTTCGGGCGGGCCAATCAAACTGCCTGCTGAGCTTCACCGTCGCGGATGCCGTCCACAAATGTCTGTACTGCTAGATCCGCTTCGAACTCAGCAGATACACTTGCTCCAGATGGGCTTGTCCATACCGCATTTTAAAGCGATTTACTAGCTGTTCGCAGTTGTCCACTGGTATTGTCTGAAGAACATCTAGGTCGCCTTCTCTGAGGGCCACAGTCAATGCGACGGCCTTATCCTTGTTGGACCAGCCACTGGCTCGAGCTGCTGCCTCAAACTGCTTCGAATAATTTAACCAGGACATCTTTCTATCGAACGTTGGAGACTTCAGCTTGACTGCAGCAAGTACAGGCTCCTCCTACTTTACGGGACGCTCCACATCGTCTATCACGACGACTTGACTCGATGGACCTGCTCCTCAAGTCGTTGCAGGTGCGCGTCTCGCTCAGCAAGCTTCTGTTCGATTTCCTGCAGCTTCCCCTTGTAGCTCTCCTTGAAGCTTATGATATCGTCCATATATTTTGAGAGCTCCTGGCTTTCCTCCTTCAGCATCTGCGACAGGACCTGGTTTTCCTCCCTCAGCGCACTGGTAGTGTCGGTGATCATCTGGGAAAGGGCAGGGTTTTCTAGCTCACGGCATTGCTGGTGTCGTCCATTTTCTGGTGCCTCTCCTTCAGCGTCTGCGACAGGGCCTGGTTCTCCTCCCTCAGCGTTTGCGACAGGGCTGGTTCTCCTCCGTCAGCGTCCACGACAGGACTTGTTTCTCTTCCTGGAGAGCGCGGCTGATATCGGCCAGTTTCTGAGAAAGGGCCTGGTTTTCCTCCGTCATCATCCGTGACAGGGCCTGGTTCTCCTCCCTCAGAGAAGACAGGAGCAGCTCATCGTCGACGGAACCCAGAACCTCGAAATCGAAGGTCTATGGATCTTCTCGGATTTTCAAGTAGTCCCGAAGACGGGTCACCAACGTCGCCTTAGATCCCGTAGTCTCCAGGAGCCTCCTCTAGGTCCCTCCCCAGGTCCACCACCTTTAGATCGCACAGCCTTTTCACAGGCACTGGTCTCACACGCACACACACGACGAAAACGAACACGAAACGATCACGAAAGTAAAAGTACAAGGTCATTCAAAACAGTCACTCCCGACGCACTAAGAGTTCAGTCTCGAAAACGATAAAGGTGACTATCGACACCCTCACAGTTCCGTCTCTAAAACCATTAAAGTCACTCCCGATGCACGCACGTACTTTCACTAACCCGTATTCTTGGCACCACTGTAACGAAAGCACCGTTTTTACTACTTAAAGTCTAATTTATTACTGCTACACTAATTTAGCACAACAGTTGCAACCAGTTTATAACAATGTCGACTTGACTACTATTCCATCTTAATTAGGCGCTCGCCGTCCACTGACTGTCGGATGCCTTCTTCCGTCATCTCTGCGTATATTTATTCCCCTAGCGACGGGTCTCTCGAATGTCGACCGAATCTCTTCCATGAGGCCGCAATCGCTCACGAACAGGCGCATAACTCTGGTTGCCTAAGCGATGTTTCTGAACACCTGTAGAATTTTCTGGTCGATGTACGAGAATGTCTCGCTGGTACCTAACGTTCTAGTCATATGAGGGCGTTACACTATTAATATACAGCCGAGGTGTCATATAGGAAGGCACCGTCGTACTAAAAATAACATTTGTTATGGTCAATAAATCAGCAAATTATATATGCCTTTTAAACACGCCATTCAAAACAAGTAATCTTTAGTTGGTGATGTAGTCAACCATGTGATACTCTGTCATTTTCAATGCCATTCGTAAAAATATGAATCTTCTGAAATAAATGAAGTTTCTCAACGTCAATGTATGACAATTTTGGAATCAGAACTAAAACTAATCACCTGTGCAAAAATTCAAGATAACGTCCATAAGAAAGAATAAAGTTGATAATGGAGGGCAAGCAATAAAACGACAGTTTCTAATTAATGTGCTTTTGGAGTCCTACCTCAAATCAAAGCTGGGATATTTTTTTGGTAATATTCGTATTTTTCTGCGGAAATAAACTAAGAGCGCAACTTTGACTCATTTAACCGTCCTTTGATAGCTAGTATATGGCATTTGTTACATTTCAGGTACTCAATCATCCCCTCGATGGAATACGGCGAATACCAGTAACCCTATAAAAGGGTAATGTTACACCTGAAACTTATCCTGTGGTTTTTATGCTGAAAGGACTAAATGGGACCACGTATGTTTGAATTTCTTTTTACTACTGATGTTTCGGTCACTCTACATAGTCGTGCCATAAGTTCTGTCCCATGATAATCTCATGATAAAAATGAAACAAGATAAGATATATTTATATGAAAGATATTATTTATTCGACAACATTTTTAGAATTCATAATCAAACAGTTTTATTCAAAATGTCCCCCCTTGGCCTTCACACACTGCTTCAATCTCGCGGGCCACTCATCTATCACTGCACGCACAGCTTCCAAAGGAATAGCTGCCGCTGATCGGATCAAATCCGCTTTCAGGGACTCGATATTACGGTGGGCTTTGGAGCAGGCCAACTGCTCTAGCAGGTCCCACAACTTGTAGTCTAAAGGATTGAGGTCCGGACTCCCTGAGGGCCAATCTTCCGCAGCAATGAACTCTGGCACATTGCTTTCCAGCCAGCGCTGCGTACTCTTAGCCTTGTGAGCGGGGGCGGAATCCTGCTGGTAGACCCAGTGTTGGTTGGCAAACAATGTACCACTTAAAGGCTTGACGATAGGATCCAGTATGTCGCTCTGATAGTTTGCCGCTTTTGTTTTCACGCCCTGTTTACAGAAATGGAGCTGAGTGACCCCTTCGTAGGACACCCCCCACCAAACTATGACTGACGCAGGGTGGTGGCCTCTCTCAACTCTCGGAATGATCTCCGAAGCTTCCTGTGAACTCCTTGCATACACTTTGTCATTTTGTCGGTTGAATTTTTCTTCTATGGTGAAGATTTTCTCATCCGTAAACAAAATCTTTCGGAATCCCCCAGCTGCGTACCTCTCCAAGAGCTTCTTGGATCTTGTCGCCCTGATGTGTCGCAAGGTGGCCGTAAGTCGCTGGCCCGTACGTCTCCGGTAAGCCCCTAGCCCTAGGTCTTGTTTAATGATGCGCGACATCGTCCGGACAAGAATCTTCATTTCCCTGGATAGGATCTTCTGCTTCCGGAGTGGATTCCTTTGAATCCTGGCTTTTACGGCTTTGATGGCTGCTGGAGTCCTTACTTGACGAGGTCTTCCGCTTCTTGGCCTGTCATCAACAGAGGACGTCTCATTGTACCGCTGAATGGTCCTAGACACAAATTTACGCGATATTTGAAGGCCGCGTAAGAGTTCAAAAATCTGACTAGCACTCTGATTACACTTATGTAAAGCTATCACTGCAATACGGTTCTCTGCCTTGCCCCACTCCATCGTTATGCTTCGAGAGATCAATACAAACTGAGGTATATGTAATTACCCGAAAAGCGCTTAATCAACTGACACCACAATGTAAACAATCGGACAAGTATTAACAGGTCTACACTTGTTTGAAAACGAGGGACAGAACTTATGGCATGACTATGTATAAAGGTTAAAATTCATGATATATATATATATTTTGAGACGTGGTCATTGTCGTCTAGACCAGTTAGGTGAAAAATTAAAGCTTCCGCCTTTTGTTGGGTACTTCGACAAAATTTAAGCAAAGAGGACTCTTTATACTTTTTTAATTCTCTCTAGCTTTGACTCACCTTACAGTAGTATGTGAGGATGTTGCTAATTGTTGTTTACGTATAGGATGAGGGAAACGTCCAGTAACATGGTGAGAGCTGGATAGATGGTACAATGGTCAAAATTATATAAAATATGACAAGAACAAGTTAAAAACAGATTAAAAATTATTTACAAACATTAAAGCATTACATCGTGAAGCCACTTGATGATTGCACAAAATGGTGGTCATGGAATAATGAGTGAGATGAACCCTTTGACAGAAGGCCGAAGGTTGTCAATGTCTGTGTTGAAAGATGGAACGAATTGTGGGCGTGTGCCAACGTTGCCAAATCACTTCAGATGATGTGATTTTCAGAATGTTATGTAAGAAATTGTTAAACCGACCAGAGGCAGTTGAATAAACTATATTTTAATTAATGGGAATTTAAATTAACAATTATTAATAATAACTGTATCAACAAAAAGACAGATGTTAAACAACTGAGTGTCATTTACTCATATTTGCTAAACTGCGAAAAATTGGAGAACTTACATATCTCCCCAAATTTCGACTCTTCACAACCATAAATAGAATCTGTGTTTTGGCCGATTCCACCAGTAAATTTCATTCCACTCAAAATCTAATAATTCTCTTCTCACGATTTATTAATAATTGTTAATTTAAATTCCCATTAATTAAAATATAGTTTATTCAACTGCCTCTGGTCGGTTTAACAATTTCTTACATAACATTCTGAAAATCACATCATCTGAAGTGATTTGGCAACGTTGGCACACGCCCACAATTCGTTCCATCTTTCAACACAGACATTGACAACCTTCGGCCTTCTGTCAAAGGGTTCATCTCACTCATTATTCCATGACCACCATTTTGTGCAATCATCAAGTGGCTTCACGATGTAATGCTTTAATGTTTTTAAATAATTTTTAATCTGTTTTTAACTTGTTCTTGTCATATTTTATATAATTTTGACCATTGTACCATCTATCCAGCTCTCACCATGTTACTGGACGTTTCCCTCATCCTATACGTAAACAACAATTAGCAACATCCTCACATACTACTGTAAGTTGAGTCAATTTAAATTCACTTTACACTTTTGTTGCTACTGTTATCATTGTAATTGCAGCTCCTGATGATGATGGCAAAGTCCATTGAAAGCTAGAGAGAATTAAAAAAGTATAAAGAGTCCTCTTTGCTTAAATTTTGTCGAAGTACCCAACAAAAGGCGGAAGCTTTAATTTTTCACCTATATATATATATATAGAAAACACAGTTTTTCTTCTTTGGATTGTTATTTCTATACCATTGGATTTCCCTTTATGTGGTTATTTAAAATTAAAGGTCTGTGCGAATAATCCCACACATACTAGTGCCTTAAATGATCATGAAACATTCCTTCCTACAGTAGAGAGCTTATGGCTATCAAAGCCGAAAAAACTATTTCCTTGATGTGTCAGTCCATACATGATCCTATCCTGAGTACTTTAGGATTCAGTTAAAAAAACGATGCAAAAAACAATAACAGTGTTCTCTGTTTATTTGAAATCTTGCATGTACTTTGGCACAACCTTTATAAACGCATCTTTTCGCGTCTTACTGACACATTTAAATTTAAATGATGAAGTTTTAATAATCAAGTAAATCATCAAATTACCTCGTTACTGATTGGTCCAGCTCCAAAATCATTGAGCGCTTGTACTTTGACAATGTACTGAGTGTAGTAAAACTGAAGATCTATATGTACTACAGCTATTCCGGTGTTGCCGTATTCTTTGAGACTCTGACTTTGAAATTCCGTCTCCCCATCTTTCATCTTCCAAAATATCTCATAGTATATACCTGGTCCATTTTGTTCGTCGGGCTTGAGTGGCGTCCATGTTATAGTTAAATCACCAATTTTGCCACCGCCACCTGTTGAAAATGTGTGTGTAGTTCTACAGAAAAAAAATCAGTGGATGAAATAAGCTTTGACAGTATAAAGTAGAAGTGTACGGTGGTCCAATAGTCCGTGGATGGAGGATTGAAATAAAACCTATACATGGATTCTCCAGAAAGGCTAACTGACTAAAATGATGCTTTTGATACCATTAAACCCGGTTTTTTAGTCGCAGGTTAACTAGGATATTGGTCGTAACTTATAGTTATCTACGAAAAAGCGTTTTTCAATATTATGTTTATAGTAAAACGGTAGTTTACTTTAACCAGAAGACATCTATGAGTTAACTAGAAAGGCTGTAGTTAAATAGCAATACCTGGCTTTTGTTGACACATTTAAAAATTCATATCAATTTATCGATATAGACATTAAAGTTGAAACATGTTTATGGATTACGACGTGAATGCGTATAAGAGAGACGAAGTGGCACGAAGTCAAAAAATAATCCGCCAACGGCCAAATTACTTAGACGAATTTGACGAAGATTTCGTCTTATAAAAATGACGAAGAAACAGAACTCTTCTCTTTCCAGGAAACTGTGACATTTTTTTGCACTCTAGTATGCTTTTGCATTTACTGGCCAATGATACTAACATCATTTCCTCGTCTTTTGAGAAATTTTGTGCGCTTTTATTGGTGTGCTATTTCTCCACGCTAGAAAAGAACAGTTTTTGATAAATTTTAGCAGCATTAATAGTCGTATTTTTTCTCCGCTGCTGAAGACCTGGATTATGGAAGTGATGATGAAAAAGGTGACAAACTGATATTTACGAGTAATATATATTTACAAACTTAATTTGAGGTTGATTAGACATTGCGTTTTTCACCTTTTTTACCACCGTTTTCCACCACCAATTTTATTATCCTTGTTTGACGAAGGTTATATTCAAATTTCGACTATCTTAGAAAATTTCATTCAAAAAGACGACCTGTCATGTATGACAAAACGCACAGAACACGGCATCTAAGAACCGCAGGGCTGCAACATAAATATACCTTATAACCTTCTGGTAAGTGAAGTGACGCTATCAAAATACTTGAAAATGCATTTTCAGGCAACTGCAAATTAACTTCCTGGTTATAGTTAACTAACCAGAAAGTTAACATGTGATTGCAAAATTGGAGTGGGTAAAGTGGTTGCTAATAAAAACCGCCCAGCCAAGATCAAGTTTGACAGTGAACATCAAGTTTCTGAGTTGATATTTAATACAAAAAGACTCAGAATTCTACATACAACAGAGTCTCACACTCATTTGATAGAATTCCGCGATAGTTATCGGTAAGAAAATACAGTACGTTGATGAAATGCCTAAAATTATAGCTTCAAACTAGTGAAGCCCAGCAGACCTACTGTTTGGGACTTTATTTCGTTTGTTGATATTGTAAGGCAGTTACATTCTATGTACCCGGTAACTCAAGATTTCAGGATGCACGTGGCAACAATGTTATTGAAAATAGAAAGGTTGACGGGATAAACAGGTGCGTTAGTCTCCTAGTTTTTCCTGATTTAATAAGTAAGCAGTCAAGTAAGTGGTGACGACAGTCCATGAAGGAAGGACGCCATTCTGTATCAATTGCAGATCACGGGTAACCCGTTTACAACAGGGCATCGTGTAGAAGTGAAGTCGGTGGCGTCCACGTAGCAACAGTAGTAGGATCAGGGGAAGACTATTCCACCACCTGCCAACCTTTACTTAGATTTGCGTCAGTTATACAGGGAAAACCAAATGTCTGACGGCTTGAGTTCAATGTGTACGAGAGAGAAGCGCGAGAAGTGTGTATCAGCACATGTTAGAAAGAGATAGAAACCGGCTAAAGAGTGAAGGTCATCACCACATTGCCTAGCGACGGTGACGCAGAAGGTCGTGCAATCTGCCGACTTGCCGATATGTTACACCACAAAATTTTCGCACAGGCTGCTACAATAGGTTAGGTTACTACTATACCCAAGAAGGAGGTCTGTTCGAACAAGTAATTTAATATTTTGTTTTCATTTTGATTATAACTATTTATTTGAATTTTGATGCGACTTTGGTTTAAACAATTAACACATCCCGAGTTGTTATTATATTTTGCAGCGCTATCGCAAAATGTAACAAATAACGTTACGCAATACAAATTATCACTGCCTGTGTGTACGCAGGTGAAAACCATTCCGAAGCAGGGCAACACCCCCTACGAGTGCTAGATGGGTACTGACCAAAATCGCTCAACTGTGATCATGGAGGTGGAAACCCTGACTTGGAATGTACAAGATGCGTTGTTATCAAACGAGCCAATGATGCAATGTTGCAGAATTTGTGGCGATCCTGACCTTTCATTTCGACCTAAAATGGAGCGCCGTTAGGACCGATCGGGAATCAATCCTAAATAGATTCGACACAATTCACAATTCAAAAATGTATACGCTCAAAATAAAACCCATTATTTGGGCGTACAGAATTAACTAACGCATATTTTCAATATGAATCTTAATTCCAGGAACTGGTGCAAGACATTGGCAATGCGGCGGGTTGCCGCGTCAGCGTTGTTGGCGGCGCGGTGATGAGCTTCGCTATCCAGGTGGCTTCTATCTCTTTCTAACATATGTGTCTATACACACATCTCTCGTATACATTGAACTCAAGCCGTTAGACAAATTTGTAGCGTCAGTTATATAAGCAAAGTTGATCAGTTGCAGTCAGTTAGCGTTAGTTATATACGCAAGTTTAGTAGTAAAATAATTATGCACAGTACAGTTAGTGAAAAATAGGTTTTTCTACACATGTGTTAAGAATGAGGTAGATGACGATATACTACAGGAACTTTCTTATAGATTGTCTAAAGTGGGAATGATTAAATGAAATTCAAAGTAAAATTTCAGTTTCTTCAGATGATGAATTTGAGAGAGAACAGTTTGACCATAAGTATTTCAAGTTTGAGCATTCCTCTGATGCAGCAAGTAATGCATCAAACGATGGTACATCAGGAGTTAGGTCCACCACCGGTTCAGTAAAAAGTAACGTACATCAGTTGTTAGGTCTACCACTGGCTCAGTTAACAGTCAAGTAGTTTGTCAGTTGCTAGGTCAACCAATCCAGTTAATGTGGTGAACTATAGTAGTGTAGCGTTTTTCTGGGTTCTTTTGGGTATGGATTAAAAACACTCGATTCCACAAGAAGAAATGCACTAATTTATTTAAAACACAACACAACTAAGTTTAACTTATAATGAAATTATCCGGGTCCTCGCCTTCCTCAATCAGTGCTTTACTGTGTAGCACCCTTTTTCCTCCAGCTCTCTTTTTAAGTCGGCAATTTTCAAATCAACCAATCGCGCCATTCTTCCTTCACTGATCGTCCGATTTATTTTCCTAAATGTCCAATAATCCACACCCCACACCTGACACCAATGTAGCGTTTTTCTGGGTTCTTTTGTGTGTGGATTAAAAACACTCGGTTCCACAAGAAGAAATGGACTAATTTATTTAAAACACAACACAACTAACTTTAACTTAACTAGCTAGAACATTTACGTACACCACTATTTATGTCTGACTACTTATTTACGAATTATTATGGCGCGCCATTCACTCAACTCTACTCTGCTTCCCTCTCCCGGCCATCGAATTATATTTTCCGCATCGCATTTACTCGTTAGTTCGAGAAAGTTCCGGTGAGCCACATAGCGGCAGTCTAGAATCTTCGAGGTCACTTCGCGTCGATCTGGAAGAAGAGTCCCTGGCGCGGTTCCCAACAGATGTCGCTCGTAGTACCACGGTGTCAATCTCGCATCGCAGGAGAGTCGGTGGCGCGGTTCCTAGCAGATGTCGCTCGCAGTACAACTCGGTGTCAGCCTTGCCTTGTTATAGTAGTTTAGTAAAGTTACTACCTATTGAAATACCTACCTTTAAAGGTCGTAACCATAAGTGGTTAGAGTTCAATGACTCCTTTTTTCATTGGTAGATTGTAATAAGCAGTTATCAGATATCCAAAAGTTTTATTATTTCAAAACCAGTTTAGAGAAAGACGTTTTGGATACGATTAAGTTTAGTAAAGTTTCGGCAGATAATTACCGTAGGGATTAAGAATTTTTAAAAGAAATGTATGAGAACAGAAGATTGATTGTTTTTAATTATAACAAAGACAACATTCACCCGTGTATAAGAAAAATCACGCAGATCTAAGAAATCTATATGATAATTTCATGAAACATCTCAGATCATTGAAAAGTCTGGTAGAAAAGACAGACGAGTGGGATAGCCTTATTATATACATCATGAGTAAGTACTACATTTGACTCGGTTACCCTAAGAGACTGGGAGAATTTTAACTATAAAGGCCGATTTACATGTATTTTTAGAGAAAAAGTATGAAGTGTTAGCGAAATTGAAGTTGGTAAAGTCGGATGCCAAACACTTCGATAAGGGGAAGTGCTACCTACCCTCATACAAGTTGTAGAAAACCGCATACAAGTAAAACTTTTGCAGCTACAGAAGCTGCCATTGAGTGCTTTTAGTGTAAAGACCCTCATTCGATATTTAAGTGAATATCCTTTTTATCACTGCAGCAAGAATGCAAAAGGGAATTTTTTATGTCGGTAGAGCGCTCTGGGACTCGGGGAGTCTGAGTAATTTCATTTCAAAAAAAATCTGTAAACGTTTAAACCTGAAAGTGAGTAAAATAAATCAATTTATCGGGGGTGTGAGACAGAGACGACTATCAACAGTAAGGTTGACATATCCATTAAGTCAAATGTTTGAGAGTTTTTCATGGACATTAGTTGTCTGGTTATCCCTCGTATAACTGATAAGTTGACAGTTCTAGTTTAGATATACCGGGAGTTACAGACTTGGCTGATCCTCAGTTTAATATTTCCGAAGAAGTAGATATACTACTGGGATCTGCAAAATTTGGTCGGTGATGGTACCCGAGTTGAAAACATGGTCGGCGACTAGTTTGGTTGCAAAATACGAAATAAGGATGGTTAATTGCAGAGAATATTTAGGAATAAGTAATAATACAGTAGTCAGTTATTTGAGTATCAGCACAGCTTAGATAACAATCAGCTATGAAACTCTCCTGTCATTGTCTCAAACGGCCGCCATTTAGGCGGAAAAAATAACATGTAAATTCTCCTAGTACAACGATGAAAGAGGTTTTAGTGCTCAGCAGAAGCCGGTGTTACCACGTACTGTGCAGCGGCCGTGCAGATATTCTTTGCAGTAGTAAAATGATAATATTTCGATATGACCTAGTGTAGTTTGTGTGAATCAATAAAAAAAGAAGTATGACAGTCCGAAAATATTTATTTATGAAAAAGCTACAAAATTTGTAATGGTGGAAGTATTTTTACAATAGACGGAAACATATTTAATTTTGCTATGGTACGCCGCTGAGATATAATCAATCACAAGAATTTCGGTGCGTCTGTTGCGGAAAAAAACGAGAGCTAACCACCTGCAAAGCAACAACCAACGCAAACTGACCTGATACTTCTGACAGCGACTTCTCAACTAGAATGCTTGTACACACAAGGCGAATCTTTAATGTGTAATCGGTCTATAGTTCCTATATTTAAAGTACCTAAAAAAGATAGTAATAAAAATTGTGGGCAGCTATACGCACATTACTTGGAAAATATTCCTCTCTCCCCATGATTCATATCTTCCGGACAACAGAAAAATATATTTTTCAATTGAAGTAACATATATTTTAGTTATTTTGAAATGCCTCTTTGAGAGAAGAACTTTGATATAGCATACTATAGGGTTTGTAGTGCTATGGAGCTACGGGATATTTTGTACGGAAAAACATTGAACTTTGATAGCTTGTAATTCAATCACTTTTGCAATTAAAGTAGCAAAATTTTTGACAAAACGAGCTTCATGGAAGTTTTGTAAAGTATTGCATTACTCTTTTTTATGGGTTTTAGACATGTGTCTTGGGTGATATGTTTATATAGGAACATCCTCAATGTCATGCGTTTACAGTTAAATCATTACTGATTTATATTTTACAATAGTAACATTTGTTTGAAAAAATGCTATTTTAATAATCGCCAGACCTGTAGTAAATCATGTCAAGGGACCCAGGGGTGATTGAAAATTGAAAAGTGCTACTCTTGCGATTCGACCACTGTTTGGAAACAGAACCTCAGAGTTCATTCTAACGAACATTTAAATAAGAGATTAAAGAAAGCTAAATCATTTTGCACAAATATTTTTGTATTCTATTCTAAACATGTGTGTTGTCATGAAATTATGGATCACCCTGTGGAAAATGGCATATTTTCCAAGCAAGGGGCGTATTTTTACAACTAACTTTTTTAGGTATTTAAAATATTGGCACTACCGACTGCTTACACATCAAAAACTCGCACTGTATAGAGCATCCTATCTGAAGAGTCGTCAAAAGTGCCAGGTTTGATTGCGTTGGTTGGCATGTTCCTGGTGGTTTATTCTCGTTTCTTCCGCAAAAAGATACGAAAATTCTTGTGATTCAGTAAATATTGAGTTTGCCTGGTGTATTTAAGAGTGTTTGCATTGAAAATATAATTGATTCAGAATATCGCAGCAGCAAAGAATGCATGGCAAAAGAAAATATTTTTCTATATCGTAAATACTTCCACCAATACGAATTAATTTTAAAGCTTTTTCATAAATAAATAGTCATCAATACTTCGTCATTTTTGGACAAACATGTTCATTTTTCTTATTGGTTCAGACAAACTACACTAGATCATATCGGAATATTATAATTTTTACGATGGCAAAGAAATCCTGCTGCCGCTGGCAGGGCAGGTGGCAACACCGGCTGCTGCTGAACACAAAAACCTCTTTCATCGTTATACTAGGGAAATTTACATGTAATTTTCTCCGCCGAAAGGGCGGCCATTTTTGACACTAACAGAGGAGTTTCATAGCTGATTGTTATCTAAGCTGTGGTGAAAGTAACCTTTCTAAGATAAAATGAGTTAACAGTACGGGCAATATAGACAGTAAATTAGAGAGGTTTTGGCAGATGGAAGAAGTAGCCAAAGATAAAATAGTACAGTCAGAAGCGGATATTTGTTGTGATGCATATTTTAAAAAACAACAGGTCCAGCGGAAAATGAGCAGTTTATAGTAAATGTTCCGTTTAAGGAGAGTATAAAGCAATTAGGAGAGACATGGGAAATGACACTTCAGAGATATAAATTTCTAGAAAGGAAACTAGATATAAACTCAAGTTTAAAGTAATAGTATGATCCATTTATGAAGGAATACCTAGAGTAAGATAATATGGAAAAATTTGATGATAGCTTAGAGTCAAATAGAGGATAGTATCTGCCTCATCATGTGGTCATCAAGTATAACTACGGTGTGTAAAAGATTTGTCACTAAATGACACTCAGTTTGTCGGTCCTAAGCTACAGGAGGATCTTTTTGATATTTTGGTGCGTTTTAGGAAGCATAAGTTAGTGATGTGCCATAAATAGATTTTCCCAAAATGTATTTGTTTATGAGTAATATTCCGTCCACATATGGATGGGCCACCTAGTATATACCTCCTTGGATACCTATAGAACAGTATGAATTATTTTTGAGGCATACGGACAAGGGTTTTAATGCCCCTAATTTCATTCATAGCTACATTTCTGACCGAAGACCGACACTCTGATACATCTAACAAATGCGTATAACTTGGAACAGCATAATATGGTATCAAATGAACTAAACAGGTCATTGGATTTAGTGTTTAGCAATTTTAGCTGTCAAGTTTGTCGAGATAATGCACCCTTAGTTGAGGACGATTTGTCTTTTCGTCTTGCATTGATGATTTTTGTAGAAAATTTTGCAAATTTTAAAAGTGATGGGGTCAGTCCTCGTATGGATATGAAGAATTAAAATTTTAAAAAGGCCAACTTTCCTGAGCTGTATCAAACGCTATTAAATTTAGATTAGTCATTATTAGATCTGTTTGATGAAATAAATTCAGCATTACAAGCATTTTATAGCAAAATTTATGAGTTACTTGATACGTATGTACTACTTCAAATCGAGTAAACGAAGGTATACTGCTGACATTATACACAATAACCAGGCTAAAGTCCAATACCTTTCATTTCATTTCTTTATTGGTGCTAAATACAGTTGCGTGCTTACACAGTCAAAGTAAAATTTAAAATGTGAAAGTGTAAATATGCAAAACAGTAAAATTTGTTTAAAAGAACAACATGAACAGAAAATTGTCAAAAACAACACCAGCAGAAAAACTGTAAAAAGATATTATGAATTTAAAATTTAAAATACAAAACTATAGAACAAGCACATCTGAACAAATTAACATACAGAGTACAAGTAAACAAGCACACTGCAACACCAACATTAAAGATCCGAAAAGTTATTACTTAAAAATTCTTCGAAGTTGTAAAAGGCTTTCCTGATAAGGTACGCTTTAATTCTGTTCCTAAATGAGACGGTGCCAGACATTCTGAGTGCCGCAGGAAGAACATTATAGAAGTGGATTCCATAGTAATTAGAATTGTTTCTAGTTCTTTGTAGACGATGTTTAGGAACTAACGAATCTAACTTATGCATGTTACGTGTGTTGTGCGTCTTATAGAGATCTAAATTGTTGTGTATGTAACATAAGCAGATAAATATATATATATATATATATATATAGACGGAAGAGCAAGGATCCCAAGGTTGATGAATGCCTCCCTACTTGGCTGCATATAACTCAGACCTGCGATGACTCAAATGCAGCGCCTTTGTAGTGCAAATACCTTAGGCATATGCACAGAGTGACCCTAGTTCAAAAGTGCATATGACATTCTTGAGTGGCAGTATCCATAATATGTGGTTAGCAACGTATCACCAGAAACACATCTTTTCAGATTCCTAATTAAATAAATGGTCTTGGATAGTTCCCTGAGAATATTATTTCCATGTCCCTCTCAAGTCATGTGTTTATCAACACTGACACCCAAAAATTTTACTGTGTCTACGGTATTGACGTTATGGTGACACAAACTTATTACCATGGACTGTGTCTTTGAAGCATTAAGTGTCCAGTTTATTTGCTAAAAACCAATTTTCTAAATTTATTGTATATTCAATATTCGCAGAGAGAAATAGATCATTTGATTTACTATTACAGAGCATTGTTGTATCATCGGCAAACAGTATAAGGTTGCTGTTTGTATTACAATTGGGAAGGTCATTAATGTATATTAAAAATAAAATTGGACCCAGCACAAAACCCTGTGGGACGCCATATGAAACTATAATTGTACTGTAGAAGGTTACAAGTTGCTGTCTGTTGCTCAAATAAGATGACAAAAACCCAATGCTATTACTATGGAACTTCTAATGCGACAATTTTTGTAGAAGAATGTCACGTTGGACACAATCGAAGGCCTTAGTAAGATCAAAAAAATTAGCTAAGCAATGAGCATCACTTTCAAAAGCTGCATTTATTTTCTCAATGAAGCTGTCAATAGCTAGAGAAGTAGACTTACCTGATATAAAACCGAACTGACAGTCAGTAAATAGGCTGTTGCTATCAAAATGGTCAATCAGCTAATCTTTCAAAAAAATATTAAGTATTTTAGCAAGTAGGGGTATAAGTGAATTAGGTCTATAATTACATGATCAAACGAACTCACCTGTAAGTGATGTTCGATCTTAATTATGTGAAGTCCTCGCCGAAGTAAATATTTAGAATACCTACATATCGTAGAAGTTCAAAGCTGGTTGCAATAACATACTACTAACGCTCTGCAATAGTAAACGATAGGTTGTACACAACTACACAAATTGTACGCAATGTATGTGTCAACCAAATGTACATTTCCATTGTAACAATTCAACTTAAGGCTTTTAGCAACAGGTAATATGACGTGTATGGTTCAAAAATTACCATCCATTTCATGGTAATGAGCAAATAACGTAATAACATAATTATATTTAAGGTGTGATGAACCGAGTCTCCGGTTCATCTCAAATGCTGCTTGAGCAAAGCTATTGTATGGCATAAGAGATTTGTGACGTATCTCAGAAAACGCACTCCAGCCCGCCGCGAGCCTGAGACTACTATAATTTAGCAGGCGGAGAGGTAGGCGCATTTCATGTACTGTGGGTTATCAATTGTGACACTCTCTGCTAAAACCGACTTCATCCATCTGGGAACCGAGGCACCATGCTAAAGTTACTGTACGGTCACAAACAAATACGTTGCACAGATATTTGGGCATAAAATACGGTAAAACTTAAGTGGTTGCCACATGAGTGACCCCGAAACCCAATTTCAGTATTATTCAACCCAATCCGGATGTTGTCTGTTTCAATTAGTTTGCACACTCTGACCTGAGGTTAGAGCTAGCAGTGTTGCTGATTTCCTCATCCAAATATCTACAGAGTTTACCAGCAACCCCTTTGGTTGGTTGAGAACAACCACAGTATCTATATTTCAGTTGAGATGGTCTCAGCCTGTAAATGCCCTTCAAAAACCATCTTATGTCTGCATCGTTAGTAATATTTTAGGTAAAAGACTGATAGCTCAAACAATTATATCTTGATCTCTTATCACCTGTAAGGTAAGAAATTTCAAGGTAGCAAACCAGACATGTATTTCTTCCCGACAAAGGTTCTACAGTAATCTAAGCAGACAATACATGATGGATTACCGATGCTGATTGGAATGACAGCTTTCCAGTGATGATAACCAGGGTAAGCTTCAGAATTAATGGAAGCGGTCCTGGGTCCCTCCATCAAATCCTGGCGTTACTTCTAGAAGTGAAATTTGAGAAACACCGAATACTTGAATCAAAATCAGGACGGTGATAGGTGCAGCTCCCACTCCGTTTCCACGTCCCACTGACGCAAAAGCTCATCTGTACCAGTATTACTCCTAGATTTTATATTTGACGCGAGGGCGGTAAGATTTCTCTCTTTTCACAATTGCCATAGTTTTCCCGCAACCTGGCCAACGAATGTCCCAGTCCGAGAAATTATACAACTAAAAATTGGATAACCCAAAACCTCTGACCGCATCTGCCAGTTTCTTTGAGCCCCAATCGAGGTAGACCTTGAGTTATATTGTTAGTGGCATAGTAGGCGTTAAAATTCCCTTAAGAATTTTACAAGGCAAGAAATTTCACTCGTTAGTGTATAGTCGGCTGTAACGGAATGCAAGACAAGCTGACACGAAGATCTCGATGTTCACCGCAAAGTTTCGAACTCTGTCTTGGTCGCTGTCCATTATTGCCCTTACTAGGTTTAGTAATGTCTGCATCGTCCGCTCAAGTAAAGTTACTTTTTTTCTGTCACAATTTAATACTGAGCCTGAAAGTGCTCAATTTTTTCTTAAGGTATTCCAGAAATGGTTTTATTAACTTTGTGAACACACGAGGGGCACAATTTGTCCTAAACGGTACAGCATTGTATTGGAAGAGCTGTCCCTTGGATATGTCTCTGAAATATATTTTATGACTCTCCATAACGGGAACCAAAATCCCTGCATATTCCAAATCCATATTCGTTAAGAAAGTATCTCTACGGAGAAGTCTGATCCCAGTTCAATAGCCTAGACTTAAGTGTTATATCCCTATAAATAGACAAAGTGTCTTGAGGTAAGGAATCAAACGTGTTGACCCATCAGCCTTGGGGGCAAGAAAAAGTTGGATAGGTGCTGATTTTTAGTTAGCTCAACTTTTTTACTGACAGCACCGCAGCTAAGTAATTCATAGATGGACTAATGAGATAGCTATGGCAAAGTGCTAAACCAGTCGGCATCTGAATGGCAAGTGACCACTTGAGTCCAACTCAGGACTTTAGCACCACTCCTAAAGCTCTGCCATTGATGATGAATACGCGTTAATGTCCATGCTGATCTACAAACCTCATCTGCAATAGTGGGTTGATGTTGTCAGTACGTTGTCTGGCCTTTTGGCCTTCAGTTGTTACTCAGTTTAGCCATTTCTATTTAGAATTGATCAGACCTACACCGAAGAGCAAGATATCACTGGAAGCCTCTGTCAGAGTACTCCTGAGTTCTTTACTTTAATGTGAATATCTGCCAGCATGCACTCCTCTCCCATATTTGAACCTAGAGGATAGAGTATTGCCACTTGCAGTTAAGGAACAGCTGACATGTTTCTGTACACAGCCCAAGCACGCATCCCTGCGTGCGACAATTTCTATTATGGTTTCCGTTATTTCAGAGTTCACCTTAGGTGGCTAGAATAGAACAGAATCTATTCATCTATCGTCATCAAAGAGATCTGCCCTCGAAATGTCAGCCTTGGAACAACGCGCGAACATTAATTATACTAAGGTCGCCGCATCATCGTGGTGATGCGTCACCTATTGGAACAGACTACATGGCCTTTAAGACAACACAATTCAGAGCGCCCTGCTGTTCGAGTGCCACCTATGCAAAATGTAACGTTAATCGGGCATAATGATATTTAACTTCCGTTATTACTGAACATTAGAACTTTGGTGGTTTCCTAACCGGAGATGTTCATACGTACAGTCATGTTCCATAGTTATCACCAGCCATGTGGAATTTGCTATCACAAGCAAAATTTAACGCTAGTCTACCATATATGTACCTAATTTGTATATGTTATTAATGAAAACTGGTACTTTAGTGGTTTCCTAAACTGTCATGTGCATTCTGACAGATATTCCAAGGTTATCACAAACCAAATGAAATTTGCTATCACAGGCAAAATGTGACGCTAACCTCACATAAGGTGCCTATTCTTTATCTGGTGATAATAAAAAGATATACATTGTCGGTTTTCTAACCTGACATGTTCATAATTACACACTTGTTCCACGGTTATCACAAACCACGTGGAATTTGCTATCACAAGCAAAATGTAACGCTAGTCTGGCATATATGAACGTAATCTCTATTTATTAATGGAAAATTTCGACGGTTTCTTAAACTGTCTTGTGCAATCTGCTGTTCATAAGATACCTAACCTCTCTCTCTGGTAATAAGGCAAAATATATCTTAATGACTTCCTAACCTGCCATGTTCAAACTTACAGTCTTGTTCTATGGTTATCACAAATCCGATGAAATTTGCTATCACAAGCAATTGAGAAGAGATTGTTGACCATACCTTGTTGCTATGATGTCCCAAACGCTTTCAGTGTTGATATTTGTACAACGGAGTTCAGTATTTAGTCCACCAAACATCTTCATTCTTCCTTGGTGTATTCTATCACAAGCTAGGTCCATGTTGCTATCCCAAGCAACCGAGTCCAATGTTACAACGTTATCCCAAATGTCTTCGTTCATCCTTGGTGTGGAGCTGACTATCCCAAGCCAGGTCCACGTTGCTATCCCAAGCAACCGAGTCTAATGCTTCCACGTTATCCCAAACGTCTTCGTTCGTCCTTCGTGTGGAGCTGACTATCCCAAGCCAGGTCCACGTTGCTATCCCAAGCAACCGAGTCTAATGTATCAGCGTTATCCTAAACGTCTTTGTTCGTCCTAGGTATGGAGTTGGCTATCACAAGCTAGGTCCAGGTTGCTATCCCAAGCAACCGTGTCAGAACGTTATCCCCAATCCCAAAATTCATTTAGGCACAGTTTGCATCGCCGGTGAGGCATCCATACTAATATTCATTTAACTTGCACATAAATCAGATTGGTTAGTCGTCAGTTACCTGATGGTGACGCCCCTTCCGAGGCCTGCACGCCACTTTATACATTGGCTGCTCGACGAAAGGAACCTTCAGGCGTCCGTCGGTCAGTGTCTCGTTCGATCACTCGGCAATGCATATCTATGGGCCAACCTTCTGTTCTGTTTTCTAATTCTAAATGTTCAGCGGAACCTCGACACTACACTGCACGTAAACGACGCGCGCCGATTAACGTCTTGACGGTCGGGCACGAGAACAACTGCTGAACATCTGGTTAGCTCTCACTGGAGAAAATGGTAGTATCATTTGGCACGCTCTGATTATCTGATATCAAGATAAAAGGCAACAAGTTATTTGAATCAGGATGTTGACTTTAAATCAATACAAGGAGAGTCCTCCAAACATTTGAAGATATTTTTTGAAAAACTTGATTCGGCGGTTTGTGCATTAAAGAAATTAGGCGGTTTGTGCATTAAAGAAATTAGACATTGATTATTTGTCAGATTTTGGTCTACTTATTACTGTCTAAATTGGATACTGAAACTGTCAAACTATTTGAGATGTCAATGAGAACTGATGCGTTGCCAGCATAGATGATGTAATCAAATTTTTAACAGAGCGGGAGAAAATCCTGAATAGGAATCAAAAGACGATCAGAGAAATTTAGATCTAGGGGGGTTAAATCATTTTTGGTTAGAGGTAATAGCGGCTCAGATACTAAGTCAGGTAATTCTTGTAGCTATTATCATAATCAGGGATATTTTATAGCGAGATGTGGTAAATTGAAGCGACTATTACCTAGTGGGGAAATTATCACCAGAGATGAAGCGACGCTCCTAGCTACTCCTAGCAATACCTCGAGTGGTGCTACTATCGCGGAATTTAATATAAATTGGCTAGTAACCTTGCCATATGTCATGTTCAGGAACATGAGGGTTTAACGGTATTATTATACACAGTGGTAGTGAATGTTTCTAATAGCCTGTTCGGCTAGACTACGAGATTTCTTTTAGATAGTGGTAGTCAAACAAATCTCCTGACAGCAAAATGTTGTAAATGTTTAAACCTTAAAATAAAGAAATTTTATTCATCGGTTCACGGTTTCGGGGAGATAAAGCAGCCTATCAGATGTTTAGTAGAAGTGGTTATTTCATCCCGCTACAATTCGGAAATTAAGTATTTAGTTAAGGCCCTAGTCGCAAACAAAAATTAAGAAAGTTTGTCTAGGGTAGACATTGATGCTTGATAAAAATAGTGCAACTGTAACATTTAAAGGGCTGTGAGTAAGGGTGAACCCTGCTCTCCCAAATTGCGAAAATTACGGATATTTTACAAAATAGATAAATGTCCGCATGTTTCCACACGTAAGCGTTCTAGTCGGTTATCTTCCAAAACAAAGAAATTAATGTTGATGGATCCCTCGAGCACTAAGAATTCCGGACGTAAACTCACTCCACTCTCGGAATGCCCGGGTAGAGAGTGGGCTCGAGGGAACAACATCGAAGATAAAATTTGTTTGACGGACATCTGCGGGATTAACAGCAACATTGATGCTGTTCATCACTACCTGCAATCCAATCGCCCCGCCATGTTTTTCTTGACGGAGACAAAAATCTCAGAGTCTGCACAGATTAACCATGTTAACTTCACAAATTACGAGGTGCAGAGGCTTCTCTACCTTTCCTTGGAGAGATGCTTGTTTCACTGACGCGGATACGTCGGCTGTCTGTCCTTTGATAACCGAAATTATCCACGTCGGAATACATCCCTCACACAGTGAGAGTGCCTGAACCAGGGACCAACGGCTGGTTTAACAAATCGTGTGACACTGCTCGCCAGCAGAAGATCAAGGCACACAGATCCTTCTTAAAAAACCCCACTGTAGAGAACAGACCAGCGGATATCGAGTCCAGAAACAAATATAAAGAAGCGGTTCGCAATGCCAAAGACCAGCAAGATATAAAAATTAGGCACAGGGTAATGTCGAAGCGCAATGGCAGTAGGTCTTTCTGGACGCTGGCCAAGCTGATTGAAAAGAACTTCTCACACAGTAGCCTTCCACCACCTACGTGTCAGGATGTAACGATTGTATCCGACTCAAAGGCCAAGGCGGAAGTGCCTGCCAAGATCTTTGTTGCCAACTCCACCATGGACGTTCCCCCCAACGCCCAAGTGCCGTCAATTCAAAAGGTTCTCTACACTATGCGGGAGGTAACAATCAGGGATAAGGCGATAACACGAGTGCTCTTGTCGCTCGACATCAACAGATCTTCTGGACCGAACTTGATTCCTGCCATTGTACTGAAGAGGTGTGCAGCGGAGCTAGCCCCAGTTCTTTCGCGTCTCTTCCAGATATCTTATGAATCCGGCATCTTCCCAGAAAACAGGAAATTTCCTCATGTCCCAAAAAAAAGATCTAAGACCGACCCTTACAACTACATGCCTATAGCTCTGCTTTCTGTTATAAGTAAGGTGATGGAGAGGTGTATAAATCGCGAGCTTCTAGACTACTTCGAACGTCACAGCTTGATTAGCGACAGGCAGTATGGTTTCCGGCACCAACGATTCCACAGGGGACCTCCTAGCTTACGTCACGCAATTGTAGAGTAAACTCATGCAGTCTTATGGTGAGGCTCATGTCGTTGCTCTTGACATCACGAAAGCGTTCGATCAGCTGTGGCCCGCTGCCCTCTTAAGCAAACTTCCATCCTATGGCCTTCTAGACAAGCTTTACAGATAGGTGGCTCACTTTATCTCTGCCCGCAAGATATCCGTCGTAATTGCCGGATTCTCCTCTTCATACCACAACGTCAACTCGGGTGTTCCCCAGGGATCGGTCTTGAATCCGACACTGTTCCTCTTGCGTATCAACGCCCTCCTTTCTTGCACGATCAACACAATCCACAGCTTCGCTGATGACAGCACTCTACATGCAGGAATTCAAATTGACAAGCCGATCTCTGCCGCTGAGCTGGAAATTAAGAAGACTAGCGACGACTTCCTCTCTGACGAGAGACTTGGAGGTTATCACTTTGGAAAACACAGTACTGTACTTTGACGAACACAAAGCGTCCTAGCGCTCATCCGGTTTCGATGGACGGCCGAGTTCTGCCAAAGAGCCATTTATTTCGACTGGTCGGAGTCCAGATCACCGAGGACCTGATCTTGCATGAACACATCTCGTCTATGGCGGCAGCTGCTGGGAAAAAGCTAGGCTATTTGTTTAGGGCTAAGAAGTACTTTTCTTCGCATGACCTCACTCTATACAAGGCCCAGATAAGGCCTAGCCTCGAGTGTTTCTCACACGTTTAGGGTGCTGCCGATTCGACTACATTATTATTTATGCTAGATGCTTGGGTCGTCTAGAGAACGGCGGTCCGACTGATAGATTACTCTTCTCTAAAAGACCCTTTCGCACCGGAGGGCCATCGGCAATCTAGCTCTTTTCTATCGCTACACCAACGGGCTTTGCTCCTCAGAGCTCTATTCCATGATGCCGCCGTTCAATGTGCTTGCCAGACAGACCCGCCTGACTTTGGCGTCCCATCGTAACCGTGTCGAACTTCGTACATCAAGAACTGGCCGATACGTCCGCTCCTTTGTCCGAGGGTATCGAGATTATGGAACAGTCTACAAGAGGAAGCTTTTCCCAGTTGTACTAACCTTAAGCAGTTCAAAAATCGTATTAACAAAATTTCTTTGGGATCATCATAGCAGCCGCGGTGATCCGGCATTTAGGCTTCTGCCTGTGCGGCTGCTTCGGTATATATACATATAGAAGATGACAATCAATCTGTTCCCTTTTTGGATTCAAGATTGATTCGTACCAATGACAATATATTACTGGTAGACTGGTACAGGAGACCAATTTCTTCCAGAAGGTTCCTGAACTTCAGGTCTTACCACGAACTTAAAATAAAAATAAACCTGGTGAAACAAAGGAAGAACGGGGTTATAAAAATCTCTGACAGTACTTTCCATCTTACCAATTTAAGGAAGCTTTCAGTCTTATTTATCAACAATGGCTATCCTAAGTATTTGGTTAACAGAATCTTGTTCAGCTCTCCTCCGAATACATTGCCAATGACGAATAACAATAGTGAAAATGACAACACTGTTCAGTCCAACCAGACACCCATAAATTCTTCAACCAATGAGAATAACAGCACTACAGTGGTTGCTCATATTTCCAGAGTTATGTTGTCTTGCCATACATCAAAGAACTAACACCAAAATTGATCAGGCTGTATAATTCCTTTAATTGTCGTTTTGCTTGTAAATCAGTGCTCACAGTCAACAGTTTGTTGTCCAAAATGAAGGTTGCTTGATTCAACCAAAACTGTCTATCGCATTAATTGCAACAACTGTAATTTAGTTTATATAGGCCAAACTTCCAGGTCACTGAAAGGCAGGATAACTTCACACAAAAGTGACGCCAGATTACATCCAGAGAGATGTGCTTTGGCATCTCATATTAACAACACAGGTCACTCTATGACAGTATTGAGGTTCTTGATAAAGAAAAAAGACTCTCAAAACGTTTATTTTTAGAAATGTTCCACATTTCCATGACAGATCATTGCATGAATAAAAAGGCTGATGTTAAGCAGCTCAGTGTCATTTATTCCTACCTCTTGAATTGCGAAAAGCTAGAACGGCTACATATCCAAATCGAACCAACATCGTCACAAAATTAGAATACATTTTCTCACTCACAATCTTTTTTATAAACTCACATAACCCATCTTTTCAAGGTTGTATCGATATCACACAATCGTACACTCATATGAACTACACACATTTTTCCAATACAAATTAATTCAGCATTTTAGTAATTTTGGGTGGAGGTTTACCGAGCGTCCCTCGTATACTTCATACCCAAATTTGGACAATGAGGTTTACAGTTCCACTGTCCGTCGCGTCAATCACTTGTCATCTGTCGACGCATTATCTTTCCGTGCCGTCCCCCCTCTCCACGTGTAGCGGAAGTAGGAGGTTAGAGACTGCATTCCGATTGTTTCACTAAAATGTCTTCTCACGTGTAATAATTTTTAATTTGTTCGGGTGGATTGATATTTTTAACATGTAACGAAGATATCTGTCGTTTTCAACAAGCCCAAAGTCCCCGTCCTTTTGTTTGATACTGATTACAAGTTCTATCTCCTCTACGTTCGTTTTGAAACACATTGTGGCTACAACCTCAACGACGAGTAGTTGTTAGACAATTTAAATCTGTCCTGTTTTCTTTGCTAGCATCACAATTGTGTTTTCAGAATCCTGATGAAGTCAACTTAAGCCTAAAAATTTGCCAATCTCCCAATTAACAATTAATTGTATTTTGTGCCCAACTGGTCGTTGGCTTTGGCAATGACTACTGCTTATATATATATATATATATATATATATATATATATATATCCTTTAATTTCTTTGGGTAGACGGCAAAGTATTGCAAAAGTACTCTCGTATACCTTAAAATATCAAGCTTTCTAAGAATTTTTTCTTCATCGTCTGGAGCTGGAAACAATTATTAAAATAGCAACTAATAGTAATTGGGAGAAAATTATTTACTTACTAAGTCGGCGAGATTGTTGCTGAAATTGTTTTTTGAACAACAGTGAAGGGAACACATAATCGACGAATAAACACTGCAAGAGGTTCGATTAGGACGGAATTATGTTATTGTTAAATGGCAAATCATTTTGAAATGTTTTGTTTAAAATTAGGCGTTGATTGATTTTGGAAGAAATTTGGAGATTTTGAAACTATCAACTATTGAAAATTCGCCCGAGATTTCATCTTTTTTTCCCTTCACTGTTGTTTAAAAAACAATTTCAGCGACAATCTCGCCGACTTAGTAAGTAAATAATTTTCTCATAATTACTATTAGTTGCTATTTTAATAGTTGTTTCCAGCTCCAGACGATGAAGAAAAAATTCTTCGAAAGCTTGAGATTTTAAGTTATAAGAGTGTACTTTTGCAATACTTTACGTTCTACCCAAAGAAATTAAAGGATATCTTCTACTAACAGTTAAGGCAATTAACTATGAATAATATATATATATATATATATATATATATACATATAAAGATGGTCTTATCAGGGTGGGGGCCAATTAGGCAATGCAAATTTGAGTCCTATAATGGCGGACTTGCCAGCACATCGGGTGCAGCAAGTCAAGGCGTTCTTGAGTACGGGGGTGGAATACTACGGACCGATTTATTAGAGCCCTAGCACAAAATAGTTCGGACATTATCTAATTTTATCTCAAAGTTTGTTTATTTTTTACGGTTACAAAATATTCGTAAATGTTTCGTTGCGGATCATTTCTTAACTGCTGTTTCATTTTGTGCCATACAGTTTCGATAATATTCAAATCAAGACTACTGGAAGATGGAAATATTATTAACCTGCAACCATTTTCCGTGGTTTTGGCCGTATTACATGACGCCCCATCTTGTTGAAAAATAAAGTTTCCATCAGGTGATAAAGTTGTAATGGACACTAGAAAATTGGTTTCAAGGATATTTAGCTGCGTTTACAGTTCGGCACGTGTATCATGTAAAAAACCTATAAAACGTCAAAAAACCTAAGAGATGTCAACTTGCAGACTAGGTAGTTTTTAGGGTCAATCCACGTTTGCTCACTTGGGTCGTTGTAAGCGCGATCCAAAGCGTCCGTCTATGGAGGATTAACTGAACGATACGAGATACTCTTCTCTTCCCAAATATGCATTACTGGTTGCAGAGACCCACTTAGTTTATAGACCTCAAACTGTAGTGTTTAAAATGTGAAGAAGGAAAGTTTGGTTGAGTAGCAAGACCGCATCTGGATGATTGTATTGGTCTGCATGGTTATAAAATTGAGAAAATTATTACTGACTATGCTGCCAATGAAATAGATCTATTAGCTGTGCCAGACGGTTTATTTGTGTTGTTCTTTCTGAAGACAGGTTATGTTCAAAACTATGTGTTGTAATTTCAAAAACTTTGAGAATTACATAAAATCACCACTGCACCCGCGTTGCGATACTGTCAGCATGTTTATGACTTGTAATTCCACAGTGTACAGTGAATATAATTGCAATATGTGGCAGTATGTAAGTATAAAATATAAGATTCCACTTGAAGTTAATTCTCATCTGCAGTGATTGAATTAATTATTCATCTTTTGTATGTTACTCAAATCAGCATTTGTTGAACTCAAGTTCTAGTTGTCAGTATTCAACTATTGTATTAATGGAAGGAAACATTAACATTACGTAAGAACTCCAGCACAGTTTCTGAAACTGTGGATGTCTTTTCCACTTGTCACTATTGTCTCACTTATTATTAAAACCATATATTATTGTTGTTTGAAGATTGGCTACATTCTCCTACATAACATAGTAGACAGTACATTAATTAAAACTTATAAATTAAAAGGATTTAATTCTAATTTTGGTAGTTCTATTGAGAAAGAATGAAAATGAAACCATAACTCAGTTTTGGTAGACCTCATCGATGAACAAGAAGTAATGGAAGCATACTGAAATAAGCAACAGATTCAGCGCTGGTATTTCAGTCAGAGATACTAAAAATCAAATGTTATATTGTGAAAGTATTAGTAAAATTAAATAACAATATAGTTGTAACTGGAAAATTGCTGAACATGGAATCAGTAAAATTACCCAACTTTATAAATCACTCTTTAATGCTTACATAATACTTGAATTGTCCATTTGCTGAAGAAGTAGTTCTTCTATATAAAACAACCAGTGAGCAGTATAAATGGCTGTATTCGAATGAATCAAAGATCAATGTCAATAAATCAAATCTCTAATTCTTAAATAGAAGAATAAAATAGTAAAAAAATTCTCAATAAGAATAAACAAAGTTGATGTAGAAATATTTTAATATCAAGCATCAAATACGTAGGGTTAATTATATATTGTGACAAGAATAAATACGAGTAGTACTGTTGGCGCCATCTGTTGCGAGACTCTCCTACTCGCCAGAGCTTCCTGGCCGATCTCTGTTTTTACGCGGATCACGACCGCACAAGTCGCTTTTCGACATTTGTGAGGACCGTGCCAGTGACTCGCCTTCTAGATCGACGCGAAGTGACCTCAACGATTCTGGAATGCGGCTATGTGGCTCACCGGAATATGCTCGACACACGACGAGGACTATATAACTCGACAGCCAGGAGAGGGAAGCAGAGTCAGTAGAGCAGAGCGGAGTGGAGTATAGTTCAGTCAGACATAAATAGTGGTGTACATAAATGTTCTATCAAGTTAAACAAATTAGTGCATTTCTTTTTGTAGAATCCAGTGTTTTAATCCATACCCAGAAAAACGCTACCTTGGTGACAGGTGTGGGGTGTGGATTATCGGACATTTAATGAAAATAAATCGGACGATCAGTGAAGGACAAAAGGCGTGATTGGTTGATTTGGAAATTGCCGATTTAAAGAGAGAGCTGGAGGTAAGTGAGTGCGACACGGCTGGAAAGAAAGTAGAATTACAGGAGCGGCTTTGTCAAGCACTGGTTGGAGAAGGCGAAGACTCGGATACTTTCATTTTTACCGGTGCAGGGGATATTGGTTTAATACTGCAAAACCTTTCGACCAAGACCACCGATCTTTTAGAAAACTCGACCGAGTTAGAAATTCGGCTCGTGGAAAATTGTGCCAACCTAGGAGGAAGGCTCGTGGAAAATTGTATCAACCTAAATGGAAAGCTCGTGGAAAATTGTGCCAATCTAGGAGGAAACCTCTTCGATTTACACGAAAGTACAGTCAAATTAGAAGAGAAGTTTTCGGAAAATACCGCCAATTTAAAAAAAGATTTGGAATATAAAATTATGGAAAATTCTTCCAAGTTGGAAAAACGGATTTTAGAACTCTGGAGGACAGAATTCAAGAAGTCCAAGGCAAGTTTGCCGCTTTAGACGTCAAGACCATCGACGAACGACAGCGTGGACTTCCCTTGGAAAATCAAGTGAGGTTAGAGCTTCTATTGGGGCAGCTGGTCATCTGCGAATGTAACCGCCGCAATTTGATGGTACAATGCCTTGGAATGTGTACCAACGTCAGTTTAAGGCAGCCGCGAATGCAAATGGTTGGCCATTGACCGAAAAGGCAACTGCACTCACTTTGGCCCTGTGAGGAGATGCTGCAGCTATTCTTCAAAGGATATCACCCGAAGAGCAAGAGGTCTACGGACAACTAATAGGACATTTGGAGATGCGATATGGCCAGTGACATTTAGAACATGTCTACCATACTCAATTAAAGAATCGGTTCCAGAAGTCAGGCGAGTTCCTTGTAGGAATTCGAAGCGGATATTGCGCGGTTGGTACGATTAGCATATCCCGATGTTCAGGAAAGGATAATGGAGCGATTGGCAGTTCAATGGACTTGGATGGATGGACTACTAGCACATCCACCTAAGCTGGTAGATGCGCTAACTCGGGTCTTCGAAGCCGCTAAAAACACAAACAAAAAGCCAGGTCCGAGTCCGCCAGATGGTACCAGGAGATGACGAGTTCGAAGAGTCCGTCAAGCGCATTGTTAAGGAACTTGATGGTGAACGTCGCCGCCAGAACAGCAAGTTCGAATGTTGGAAATGTGGCAAAATAGGGCACGTTAAGAGACTCTGTCCTGAAGGTGCTAGTCCCCATCCAGCCACTCCGGAAAATAAGGGAGGTCGATGTGGAGGGGCTATCGTCGACCTGTAGCCAACAAGCCCCATCAGTTAATACCGTCTAAGTCTCCTCGCTTAAATATCAGTCTAATAGTGTTTCTGTCGATGCTTTTGTGGATACAGGTGCGGAAAGACTATCATAAGGCCCGACATGGTAAAAGCATTGGCGAAAATTCGACCATCCAAATGGTGACTACAAACGGCGACGGGAGACCCAGCAAACGTGTACGGTGAAGTTAACATCGCATTTGGAATAGGAAAAGCTAAATTAGAACATCCGGCGATAGTAGCTGATACTGAGGACGAGGTAATCATCGGAATGGACATCATGGACACAAAGGGCTTCGAGTTGAACTTCAAGCAAGGACTCTTGAGAGTCAACAATGAGGAGGTCATTTTACACCGGGAAAGGAATCGAAACGTACGAGTTCTATTGCCTGAAGACACCGTGATCCCAGAACGAAGCAAAGTTGTATTGTATGGATCGGTAGAGGGCCAAACTACAGAAATAGCCATGTTTGAACCTAGCATGCATGTCGAGGCTATTGGCCGAGGGACAGCAGTTGCAAAGACCCTTGTGCGTGCTGATAAAACTATTCCTGTGGGACTAATGAATGTCAGTCATTACCCTGTGTCATTGAAGAAAGACTCGGAGCTGGGACACTGCTGTCCAGCTTCTGCAATCATTCGAAATATGCCAGCTGTAGAAAACTCAGGGGTCATTCCTAAGAAACTGGAAACACGCAAAGATCTAAGACCAGACCAAAGAAAGAAGCTGAAACATGTAATACATAGATATCGGGATGTATTCGATACTGGACAGAAAGGAAGAACCAATAAATTCCAGCACAAGATCAATACGGAAAATGCCCGCCCCATCCGGCAGACGGCAACAAGGCTCCTACGTGCTAAAAGAGAGGAGGCTGACAAGCTCGTAGACAGTATGGCCAACGAGGGAATCATTGAACCGTCCAACAATCCATGAGCCTCATTCTCCACAATGAGTTGCAGTTTTGGGTGAAATTGTTGGTGCAGAGTTCCTAGGTCTTCTGTTACAAGATGGAATTTTAAAAGCAGATCTATAAATACAGTATATGAATATCGCGAATTGTTAATAGAATGCATGGAAAAAATAGAAGCTACCTCAAAACAATCAGTTACCATCAATCAAGCCACTGGTATTGGCCGTATGCTACAAGATTCTAATTTAATTGGAATTAATTTACCGGCGACCTGATTTCAGAAATATGAGTGGTGCCATTAGTTTGTTACAGTTTTTTATAGAAAATAATCTTCAGAGCATATTTTTGCCACCTTTACACTTTACAAATAATTGTTACCATACCAATGACTACGGCCGAAAGTGAAAGATGCTTTTCGACATTGAAGAGAATAAAAACATTTTTGCGAAGTTCTATGAATGAAGAAAGACTGTCAGCCGTAGCAATGCTACGCTGTTCTGAAATTGAGTCCATGGTAAATTGACAATCATGATTTCAGGGTTTTAAAAAGAGCATGGGCATGTAGGAGCACCAATTATGAGACATTACAAGGTGTAAATGGGAAAATGGAGTTGCAGCTTGAAGTTAAATTCTTCATTACTTTGTACCATCATGGCAGAAAATTCCACAACTAATTACAAGAAAACTGTGGGAATCAATTCCCTGCTTAAGGAATGTCAAACACTGAATAGGACTGATATTTGAGGTGCTCGCCTTGTTTTACAATATTAGCCTTGTGGGCATATATATATATATATATATATATACTGATATAAGCAGAAAAGGTTTTTTTTTAAATGGGAAGCTGTAATGAAAATGTATCGTATCAAAACTTCAAACTGTCAATTTCAATTATTTGAATGTTCTGTGTGTATATATTATATGTATAAATTGTGGTTTTTAGTTCCTGTTGACAATGCAGACTACAAAAGAAAAATATTCGTCAAAAACAAAAGCTCCAGCTGCTGACCATGATAATCAATACAGCAATGTGGTTGGAAATAAGAAAAATGATACAGTCAGCCTCAGGGCAAAAACAAAGCCTTGAATCGAATTGCAGAGAACTTCAATTTTCAACGTTTTCTAAAGAACTTTGTATGGTTAATGGAGATAATGAAAAATGCTTATTTTTGGGAAATAATCTAACCTGTTAACCATCATTCAAAAATATATAATCAAGTTCAAACTGTCAATTTCAAATATTTGACTATTCTGTGTATATGAATTCAGTTTGGTTTGAAGTTCAACCCTGCAATGCATTAATAATAGACAAAAATATAACCATATAATTAAAAACAATAAAACCAATCTGGTGAGGTATCAATAGAAAAAAGTAGGCCTAGCTTTACATTGATAAGACGTTTAATTTCCAGTAGCTGCACTGATGTAAAAAGCAGAATTTGGTAAATGTGAAAAAAAAGGAATTGTGATTAAATAATCTGTTGCAATATACCTTTTCAGAGGAAAAACAAAACCTTTTCCTGTTTATTTTGGCAAATAAAAGTAAGATAATACTGAGAGACTGCTGTTTACAAGCATAGGATGTCTGATAGATTCCAATAAGGTCCCAGCATTTTACTTTCTTGACAGTGTTGTACAACACATTAAAGTGGTGCTTGACGATCCCTGTGATAGTACTTTTCTTACTTATAGAATTTAAATAGTGTAGATTGTTAACCGTTGGATAAAGGGGCAGATTCTTTAAAGAGCAAAATCCACTTTCATATGAAATAAGCTAATGGACAGTCTAGGTAGGACGTCCAGTTGCATGTTTAACAAAAACTAACTCTTAAAAAATAAGAGGACACTATGCAACAGAGTTAGTTAAAACTTTACGGTTATTCAGATATAAATACGTTTTCAGAGGCTGCTGGAACTCGAACAACTCAAAGAACGTTTCTTATTTATTAGATCGTGTTATAAACTATATTATACGCCAAAGCTAGTAAGGAAACATAAATAAATTTTTTCCCAATTATTTTCGAATTATAAAAGGGGATAATTCATGTAAACGGTGCCCAGGAAGAATAAAAACATTGTTGAAAAAAGAAACACTAAAAAAAGAATAATAACTTTTATTCAAACTGGTTTGCTACATATCAAGGGATATAGTTGTAGAAAGTAATTTGGATTTTTGTTTTCAATGCTGCTGTATGTTTTTGCCAGGTCAAGCCATTATCAAGGGTGACCCTGAGGTTCATGACAGAATTTTTTCATTGTATACGACTACCGTCCGCCGAAACGTCGAGTGGGGACCGCGTCGTTTTCTGCTACAATACCTATATTTTCGAATGATTACTTTTAATCAAATCAGCCAACGTTCCGCCCACTCTAGTACTTCCTCCTTTACACCTTGTAATTTGACGTGAACTAGATTACCAGTACTTGACTGGCGCAGTGTCGTCAGGATAGAGGTAGACTTCACACCACAGTTGTTGAGTAAAAAGCGAGTGAGGGATTGGTTCTAGGACCGAACCTTGAGAAAACGTTAAATTTGATCTGAAACTTCCTTCGACGCAGAATGTTAGTAGTTGTTAGAAGCGAAAAAGAGAAACAATTTTGTATTAGTTTATAGAGGAGACCCGCATGCCACACGTTGTCAAAGGTTTTTGAGACATCCAAAAGCAAGATGCAGGTACTCAAGTTGAGGGTGAATCCTTTGGGTACATGTTCCACCAGCCTGACTGCCTAAAGCTCGGTACTTATGCTTCGACCGAGAGTCGAATTGAACGTTACGAATCAAATGGTTATCTGACGAGAAAGAAAGGATTGGCTTCATACGAAAACATATATCCCTTACGCAGTTTAATCCACAAAGTTTAACCTCCTATATCTATTCATGAATCAAAATAGCAGGTAGTAGGGATGGGCAAAGATCACTTGTCATTTGGATAACCGGTTTCTTAGATCGGCCTGTTCAACGCGTTATTTTATAATGTGCGGTTATTAAATCAGAAAGTTCAATTTCTTTTCTAACTGTAATGCATATAGGCATCCTGGATATACCCCCGTATTCATATTTCAATCTCCAATACTTACCACCTTCCCCTCTGTACCGACGTCTAAATTTGTCAATGCAAGTTTTGATAGTGATATTGCATCTCTTTGAGGCTATGCTGGTTTCTTTGTTTCGTCCCGTGCCCCCTCCGCATTCGCTCTTGAGTCAATCGATTTTAACATCAGTTCAAATTTGAAATTTGTAGTCGGCTTTTTATATCGTATGCTTATTGCAGTGATAAATATAAGTGAAAATGGCAGAACGTGATTTATTTGAATCGGGTGAGCACTCCCAGAGGTCCTCAACCCCTCTACTTCATTTACCAAGGAGGTATATTCGTGATAGGTCGAATCCGCTGGAGCATTATAGGGACCAAGAATTTCAAAAACGCTTTCGATTCACAAAGGATTGCGTGGTTCACGTTCTCTATCCTATGGTCTACTTGCATTGCTCAAAGATACATCCCATCCTGAGAAGCCGAGATTACAAGATACTGTTGCAGGACAGAATAATTCTAGTGTAAGGCACGTTATTAGAGGAAAAAGAAGAGTCGATATATATTTAAATTGTTTGTCCACACAGTGTTTTGTTTGTAGAGCTTCTAATTTTGAAAGTAGCATACAATATCGTTAACATCATGATGAAACATTTGTTTTAAGAGAAAAGAAGAATGACAAATTGATGAAATCTGTATTTCCATATATTTCTGAAAGAACTATTATATTTCTAAATAAATATTGATTTTACCAATGATGCTTTTATTTACATTCCACAAAAACTTGCCACCTGAAAAGTATAATACATGAAATTGTTAATGAACTCATACGTAGTATGTCAAAACGTAAGTATCACCAATCCAATGATGACTTTATATCCAAAAGGTACAACTAATTAAAGGAATTATGAATATGTAGCCCAAAAAACAATATATCAAAAATGAAAAACTATAACAGTGTATCACAATAACCTTTATTCATTTTTAATTTACTTACATAAAATATACAGGGTGTTTTCCAATTGAATGTCTATATTTAAGGGGGTAACTTTGAGTCCATTTGAAGAAGAATATTTCATATGACGTATATCCTAAATCTCTTGACCTTTGAGAAACAGAGTGGTAAACTTTTCAAAAATTAATAAAAATGTTTGTAAAGATCTGGAATACCACTTTAAATACTTTATCAAAGTTTGGCATACATGTACATCAAGAGGTATTTGTAATGCAACATTCTTTCAATTCCCACCAGTGGCGTTCGTACGAATTTCACTTGCCTATTTTGGCAGACAATGATATTAAGCAAATGATTTCTCTTAAAATAAAAATTGCTCTTAAAATCATCAGTCATTTCTGAGCAAATTTTATGAAATTAAAATACTGTTTCTTTGCATGATCCTAATATCGTTAGTATCACAATGTCACTATGTATAAATAAACAGTATTTTTGAAAAGATTTTTTTTTAGTCAGACCTATGATTTCCACCCAAAAAATAGAAACTATTTCGCTGCATGGTGATATTGTCATATTAACAATATCCAGAGACAGTTTTTATTTTTATGAAAACCGTACATCAGATTGAAAAACTTTCAAGTGATTAAATTTGCTTAGATGTGATTAAAAATTTTAATAAAAGAGACACCAGTGGCATACCATTACTGCCTGTCAAAATAAACAGGTGAAATTCCTTAATAGCATCACTGGTGGAAATTAAAGAAATGCCTCGTCACTCATGTACAATTAGGAAACACACTGAATTGCAGCTCCTAGTATTACAAGAGGTAAATGCACACTTTTGAGCCAACGATTTTTTTTTTGCTGTTTCTATAATAACTAACAAACTTTGCTTTTCATATGAGTGTTTCAAATATCAAACCAGTTTAATTCTTGATATTTCTTTTTCAACCCGAAAATGCTTTTCTTTCACATGCCATACTTTTGATAGATTTTCCCTTTTAAGTTGGGGTTCCAAATTAATTAAAATCTTTCAGTATTGAGATTTGAATTTCTTAATAAAATGATTGAAAATTTTAAGGTTCCTTACCTTTTTTCCTTATACAATATGCTACAACACTAATATATGGTGCAACACATTTAAAAAGTAGAACATACTGTTCTTTGAGGCTCAGTGCATCAATCTTATTATTGCCGCTGATGTATTTTTTTGGTATCCTCAGTAGCTGGAGTCTCAATTATAAATAATAATTTAAAACCACAATTTATACCTAGAAGTTTAAATTCAAATGAAATTTTGTATCTCAGAGCCAGGTAAGACCTACTTGTAATGATCAGCACATTTACTTAACTTTATAAGTTATGTTAAGTCGCATATGATACAATACAAGACAAATTATATATGAAATGCAATTACCTTATTATCTCACTTATTGGGGCTTAACCTAGCCTAACTTTGAGGTACACATTTTAAAATAATGGGTCTTTTCTGCTTATCTAGACCTTTGAAGTGTTTGAAATTTGTTTAACAGGAAAGTGATTCCCTGGATGAGTCAGAATTTTCTTGTATTTTTCCATTTGTAATTAATTGTGGAATTTTATGTCATGAAGTTTTTCTGATTTAAATTCATGCTACAACTTTGTTTATCCTCTGTAATACTTCATATTTGGTAATCCTACATGGATATGGTATTTCAAGCATCCTGAAATAACAATGATAAATGGTAATTACGATATTCACATACACATATTGTACATATTTGTAGCTTGACACTTCACATAGAGTCCAGTAATGATTTGTGAACAGGAATCTTGAGATCAACAATGCAATTGCATTCGGGATATGTTTATTATCCATGGAGCATGGAGGAACCAAGTTCTTGTAAAGTCTGTTTGGATGAATTACACCTGAAAATAATGCAATAAGTATATAATATGAATATCAAATGATTTGTTTTGTAACTTACCAACCTTCATCAAGAGAACAGCTTGGTTGTAAGCTTCTGGACTTTCATACATACAAATACAATATTATAATATAATATATCCATGTGCATTAATTTTCCTAACCCATCAATTTCTTGAAGATATTACAGGTTGTGGAATTTGTTCAGTGTAGCCATGTATTTTTGAGTGATCGACAGTATTTCCAAGAAAATTATAAATTATTGTTCTGCTATCATGTGTCTTGAACGTCAAAACAACCTCAAGCCAGAACTGTCAGTATGTCGGAAATCAAAAGGAGGACATACATGTACGTTAACGAAGAATAGTAAGTAATATTATCGAAATCAAGAAGGCCATAAACGAGCCCTACAATTGTAGGGACGACTGACGATACGGGCCTTAGTCAGCACACAGTGAATACTACATTAAAGAGTCTTTTGATATATCTCGACAATTTAATAGGTTGCAAATACCACCTGAACATGTGATCCCAAGTCTAGCACGGCAATCTAACTCTGGAATCCCTTGGTCACCATCTCAGAATATCTTTTTGATAACAATTATTTCACTTTTAACAATAAAACCTATTCACACACACATGGTTGTGCAATGGGATCAGTGTTATCACCAATTTTAGAAGAATATGTAATGGATGACCTGCTTGATATTGTCATACAGGTATTGCCTTATAACCTTTTCTTTATTAAAAAATACGTAGATGATATAACTTTTGCCTACCTATTGAAGGTTTGGATGGTATTGTAGAAGTTTTTAACAGCTATGATCCCTATATTCAATTCACCATAGAAAAAGAAGATGATAATAATTCGATTCCTGGACTCAAAAATCATCCGAAACAACAATATCTTAATGGTAGACTGGTACATGAAGCCTATGCATCAGGCAGATTCCTGAATTTCAGATCCTACCACAAACTTAAGATAAAGATAAATCTGGTGAAACAAATGAAAACAAGGGTCAGTAGCATTTCTGACAGTACTTTCAATCTTTCAAACTTACGCAAACTCTTAACACTCTTCATGAATAAAGGTTATCCAAGATACCTGACTAACAGAATTTTGTTCAGCTCTCCCACTGTTATACCACTTTAACAGAACAATGATAACAACAATCCCAACCTCTCCAGCAATATCAATGACAATCTTCCTAATAATACAGATATTTCCTCTAATTCAAGAATTAGTTTTGCAATCCTGCCATATATTAAAGACCTAACACCAAAACTTTCTAGATTGTGTAACACTTTAAATGGTCGCATTGCTTACTCACAATCAACAAAGTTTTCTCCACAATGAAAGATAGAGATCCTCTGCTTGGCTTATCCAACATCCATCAATTGCAATAACTGCAATCTCACCTACATAGGTCAAACTTCAAGAACCCTAAAAGGTAGCATAACCTCACATAAAAGTGATGCCCGAATACATCCAGAAAGTCGTGCTCTGGCTTCACACGTCAACTCCACAGGGCATCAAAAGGGATACACTGATATCAAGGTGCTTGACAGAGAAAATCATCTATCGAAACGCCTGTTTCTGGAAATGCCACATATCTTCATGACAGACAATTGCATGAACAAAAAAGCTGAGCTGATTTCAAGCAACTTAGCGTCGTCAATGCATATTTGCTAAACTGCGAAAAATTGGAAAAGCAGCATATCTCCCCTAACATCGACCCCTCCCAATAATCGCTCAAACTACTTAATAAAAATTCTTCACTATCTATAATAAAATCAAAATAAAATTGCTAGAAATCTTTTTTCCTCACGTGTGAATATTCCCTACAGATTACCTAGCTCTTTGGTAGGATAACATCCAAATCACACTCCTTCCACAACAACATCTATCAAATTTGAAAATAACTTTGTACTTCATCAACAAATGCACAACCTCTTGCACTATATTATTATTACTATAGTCAACGCCAAACAAAGTGGCGTGCACGTCATCAAGGTGGGTGTGTTGAAAAATTTACATTGTTGCCAAACTTTTTGTAAAATAATAAAATTTATTATTTACATATCTAGGTTTATAAGCAATATTAACCTCAAATGAGAACAAAAATAATAGTATAATAAAATTATAGATCTGTACTTGCATAATCATTAAGTATGACAATTATTGATCAGATGACACTATGAAACTACCATATTTAATTGATAGCTTAAAGGTACTGAATAAAAATCCAAATGGGGTCCTCCAAATTTTATGCATGGTATTTATTTTACAGAATTCATACAGAAAAATGCATTCTAAAATTAGGTAAGCTACTGGTGTAAGCTTTTTCTGTACAATAAAGTTAGTCGGAGTTTCTTTCTTCAGCGCTGTCTGAATCTGAATCTTCATCACTCTCAAAGTTGATTATTAAAGGTTCGATGTCTGGTCGATCAAAAATTCGTTCTCTTTCATACCATTTAAAAATTTCTTGCTCAGTATGTCGAACACTATTTTTCCACATGTCTGGGGTAACCGTTTGTAGAGCCTCGTTCCACATATCCAAACAGTCTTTTTCACTGTTACCATCTCTACCAATATGTCTGTTATAGTAACCTTTTGCTATGCCCCAAATTAACTCAATAGGGTTAAATATACAATGGTAAGGAGGCAGACGAAGAACTTTGTGCCCATGTTGTTCCGCCAATTATTCATCAATCACGTATAGTTTAGGTGGTTTGTTTCTAAAAAAGCAGTTATTTTAAGAATAGGAATAAACAAAAGAAATATAAACTGTCGACCAAAATATATATAATTAAGAAGCATTATGTACCGAGCAACAATACTCAATAGCTCTGTTTTAAACATTGTGTTTAAAAATGGTATGTTTTGATTTGTCAACCAGTCTTGGATATTTTTTTTTTGTCCATGCATTGTTGGGCACTTTGTTCAATATCATGCTGTGATAAGGGGCGTTATCCAGTATAATCATAGATGGACTCTCCAATTTTTCTAATAACTGATGTTGAAACCATTTCAAAAAATTGTCCTGGTTCATCTCTCCATGGTAATCGCTCAATTTTGTTTTCGAAGAAAATATCGCTTCACTACCCTCAATAAACCCATTTTCATTTCCAGCATGTAATATAATGTATCTAAAATATATTAGTTTTAAATTTTATTGTGCAAATTGTGTAAAAGTACATACCTTTTACCATCTGTTTTAATAGCTTTCACGCTTTTTTGGTTTCCATTTTGCCAAGAGCGACCTATGGTCCCATTTTGAAATATCCAAGTTTCATCGAGGAAGACAAACTGGTATAAGGCCTCAACCTTGGCTTGATTGTATTGCCTTAGAAATTCCACCCTTTTCAAAGCTATACTTGGTAGTTCCATGAGCCCTCGTCGCGGATTGTCCTTAAGCCACTTAAATCCAAGATCTCTAAGCAACCGCCTTAAAGACGTGGCACTACCATCAAATAATGCCCTATCTCTTAATCGAGACCATAAAGTTTGTATCGTAACTTGTTCTTCTGAAACCATGTGTAATATGACATTATAATTTAGTTAACAAATTAATGCAAATTTCTGATAAGTTATTATAATAAGATCACTTCTCGAATGGCACTTGTATCCAATGTCGCTGTGTTGGTTACACGTTTAATATAACTCCGCTTTTTCTTGGGCGATTCTAAATTTGCATCACTTTTCACACCCTCGGAAATACGACTAACTGTCCTTAAACTAATTTTTAAAGCAGCAGCAACACGCTACAAAAAATGAAATAAAATTTCACTATTATTAATATACATTACATATAATTATTAGTAACCTACCTCTTGAACAGCATTTAAAGGCAACAAAGGCCCGTTGTTGTCCCTTTCTTGCTCAAAGTAGTGCATTAACGAGGCAACGAGTTCCTTACACCGACTATTTAACTGTTTGGGCGTCTTTATATACCAAAATTGCCTTTATCTACTCGTAAAATGAATAATTTTGTTTTGAAACAAACAGTTGTTGATTTACAGTATGCGGGGCCAAAGGATTTATAAAGATTTGAAATGCCACAAATTGATTCAGTGTCAAAATTAATACAAATGTCAGTTCCCAGTTTAAATAAGTTTCAAGGTGACAATGTGTCAACGCTGCGAAATCGGTTTAGTGCGTTTACATGTCGATAAGTGATTGGAGCGTTTGCAAAACATTTTATTTCGCATAATGCGTCTAAATTTATCAGAAAGCAACTTATGTGATATTTTAATAACAATGTTTATATGACTATTAACCATAATAAGAGAGTAATGACCATTTTACAATTTATATATCACATTAATATGAAACTGCAATAGAGCAATTGTTTGTGATAGAAACCTAGGCATTAGGTCGGGGAATTTTTATCGTGATGACGTGCACGCCACTTTGTTTGGCGTTGACTATACCTACATATAGTCAACGCCAAACAAAGTGGCGTGCACGTCATCAAGGTGGGTGTGTTGAAAAATTTACATTGTTGCCAAACTTTTTGTAAAATAATAAAATTTATTATTTACATATCTAGGTTTATAAGCAATATTAACCTCAAATGAGAACAAAAATAATAGTATAATAAAATTATAGATCTGTACTTGCATAATCATTAAGTATGACAATTATTGATCAGATGACACTATGAAACTACCATATTTAATTGATAGCTTAAAGGTACTGAATAAAAATCCAAATGGGGTCCTCCAAATTTTATGCATGGTATTTATTTTACAGAATTCATACAGAAAAATGCATTCTAAAATTAGGTAAGCTACTGGTGTAAGCTTTTTCTGTACAATAAAGTTAGTCGGAGTTTCTTTCTTCAGCGTTGTCTGAATCTGAATCTTCATCACTCTCAAAGTTGATTATTAAAGGTTCGATGTCTGGTCGATCAAAAATTCGTTCTCTTTCATACTATTTAAAAATTTCTTGCTCAGTATGTCGAACACTATTTTTCCACATGTCTGGGGTAACCGTTTGTAGAGCCTCGTTCCACATATCCAAACAGTCTTTTTCACTGTTACCATCTCTACCAATATGTCTGTTATAGTAACCTTTTGCTATGCCCCAAATTAACTCAATAGGGTTAAATATACAATGGTAAGGAGGCAGACGAAGAACTTTGTGCCCATGTTGTTCCGCCAATTCATCAATCACGTATAGTTTAGGTGGTTTGTTTCTAAAAAAGCAGTTATTTTAAGAATAGGAATAAACAAAAGAAATATAAACTGTCGACCAAAATATATATAATTAAGAAGCATTATGTACCGAGCAACAATACTCAATAGCTCTGTTTTAAACATTGTGTTTAAAAATGGTATGTTTTGATTTGTCAACCAGTCTTGGATATTTTTTTTTGTCCATGCATTGTTGGGCACTTTGTTCAATATCATGCTGTGATAAGGGGCGTTATCCAGTATAATCATAGATGGACTCTCCAATTTTTCTAATAACTGATGTTGAAACCATTTCAAAAAATTGTCCTGGTTCATCTCTCCATGGTAATCGCTCAATTTTGTTTTCGAAGAAAATATCGCTTCACTACCCTCAATAAACCCATTTTCATTTCCAGCATGTAATATAATGTATCTAAAATATATTAGTTTTAAATTTTATAGTGCAAATTGTGTAAAAGTACATACCTTTTACCATCTGTTTTAATAGCTTTCACGCTTTTTTGGTTTCCATTTTGCCAAGAGCGACCTATGGTCCCATTTTGAAATATCCAAGTTTCATCGAGGAAGACAAACTGATATAAGGCCTCAACCTTGGCTTGATTGTTTTGCCTTAGAAATTCCACCCTTTTCAAAGCTATACTTGGTAGTTCCATGAGCCCTCGTCGCTGATTGTCCTTAAGCCACTTAAATCCAAGATCTCTAAGCAACCGCCTTAAAGACGTGGCACTATCATCAAATAATGCCCTATCTCTTAATCGAGACCATAAAGTTTGTATCGTAACTTGTTCTTCTGAAACCATGTGTAATATGACATTATAATTTAGTTAACAAATTAATGCAAATTTCTGATAAGTTATTATAATAAGATCTTACTTTTGTGATACATATTATAGATCACTTCTCGAATGGCACTTGTATCCAATGTCGCTGTGTTGGTTACACGTTTAATATAACTCCGCTTTTTCTTGGGCGATTCTAAATTTGCATCACTTTTCACACCCTCGGAAATACGACTAACTGTCCTTAAACTAATTTTTAAAGCAGCAGCAACACGCTACAAAAAATGAAATAAAATTTCACTATTATTAATATACATTACATATAATTATTAGTAACCTACCTCTTGAACAGCATTTCAAGGCAACAAAGGCCCGTTGTTGTCCCTTTCTTGCTCAAAGTAGTGCATTAACGAGGCCACGAGTTCCTTACACCGACTATTTAACTGTTTGGGCATCTTTATATACCAAAATTGCCTTTATCTACTCGTAAAATGAATAATTTTGTTTTGAAACAAACAGTTGTTGATTTACAGTATGCGGGGCCAAAGGATTTATAAAGATTTGAAATGCCACATTCAGTGTCAAAATTAATACAAATGTCAGTTCCCAGTTTAAATAAGTTAAAAGGTGACAATGTGCCAACGCTGCGAAATCGGTTTAGTGCGTTTACATGTCGATAAGTGATTGGAGCGTTTGCAAAACATTTTATTTCGCATAATGCGTCTAAATTTATCAGAAAGCAACTTATGTGATATTTTAATAACAATGTTTATATGACTATTAACCATAATAAGAGAGTAATGACCATTTTACAATTTATATATCACATTAATATGAAACTGCAATAGAGCAATTGTTTGTGATAGAAACCTAGGCATTCGGTCGGGGAATTTTTATCGTGATGACGTGCACGCCACTTTGTTTGGCGTTGACTATAGTAGGCAACACACGTCACAGGTACGACACAACCAATGATTTTTCAATAACTCCACTGTAGAATGTCAGTCGGCCTGCACGTGTTGGATAATCTGGAGGTTATCAGTGGAAAAAATGAAATCTCGAAGGAATTTTCAATAGTTGATAGTTTTTCAAGTTCTTCCAAAATCAATCAGTGTTAAAAGGAAAAAAATCCAAAATTAAAAAACATAGCTATGACTTGCCATTTATTAACAAAAAATAATTCCATCCTAATCCAACCTCATCGGTCCAGTTTTTTATTCGTCGACTATTAGTTTGTTCGTACAGTAGTCGGTAACTTGACGGTGACTGTCAAAATCAGAATCAGAGAGATGTTACCTGTTCGTACAGTTTCTGACTGTTTGCCGACAGCTAATCCGCTGTTCGTACAGAACCTTCTGACAGATCAGAGGACACCAGTCACCCAGTGACAGTGAAAGGTATCACAGTGTGTCGAAACTATCTTGAGGACTAAAACTGCTTCGCAAGTGGCATTTAATGATCGATTACTCTTTTCTAATGGACGGTCTGGTGACACCTTCGCAACGACGGGACGTTGGCGATCTAGCTACGCCAACGGGCTTTGCTACTCAGAGCTCTCTTCCATGGTGTCGCCCCGCGATGTGCCTACCTGACTTCGGCCTCCCATCGTAAGTGTGTCGAACTTCGTACATCCAAAACTGGCCGATAAGACCGCTCCTTGATGAAACCCAAAAACCTTAATTTTGTAGAGAAAACAGGGCCACAATTCAACAGAAACAAGCTTTTGTAACATTTTCAGGTGAGCAAGTGGCAGAAGAAATTTTAATGAAATTCCATTTTAAATATCAGCCATCGCCAAAGTGCTTTGTGCTCAATATTTTGTTTATTCTCTCGGTAATGGCTAAATGAAGATCATGAATACAGTATGAAAAATCCGTTCAATAGAGGACATAACTTTCAAGAACCATAATTAAACGATTTTTGTGATCAGTAATCTTTTGAAAATTTTTGTTACAGTTGCAAAATGCGTAATTACGCTATTTAAGTCTTACTTCTATGTATTTTCATAGTCTCAGTTCTTTTTGTCCATGTTGAGAGCTCTGTGAAGCTTATAGTTATGTAAACAGATCTTGAGAATTGTAGTTATGTTCAGCCGTTTTAGCTTTTTAATGTATAACACCCTTTATTATTCAAAGACATTATTAAATCCTTGTAGTGTTTTCACTTCTTTCTTGTAGTAAGAGTCTGCATATACAGGGTGTTTCTAATTTGGCCCTCACTATTGGGATCTTGGAAACTGTAAGGGTTACGAAGTCGCTTAAATTGAAAGTACTTTCGTAGAGTAACGGATAAACTGAGTTTTCTCATAACTGTTCTGATTTTTTCCTAAATTTATTTATATTGGGATTTTATCATAAATTGCACATTAACAGTGCCACGTTTTGTCCTCTACAAGAAGGCATGATCAGAATTTCTATATGACGGTTCGTCTCTTGTCCTCCAGCATCAACTTTATTATTTCTTAAGGACGCTATATTGCATTTTTGCACAGATGAATAGAGTTTTTAATATTGATTCAAAAAATGCATAATACGTCATACATTGACGTTGTCAAACCTTGATTACTTTAAGAAAAACAGAATTTCTTAGGTACGCCTTGAAATTATCAGATGTTTGTTTTGATCACCACATTTATCCCAAAACCGCTCTATTTTTTTCCTAACTCAATTCGAGATAAGATTTCAAAAAATAAATTGCATATTGTCATTGTTACTTATTCTCATCTGGCGTAGTCAAATTGTCAATTCGACATTTCTTCTTTTGACATCATCAAATTTGTTTTTTCATACGGACACTATATTGGAGTTTTGTACATTTGAATGGACTTTTTAAGCCCTACAATACGAAATAAAAATTTAATTGATGGTAATAACAATAAAAACCATAAATAAGCAGAGGTATTCACAGTCTTCCAAACTCTGTTGCTATGCAAACAAATGAAATCTAATAATTTCAAGGCCTACCTAGGAACTTCTGGAATAACTAAGGTTTTGCAATGTTAGTGTTTGACATTCATTTTTTAAATCAGAATAAAAATTCTACTTATGTGTGTAAGAATCCAATATGGCGCCTATAAGTAAAAATTAAGTTGATGCTGGAGGACAAGAGACGAAACGTCAAATTGAAATTCTAATTGTCATGTAGAGGAGAAAATGTGGCAGCGTTCATGTGCAATGTATTGTGAAATCTCACCACAAATAAAGTCAGGAGAAAATTAAAACCATTTGGGGAAATTTCGTCTTTTACGTCTCTTTCCGGAAGTACTTTCAATTCCAAAACTTTCTAAGCGACATTTTGCTGATTATCTGAACACGCAACTTACCCCTATTCAAGTGACTTCGTATCTCTTGACGTTTCCGAGATCAAAATGGTGAGGGTCGAATTTACAATACCCTGTATAGGGAGAATATTATTTTCACCCCAGCATAAACAGTCACTTCCCTCTCCGTGAGAAAAAGCTGTATTACAAAATCTCCAGAATTCGTTATTTTGTTTATTTTTTCATCAGCTTTGGGTTGGACTTACGTTACATAGTTAGAATATATAAATACTGTTTGTGCATACACTTCGAGGCTGGGCGACACAGGAACAGGGAACAAACACCATACTATCCGAGATTTCGTATAAGTCATTCACAATACTGTGTACATGTCTCATGCATAATCACTGCAGACGTTTATTCAGAATTCTTACTATGTATTTACTTCTTCAACTTGTCATTCGATGTGTGGAATCACAGTTCTTCGAATTTATGTTTATACTTTATATAGAGAATTGAATGGTAATTACTGAGTATGTAAATATACTTGACATTTTTGGGTGCTGTTATTTTTTCTAGAAGGTGTCCATATTTTCCTCACTAAAGGAAAATTCGGGCACATTTGGACAGTTGGACGAAAAATCCTAGATCATTCTGGTTTACAGCAAATGAACCCCGAACTTTTTCAAAATTGTCTAATTCATTCTAAAAAAAATTACATTCGAATAATTATTGTACTTGATTTCGAGCTCTGACAATATACTGGAAAATTATCTGCTGACTGATTTGGCAGTCACCAGTCAGAAGTTTCTGTACGAACAGCGGATTAGTTGTCGGTAATCGGTCTGACCTCCTTCAGCCAACTCGTAACGTTCTTATGTACGCAATTAATACAGTCAGCGACGTGTCAGTGACAGCTAACTGCGCAAACCAGGTCATGACTTGTCGCCGACTATCAGTTTGCTGATTGTCAGCAAACAGGCTGTACGAACAAACCATGTGTTCCCTTCACTGTCGTTTAAGAACAATTTCAGCAACAATCTCGCCGACTTACTGTTGCTATTTTCAAAAATTGTTTCCAGCTCCAGACGATGAAGGCATAGACCTTTGAAAGCTCGAGTTTAAGTTATAAGAGTGTGCTTTTGCAATACTTTGCCTTCTACCCAAATAAATTTAAGGATAGTTTCTCCTAACAGTTAAGGCAACTAACTATGGATACAATATATATATACAGGGTGACTTTGAAGTTGAGTCATTAATTTTCAGATAATGATTGTAGAAGGAAGATAAACCAAAATATGTGTGTAAAAATAAAAAAAAAATTAAAAAAAAAAATGTTTACCTTGTTTTATAAAGTATCCTCCCGACAAGTATTTCAGTGCGGACCTGTATTTGATCGTGAGGTCCCCTGTGAGGTCTTAAGTCACCTGATTCACGAGCCCGTTGTACTACATTAACAAAGGCACGAGGGGTTGGTTGCACTCGATTGGGAAACCGATCCGCATAAACATGTGCCATTTTTTATTTCGTTTGAGCCACGCAACAGATACCACTATTCACTGACACTGACTGTATACAAATGAATGAAATAATTGTAAAAACATCGTTCCAAATTCTTTCGCTTTTTTGTTTCCGATGCGATGAACCGATACGGCGGATTATATCCGTTGTCGCCAAACACGACCACATAATATTATTATTGAGACAGGGCGGTACTCAAACTTCCAAAGGGCTATAACTTTGTTACTTTAATTTTACCAGGAAAATGGTAAAGGAAAAAAACATTTCTTTTGATCAGATCTACTCACTGTTAAAATAAATGACTCAACTTCGAAGTATATAAACAAAAAGTAGGAAAATAATGGGCAAAATCCGCAAAAAGGATGAAAGTGGATTCTAGCAGAAAATAGGATAGGAGGGATACGTATTTCTGCTGGTTGGCTTCATCAGGCCCGAAATGCGGTGTCATATCTGGTGATCTAGGAGGCCGAGATATAGACCCATCACGACCGATCCAACGATTGTTACTCCAGGTATTTAAATAGTTACGCACACGATTATGATAATGTGCAGGTGTGCCGTGATGTTGGAAGTACATATGCATCCGAGTTTGCAGGTTGACATCCTCCAAAAGCAAAGGCAAATGCTCGATCAAAAAATTCAAGTATTCTGTACCTGTTAATCTGTTGTCGAAAAAGAAAGACCCGATAACTTGTCTGTCAATAACGCCTCCCCATACATTCAAGCTCCATTTATTTTGGAAATCTATTTGCCTAACCCAGTAAGGATTTTCCGTCGCATAATAGTGCATGTTATGCCTGTTGACAACACCTATGCTGTTAAAAGTTGCCTCATCGCTAAAAAGAACCTTATCCAGGAAAGTAGTGCCTTAACTCACTTTATTTAGCATTATTCTATTAAACTCCATTCGAGCTGCGAAATCCTGAGGACGAAGGCCTTGATGCAAGCATAGGTGATATGGATGGTACCTATGCTTGTGAATAATCCTTTGGACAGAAGTTCTGCATATATCGGTTTCTGCTCCAATTTGCCGTGCACTTAATTGGTGACACTTGGATTATTTATACATTTTTTACTATATTCCACTGCCCAATTGATTCAAAAAGTTCTGGTAGTGTGTAAGATGTTTCCAGCCTGGGATGTCGCATATAAATGCGAGATGCTAGGAAACTATTTCTTTGGGCTTCGCCCAATACCAACACCATATTCACCATTTCTTCTTTTTAAACACGTTTTTATTATAATGCTCACAAAGCTAATTTTGACAATTTTAACTATTCAACCATTTATTTGTTTCCAATAATGATGCGATATTTTAGGGAATTAAGCCGTTCCATAAAGGACGTGCTAATAACCGAAAAAATAGCCGTAAAAACCCTTATATGTCTAGTATCAAGAAAAGCTTATAAAAAATTGACTCCAAACATGAATTTGAAATTTTTGAGAAAAACTACAATTTGAGTTTTTGATCACCGTGTATGAGCAAAAACTAAAATTCGAAAAAGTAACAAATAAGATAAAAGCTGAGGTATGTAAGTTGTTTTTTGATATAAAATTCAGCACTCCAAATTTCAAAATGGAGGACTGAGGGGTTTCCGAAATGGGAGGTTTTTCTAGACAAAACACTTTATATCTCAGTAGCTAATTACCAAAACCCCATAGTATGTTATAACAATCACCTTCTTTTGAATTGGTTTATCTAAATGTGCAATAAAATTTGAGGCATTCCATTTGAAAAGTCACAACTTTGATATGTAGGTCGAAATTGAGACACCCTGTATAATGACAAATATTTTAAAAATGTCCCCTCAAATGTCGTGTATAACATCCCATAAATAGATTTTCCCAAAATGTATTTGTTTATGAGTAAAATATTCCGTCCACACATGGATGGGCCACCCTGTATATATTTAGTTGGGAAATTAGCAAAACAAATTTTAGGCTTTAGTAAACTCTTCTAACGGTAATCTCGAGCTTTCGGTCCTGTATGGAACCATCATCAGGAGCTATAACACAAATATGAAGCTAGCAACCAATACGGAAATGATTTAAATTTTCAGACAACTTACTCGTAGCTGAGGTTGCAGCCAAATGGTGTTTCAAACGACAGCGTGGATGAGATCACTTGTTGCAATTATAAAACCAAAAGGACGGACACATGGGGCTTTTTATAACGACGGAAAACCATAGCTAGGTGTTAAAACTATATATCAATACACCCGAACACATTAAAAATTATCGATTTGCAATTTTTAGGAAGAAAACGGCAGAGTCCCTTCTAACCTCCTACATCTGTTTCACGTCGAGAAAATGAGCGAAACTGGAAGAGTGATGCGTCGACAGATGACAGGTGACTGTCGCGAAGAAATGTGGACATGTAAAAATCATTGCCAAATTTCAGGTCTAAGTGTATACGAGGGAACACTCGGAAAAACTCATCATATTTCTCAAAATTGCTGGATTAAATTTGTTTGGAAAAGTGTACTTCATATGTGTGTAAGATGGTGATACATGCTTGAAAAGATGGGTTGTATGAAGATATATTAATATTTATTATTGTTGTGAGACATTGTTTTAATTAACAGGATGAAACAATGGAATTATGTTTTAATTTTGGGAGGATGTTAAATCAACTGGAATATGTAGTCGTTCTAACTTTTCGCAATTCAACAAGTAAGAATAAATGTCACTGAGCTGCTTAACATCAGCCTTTTTAATCATACAATGATCTGTCAATTGTATTTACCATTTTGGATTGGTATTTACCGATCAGTTCAAGCGAGTGTGTTTATCAGTTTGGTTATAAGATCAGTGACGTCATGAATCAGCTGTTGTATGTCATAGTTATCACCGCAAAAATTGTGGTATTTACCCAACTCGGGAGTAGTTTTATATTTCTGGTTATTATTTGAAATGTGACAAGTTAGAATTTTGGCGGGTATTGGATATTTTTATTGTACTGCAGCTTCATGTTTGGGAAACTTGATACAGGCTGACTTCAGTTTTAGCATAAAGTAGACCACCTTATTAGTTATAATCATTACTGTTGTTGGGGACACTTTAAATCTAGTTCATATGCTTAACAAAGTATCTTGTGTAGCCATATACTATAAGAATATTAAAATATGGACATATAAACTCACTGGATGATGTCCACCTGCATACGGTTTTCTAATATCTTTTTTTCATCGCTTTTTCCTATCATTTCTGCCAAATCAATAAATGTTTTCTTAGACATACGGAAAAGTTTAGAGAATTGAAAGTTATCACAGCTACAAAGCCATGGTTCCATCATTAATATTTTTTATGAAAAAAAAAACATTTCTCCCATTAATATTATGAAAGGTTTCTTTTTCAAACTTTCCATACACCGTTGTAGACGAAAAAGCACCGATTATTAAGTGATAATAAAAATAATCAGAAATTATATAGGCGCTTTTTTAAAATAAACAAATTGCAACAAAGCCGCGGTTAAAACCAACGCGTTCAAGCGATTCGAGTAACTGACGTCATCAACCCGTGTGTCATCTTGAACCATTTATAACCGCGGTACAAAACATAGAAATTTTGGTTATTCACTTGGATTTGATTATTAACTCTATTATTAAAATGTTTACTTCAAGGCGTCAAGATGGTGATATTAGTGACAGATGACACGTTATGGCTGCAGTCAGTCATTGAAGTAGAAAATTTGAAATCGATTTCCTTTTAAAGATGTGATCCTGTAAGAGGACAATGGCGTTAAAGCATGAAGAAATTATTGCATTAATTTTAAAAAATGAATATATTCACTTACCTTCAGAACCACATCGATGACAAAATAGGAATGAGTCATCACAGATCAAACATTTTCGCAATGTCTCATATCCAGGCGCTGATATGTATTTTCTATTGACATCGCAAAATATTTTTTTATAAAACTTAAATGACTGGAAACAAAAAAATAATGTAATAACCTTTTCACTTTCAAAAATATTCCTGTCTGTAGCGTATCTTCTCACCCGTCACTTCACCAACCAGGGATTTTAATTTCTTATCTCTCGCAAATTTTGAAATTCAGCAAACTTACATATAACTTCCAGGTTGAATAATAAAAAGTGGATGCGCAACTAATTTCAAGTTTTGAATTCATCTCAAGTAAGTCTATTGCTGCAAGTTGTTCAAGGACGTATTCAAATCATGGACGCATAAAATAGGTACACCAATTTTTGTGGTAAAATTCAAACGAAATTGTTGGCATGAACGAAAAAACTCTTCATATAAGATTTTTAGGTATTTATGAGACCTACAAAATGCTCTCACACGTAAAAAGATCCGTCTATTAGCAAAAAAGTTACGGCCGAAAAACGAGGCAAAATGCAGGTTTTGACACTTGGTAATGCATCGATGATTTTGTCGCAGATGTTTGAAATTCTTCAAATACATAGGATTCGTACTTCTAAATAGCCACAAAATTGGAGTAGATTGGTCAAGTAGTTTTTGACAATTTCTAATTGTCTATCCAAAACACCTGTTTTCCGGCAATCACTACTGGTTTATTGAACAATATTCAGGGTTAGTTCAAAGAGCATTTTTCAGCAAAATACACTAGTTTACCTTGCCGATATGAATCGCACACCATTCCAGAAGATGGATGTTATTTTTATCCAAAAAAGGATGGGTTACGTTTTTTCTTCTAAACAAATTCAAACATTTCGTATTTGTGAGTAATTCGAAACAAAATATGATAGACACATACGCTTTGTCTTAAAATGTGTACAGTAACGTATGTTTCTCGAATATCGTAGCGTATTTGTTCAATTACTCACAAATATGGAATGTTTGAATTTGTTTGGAAAAAACGTAAACTTTGTTTTTCGCATAAAAATAACATTTATCTTTCGAAATGGTTTGCGATTCATATCGGCAAGGTAAACTAGTGACGCGGTACTTTTTGATTACAGCGACAGCTGCCGACATTTCACAAAGAAGCGCCGCATTTTCGAAGGCCTCCGCGTAATAGCAGTGGCGTACGATTAGTTTCGCTACTGTCATCAATTTTGGTATTTTACTATAGTGACGGCCGGAAAACAGGTGTTTTGGGATAAACAATTATAAATTCACTTAAAACTAGGGTTGCTGAGGATTCCTCTTCCGCTTCCTCATAATGCGGAAGTTCCGCAATATTTTGGGTTCCTCAACCGTTACCGCATCCTCATAATAAAAATGAAAATAATCCTCTTCCGCTATCGCTTCCTCAAAATTTAAGAGGAATTTATGAGGAATTTCACTGCGCATGCGCGTCGCGTATCCATGGTAACTCACACGCCGCAGCGCGATGCGAGACCTCCCCTCCCGCCACCCGTGCTTTTCTTTGCTTGTTTCAACTTGTTTTAATTTTATTGAAATAGCAAATAGCAAGCGTTGTTTTGTTTACGCGCGTATGCAACTATACACGCAGTGCAAATAATATAATCTAATAAATTGATTTCTTTTATCAAAAATCGAAATGAGACCGAAGTGTAGTGCTATATGGACGTACTTTAATGAAGTAGACGATCAGACTGTGCGTTGTAACTTGTGCAATCAAACATATTCAAGAAAAGGGCGCGGGACTTCTGGGCTACGGAGTCATCTCCAGTCACGTCATAAAACGGAATATACGGAGTATGAAAAATGCGATGCGGCTTCGAAAAAGGCTGAAGTGGAAAAGAAACGTAAGTGCACAGAAGAAACTTCTCTTCAGTTGGTCAAGAGGCAAGTTACTTTACAAGAGTCATTAATGAAACACCAGTGCTGGGATTCATCACATGAAAAAAGTCGTGAGCTAGATAAATTAATCTGCGAAATGATTGCATTGCAAGATTTGCCTTTCAATTTCATTGAAGGTATTGGTTTTAGACGTTTTGTCCAAGCCGCACAGCCTAAATATGATCTAAAAAAACGTCAGTATTATACTTCGCATTTGTGTAATTACGTTTATCCTAAACTTTATGAAAAGATTAAAAACTTGATAAAAGATTTGGAATACGTGTCTTTGACTACTGACATATGGACAGAGCCTGGAGCTGGTGTTTCTCTGCTTAGTTTTACGGTCCACGGCATTAATGATGATTTCAAAAGAGTGTCTTTAGTTCTTAAATGTGTCACTCTCGAAGAACGACACACGGGCGATCTGGTAGCTCAAAAACTCGACGAAATACTAGAGGAATGGGACATTCCTCGGCAAAAGCTACATGCAATGGTCCCTGACGGTGGATCTAATATGAAACGAGCTGCCCGTATCTCACAAATCGACGATATAGATTGCACCTTACATCAATTACAATTGTGTGTACGTTCAGCTTTGGCGTCTAATGAACATTTCTCAACGCTGTTGGCTAAATGTAAGCAGATTGCGACGCACTTCAATCACTCTATAACTGGACAAAAGGAATTGAACGACTTTCAAGAACGCCTAGGTTTACCTCAGCTGTCAGTTGTCCAAGAATGTGCTACTCGGTGGAACAGCATGTTTTATATGATTGAGCGACTTATTAAGATAAAGGATGCTATCATATTATATACATCGCAACACCTAAATTTGCCGCAACTTGTACCAAGTGATTGGGTAAAATTTGAAACCTGTACGAGGATTCTGAAACCCTTTGAAGAGGTAACTAAATCTTTGAGCAGCACTGAGGCATGTATATCCTCTGTTATACCACTGATTCATGTCTTAGTATGTGCAATGCAAAATTTTTTGACAGAAGATAACATTGGTAATGACCAAGATTGCAAAAATGTCATCCAAAAACTGATAGAAGAGATTAACAACCGCTTCGGTGAGCTTCATAATAATAATCTCTACGCCATCTCTACATATTTGGATCCAAAATACAAAACGAAATTTTTTAATGAAATAACTAAAGAACGTATTGAATTAGCGCTACTAACAGTACTAACATCAACCAGCCAACGCCCAATAGACAATGTCGTCATGGATGTCCACAATCAACCATCCACTAGTTCTGGGGCTGTAGTAGACACATCCTGCCCCACAGCTAGCACTTCCACGGGAAAAATTGTAGATTCAATGTTAGCCGAAATGTTAGCCTCTGAGCTAAATAGTGACGATGAAATTGAAAGTTTACCAATAGAAGATAGATCCGTGGTACTGAAGTTACTATTAAATAACTACATTAGAGAAAAACGAATTAATATGCATGAAGACAGTCTTCTATGGTGGAAAAATAATCCGAAATATTCGGAGCTTTACGGAGCTGTACGGCAATACCTATCTTCTCCTCCATCAAGTGTCCCAAGCGAACGACTTTTTAGCAATGCTGGATTGGTATATGATGAGCTAAGAAACCGGTTGTCAGGGGAAACAGCGTCCAAATTAATTTTTATAAAAATTAACCTCCCTATAATTAAGTTTGATTATTAGTATTCAGTTCTTTTATTTTGACAGTTAATACTCGACTTAAGCAATTAATAAAGAAATAAAGACTGCATATTTATTTTCATATCAATTCCTAAATAAAATTGTATCATTCACTCATCTTTTTTTTGTGTACGTGTGTTGTGTATGTTACCGAACTCCTCCTAAACTGCTGGACCGATTTTGATGATTCTTTATTGCGTGTATTTTGAGAATGGTTTAGATTCATAGTTTGGTCCACTGAAAAATGCCCTTTTAATTAATTTTGTGTATGTACATATGTACCTAGTTATGTACAGACAGAACAGCGGCTTTTGGGTTGGGTCCGCTAATATTTATAATTTCCTCTTCCTCATCCGCTTCCTCTTCCTCAAAAAATATCCTCTTCCTCATCCGCATCCTCTAAATTTGCGCGTGACAATTCCTCTTCCTCCTCCTCTTCCTCATAATCACTTCCTCAACAACCCTACTTAAAACTACTTGACCATTATACTCCAATTTTGTTGTTATTTAAAGATTTCAAATAGTTGCGTGAAATTATCGTCGCATTACCAAGTGCTCAAACCTGCATTTTGCCTCGTTTTTCGGCCTTGACATTTAGATGGATCTTTCCGCGTATGGTCTTATTTGTAGGACTCATAAATACCTAAAAATCTTATATGAAGAGTTTTTTCGTTCCTGCCAAAACACGTTTTCTCATTCTTTGTTGTCAAATAAAAAGATTTCCCACAAAAATTGATGTACCCATTTTATGCGTCCATATTTTACCCCGTTGATCAACTTGCACCACTAAAACCAGACTTTACAATTATTTGGGGGAAATTTGCTAATATGATTGGACTAAATGGAATTACCATCAACACAGATTATTAGCACGCACATCCTCACTATGTACCTATGCATTGCCGTTTTCTTCCAGATGTAGTCTATAGTATACAAGTGACAGCTTAGATCTCCAATATATTGCCATCGCTGAAGCACTTGATACATCACATCATACCCAAACTTTGATAGGTCAAACATCATGACGTTTAGGCAACACGTCAATTACAAACGTGTTCACGACAAGTGTCAATCAGCTAGTGCTAAGTAAACGTTTTGTCGAAAAACCTACATGTCAAAAAAAAAAACAGTATAATGTCAAAAAAATCGATATAACGTCACTTTTCAAGATCTATGAACTGAAGTTTTCTAACGCCAAAAGCAGATATACTTCCTCATACCATTAAACCTAATGGAAACTTTACATTTTTATTTAGCCAGTCTTTACGAAACGTTTCATTTTTGTTTCTTATAACCAGCAAGAGTATTATGTAAAAACATATAAAAGTTCAAAAAAAAACTATTAAATGTTATCTTGCAGACTAGGTAGTTTTTAGGGTGCAAAAAATCATTCCACGTTTGCTCACTAGGATCGTAGTGAGCGTCCATCTATGGAGGAATGACTCAACTACACGCATTGTTGGTTGCATATGTTTTGTGAAGCCCAGTAGTCTATAGCTTTCATCTCTGACAAGAATGTTGTTTGAATAGCAAGATCGCATCTGAATGATTATGTGTATTGTATATTGTATAAAATCAGTGATATTTGCTGTGTGAGAAAATCATTACTGAATATGCTGCCAATCAAGTATATCTATTAGCTGTGCCCAACGGGTTATTTATATGGTGCCCTTTCTGAAGACAGATTATGTCCAAATATAAAATACGATTTTATACGTTTTTTATGTTTTTAAAAATTGAGGAGAATTACGGGAAATCACCACCACACCCGCGTTGTGTGTAATTACTGTTAGCATGTATACGACTTGTAATTCGACAGTGTACAGTGAATATAATTATTTCTCACCTCTCACATATTATTAGCACACAAATCTCACTATGCACCTATGCATTGCCATTTCCTTCCAGCTCAGGTATATAACTTACAGCTTAGACCTCCAGTAATGCCATCTCTGAAGCAGATTTTACATCACATCAGAGCCAGACATTGATAACTGAAGCCTCATGATGTTTATGCAACACGTACAACTACCAAACGAGATCACAACGTGTCCATCAGCTAGTGCTAAGTAACTATCTTGTAGAAAACCCTACATAATGTCACAAAAAACCAATACAATGTCAAAAAAAATCGACCTAATGTCACTTTTTAAGATACGTAATACCCGTGCCGTGATCGGTGTTCACCCACACAAACATCAAATTTCGAATAATCGCTAAAAATGATCTTTTTCCAGTCTCCGTAAGTCCACATTGCCCGTTCCTTAGCCCACGCTAATCGCATTTTCTTTTGTTTCTCGGTAAGCAACGGCTTTTCTCTTGCCTAAAGCAAAGATTTTACTGAATAAATATCCCATATGTCCCTTAAATGTAACCGACGTACCTTATAAAAATGTAAACCGGACTTATGAATCCACCGACGGCACGTTTCTGGTGAAACATTTCCTGCTGTTTCTCCATTCCATTTTGCTGTCATGTCCCTTACAGTACCACGACGACCAGCTTTATAAATACGAACAAGAGACCTTTGCATTCTAGGATTTATCTTACGTGGCCTGCCAACACCATACTTTTTTACAATACCGTAAACTTTCCGACATTTATTTGTTTAGCAATATCCCGAAAACTATTTCCTTGAAACAATTTTATGATTAAGTCGTATTACACGATTTGTTGCTTTGCCACGCGACATTTTAAAGCAAATTGATTCACAGAATTGATTCTTAAATCAAAACGTCAAATTGTAAACACTTTTTAGTTTTCATGGCATGCTATTATTTTCTTTTTAATGTCGTGTCCGAACATTTATGTGTCAGCAAAATGTTGCGTTGTTATAAATATTAGTTTGATTTTATATTTCAATATCATATTACTTGAAACTACTTTGTTAATACGATGTGCAAACAATATATTTCATTGTCTTATAAAAGAAAAACAATTAATTTTTAACCTTACAAAAACAAACTTTTAGATAAAATTGAATAATGTCCGAACATTCTTGTGTTAGTGCTCGTCTAACTGTTCGTCGAGTCAGAAGTGCAAAAGTATACAAAGCCTACGTCTGTTTGTTTGTATGTATGTCGGTAAGCGCGGTCCATAAGGAACTGGTGAGTTCACTTTCAACCGAATAATTCTTACAGCCGCTTAAACGATTTTTATCACACAGGGGGGCTTGTAAATGTTTATACTCGGATAGGGGTAGACATTTTATAGGTGCAAAACGGAAGTTATTTTTTAATTCACGGGACTAATGCGTTATTAGGAGACATTGCCAAGCAACGGATTGTTTAACCCGCCCTCTCCCTCTCACGTGGGCGGTGGGAAAGTAACGTGAAAAGCCATATTTATCGGAAGCTGGGAAATCAATTATTGACGTATGAAGAGCTAAATACTTTTTAACACACGTAGAATGGATCAATGGATCCTTCAGATCAGACGTATTTTCATTTCTCGGTTTTCGGGATATAGTTATCTTCTTTTTTTTATTAATTTTATGTTGGACTAATTGAGCTGAAAACTTTCTTGGTGGGGGTATGGACGCGCCGATATATTCGGATATTTAAATTTGGCGCGTTAGATAATTCAGAATAGCGAAATAATTACAACAACGATAGGATGTTTCAACGCGGACCAGGGTGGTCTTTTCTTAGTTTTCGGGACTATTGGATATTGACAAGCGCAAGCGGTTTGAATATACACTCCATTGAAGTATTGTGGAGTTAAGACATTCTCCAGCAGTTTGTAAGATCTAGATTTGGTTTCCCTATTTCCCTTCCTTTCCTTCCCTCTAGAAACTACACGCAGCCAGCTAGGAATAATTTTGACCATGCCACTAATTTCCTAGAAGGCCTAGAGTTTACTTTATTGTTCTCAACACATTTTACAGTCAGATTTAAGCCTTTGTACTGTTGCATCTTAACAATATTGTAATAATTTTGAAAAAAATACATTTTTGAGTTTGGTATTTTTTAAAAATAAACTTTTTTAAAAAGCGATCTCGCGACGTCGATCTTATAACTCACGGGTAAGATTGAAAACTTAAAGCTAAATGGATTGGCTATCGGCAAATAGTTAATACAGAAGGTATTGCAAATTAATTTATAAATGCTAAGTATTACTCTAGTTTCCCAAGGTAGCAGAAATAAGTGTCATAAGTACAAATACTCCTAAAAATCGCCAACTATCGAGCTGACAATGCTCAGATCGGAAAACGATTCCGATAAATTGCGATATTATTTCTTATTCTACATGAAAATACATCCCAAATAGTATATTATTTATTACAATCGGTAGGACTGTCAGAATCCATGTTTTTTACCAATCCTCCTCTCCACCCGTCTTCAAATGTTTAGGGTGGCTTTGCCAGAATATGACTCTAAATGAGCCTTTTATATTCTACACAAATCTGCTGTTGTACTAACCTCCAATATTACGTGGTGAAATATATGGTCTGTCAGGTGGTGTCGAATGTCTAGGGCTGGGTAAAGATGGTGGTCCCATTCCCAAATCATTCCTCGCAGATACTCTGAATTCGTACGATGACCACGGTGTTAGACTGTTTTCGATTGTGGTCTCCTTCCTACCTGTGTATCTGTCGATCTCAGTGGCTCTCACTCCATGTGTTAAGTCAAACCAATTTGGATTATATCTTGTACGGCCACTTATTGTGTAGCTGTAAGAATGAAATAATAACTAGCAACAGTCAGGTCCGCTTTTACTATTAATCTATATCAAAATTGACCAAACAGAAAGCATTTTCTCCCATATTATCTCTCAAGCTAGCGCATAATTATAAGATTTTTGTGAGGATCACTGATCCCCACATTAAGTGATAAAATTCTGTATAAATCAAACAAAAACCTGTATCTTACTATGATTTGCGGATCAAAGTTTGAACCGCGGAGGAAACACTAAAAGTAGAGAGTCATGTGTAGGAACAATTCAGCTTAATAACTTGTTAAAGCTTCCGTGTATACTCGTATATATTTATATGTGCTTTCTTTGCGTTCAATCAAAGGAGCTAGTTTCTGCAAAACAATAACTTCAACACCAACTACAGCACTAGAGCAAAACAGGACTTGAGTATACCTTCGCATACAAGGTCAGTGTTCTAAAAATCACCAACCTACACCTGCACCAAGTTGCCATCCATACTAAAAGATATTAGATGCCCAAATAAGTCCAAGAAAGAGCGTAGTAATATGTTACTACAAAAATGGTCCTATTCAGTAGATGAGTATATTTCACCGTAAGAGTGATACGCCTCAATTCATAAAATTATATAAAAGATGAAGCTGAGTATATATTTTTTAGCATTCTGATACTTTTATTTGCGTACCTTTTATCCTCTATTGTTATTCTTAATTTTTAGACACCTTGTTCCGTTTACTTTTGTGTCTGCTGGTTTTTCACTAATATTGTGATTCTTTCTATTTTAACCGCTACTTTTTCGACAAATGTATGCATTTATACTTGAACATATTTTTAATTTTTGGTGATAATAATGTATTTGTAGAGGTATATCTGACAAGTCTTATATCATATCTATGATCCGAAGGCAATTAATCATCCTATCAAACTGTATCAATCAGAAATGATGCCGTATAACCTGGACTAAGAAGAAGGCATTAACCGCTACTAGAAACATTCATCATAAGACCCTCCCAGTAACATCATGGGGAATGGCTTCCGACCATTTTTTTAATTTAATATATTGTAGGGCCTTCAAGTTGGGCATTCCGTGCAAAAAAGCAATTCGTCAATTAACTAATTCATCCATCAAAAAATACCTGCTCCTAGTAGTACTTACAGAAACGTTAGCAGCTCCGTAGAGGACGAACCAAGCACTTTCGGCCATATTTATTTAAACTCTCCCGAAACTGTGACACAAAAGTCGTCACATTTCTGTCAAGATATACCAACTTTTAACCTGGCACGTACATAGGGTGTTTGTCCGATATGTCTGAACGAAAAAAAGAAGGATGAAGAAGATCAACAAGAAGATGAAGATGAACGTTATTTATACAAGAATAATGAAAATATTACGATATAGCAAGAAGTACAGTACCTAGAAAAGCTATTAGAAACAAAGAATAAAATAATTTTGGATAAAGAGAGGTATATCAATCAATTAGTTAATGAGAACAGACGTTTATAGGAGCATTATGAATTGATCATTAGTAGTATAGTGGATAAAGAAACCCTAATCACTTCTTTGGGGAAAATAAACGAAAGGGTTGAAAAAATAGAAGCTACTACCTCATACACCCATTGTAATAATGTAATCAAATCATATAGTGGGGATGTAAAAGAGTAAAAAAATAGCAGAGATGAGAAGATTGTAAAGAAAATTAATAATACACAGAAGCTGTTAATAAAAAGAACAGACAAATCGAACTCTAATGTGTTGGAGGATTTGAAGAAGAGCATTCATCCAGCTAAGTCAAATGTCTGTGTGCACTCTGTGAAAAGGGTGAATGATGGTGTTATTCTTAGCTGCGAAAATGGAGCATCATTGTCGGAGCTGAAGGTAGAAAGGAGAACTCGGTGCAAACTTCACTGTCAATGAGATCAAGAAGTATCGTCCATGCATGGTGATAAATAATATAGAAAGCGCTTACACAATATCTGAGGAATTAATCGACAAGATCTTGCCCCGGAATGAATTTGGTATTTTCAGTAGTGATGATATAAAAGCTGTAACCACTTTCAGATGTTCTGAATCTACTTTAAATGTCGCCATTGAGGTTATCCCAAAATTTAGAAAAATGTTACTAGATACAGGTTATACTCGTATATACATGGGTTGGCAATGATGCCCTGTGCGGGAATATGTACGAATTATACGCTGCTATGAATTTAGTACTCTGGTTCAAAACATCAGCCTTGATATTGTTGGAATTTCGGAAACGTGGCTATCAAAAGATACATCTAATGACCATAATAATGTATGGGTACAACTGCTACCGCTGTGATAGAGATGGGCGAGGTGGTAGGGTTGCAGTCTTTGTAAAAAAACACTACAGCTCATCCATAGTTTCAACTGGGCATAGCACAAGTCTTGAATATATAAGGTTGAAGGTGTAACTTCCAAAAAATTGCTATTGGTGTATCCTATCGGCCCCCACATAGCTCTGTTACAGAAGCCGGTAATACCGTTGATGACATGTTGCCTGCCACATTAGCTGAATATGATGATACCATCTTTGCAGGGGATATTAATGTCAATTTGCTTTCCATTTGTAATAACTTGACTAAATGCCTTGATTCTTATAATCTGAAACATGTGATATCTGAACTGACTAGGATAACTGAATCGACACTCACTCTCTTAGATTCTATTTATTTGAGCAAGCCGGAAAGTTGTTCTAGGAGTGGCACTACTAATGCTGGTATGATTACTGATCACTATTTAAGGTTCTGTAATGTATAGTACGTATCGCACTTCTTAAAAATCAACAGAAATTTGTGACTTCAGGCATTTGCATTTTTTAAATGAAATAGCATTTGAAAGAGTTCTCAAGAGTTTTCCAAGGTGGCATATTATGTCTATAGATGATATTGAATGGAAAATTAACTTTTAACAGACAGTATTTTATATGTTTATTTCATGTTCACTGACCAAAAAAGGTAGTGCATGTAAACAAATCCCTGATCCTTGGTTGGATGATAATATTAAACTTGTATACTTGCTTCTTGTACCACGTGTTGCTTGCTGACATCTTTTTTAGTGGTTTTAGTAGTTTAGAGTATTTCTGCGATAAGGTAAGAGGTAGTATACTACAGTTTTTTGTATACTGTGAATTTGTGATATTATTTCAGATGTCTAATAGACCCCTGACGCAAAAAGAGTTAGAAGAGCTTGTGAACACGATTTGGGATTCTGATTCAGACGAGTCATTCATAGAACCTTTTCCAGGCTCTGACAGTGATTCACATCAACCATCGGATTCTTCAGAAACCGACTCGGACGATGATATTGGTGACTTATCGAGAGCAAGTAAAAGGAAACAAAGGTTACGGATTCCATCATGTAATGGAGCCAGCACGAGTCGTGCACCTGAATCTGTAACCCAAACTAACCAAAACGAACCTGAAGCTGAAAGTTTGGGGAAGTCTGCTTCATCGGAAATGCCGGCGCCGGTGCCTACTGTTTCAACATATGGTGAGGGATGGAGGCCAATCGCAAGAATTTACAAAGCCATTCCAACCTATACCCAGTCATCTGGAATAAAACCAGAAGTTGCCGCTTTACTAGCAAATGCAAGTCCAGGACAATTCTATGAAGCTGTTGCAGACGATTCGATTTTCTCATATATTGCGGATGAAACAAATCATTATTCTAGTTGTCTCTTACTTGAAACGGATGCAAGTGACAATTCCCGCTACCATAATTGGGTACCAACAAATAAAACAGAAATCAAACATTTCTTAGGGCTAGTGGCCTGGATGGGAATGGTCAAAGCACCTACATTGGCTGATTACTGGTCAACGGATCCATTATTCAACTTTAGTTTTCCTCGTTCTGTATTCAGCCGTAATCAATTTGAAATTTTACTTCGAACAATTCATTTTGCAGACAACAATCAAGCTATCGCTGGTGATAAGCTTGCTAAAATAAAACCTTTGCTAGACAAACTCCTGAAGAATTATAAAGATCTTTATACTCCTGAGGAATATGTATGTGTTGATGAGACTATGTTGCCTTATAGAGGAAGATTGTCTATAAAACAATACATAAAATCGAAAAGACACAAGTATGGTATCAAATTATTTAAGTTGTGTTCAGGAACAGGATACACATATAATATCAAAAATTTACGCAGGCAAAGAAAATGGCGAACGAATAACTCCAGAAGGTATTGTAACATTTCTTACCCAAGATATTATAGGTCTCGGCAGAACCTTAGTAACAGACAATTGGTATACGAGTTTACCTTTAGCTAAAGGGATGCTTGATTCTAATACACACCTCATTGGCACGATACGCAAAAACCGCAAGGGGCTACCAAAGGAAGTTGTAGACAAAAAACTTAAAAAAGGAGAAGTTGCGGCCATGGAGAACAAAGATGGGATAACATTACTGAAGTGGAAAGACCAAAGGGATGTGCTTGTACTGTCTACAAAGCATGATGCTGAAATGGTAGAGAGAAGTAACAACAGAATACCTAAAGTCGTCATCGATTACAATAGCGGAAAAAGTTCTGTGGATCTCTCTGATCAAATGGGATCGTATTCTAATCCTCTTCGAAGATCTGTCAAAGGGTATCGCAAAATCGCATTTGAGCTTTTGCTTACAACGTCCATGGTAAATGCTTTTATATTATATAAGAATGTTACCGGATGTAATATCAAGATTACGCAGTTTAAAAAGGAAGTCATAAGATATCTTATAAATACTGCTAACAACGAGAACATTGACCATGAACTACCGGCAAAAAGACGACGACACCATTCTCTAAAACGAAAAGATGGCGAAAATAAGCATAAAACAAGAAGATGTTGTAAGCATTGTTATAAAAAAAATAACGAGCTTCATGGTAGGAAATATGCTACCAATCGTACACTCAAAGTAGACACCTACTGCGAGGATTGCGAGGGAAAATCATTTTTGTTTGAATTGTTTCAATGAAATACATCAAGGGTAGTCAGACTTAGTTAAATATTTTTCCAGTTTTTATATAAGTTACTTTAGTTTAAAATACATACTTTGCTAATATTGATTCGTAGTATTTTCTAATGGGACCACAAAACTAAAAAAAATTAAAATTAAAAAACCATGCTTATAGATATCTTCTATGAGGCCGTGCTGGTCCCCTAAACAACATTATTACATTATAAAACCGGCCAGCGGCTCCATACCCAAGTGAAAGTCTGCTGGGACCAGCGTGGCAGTCAACGTGTTAACATTATTCATAAAATAAAATCAAATTCTGGTGGTTCAGATGGAATAATTGTGCATATGATACTACTATGTATATCTGAAATTGATGTCTACTTAACACATACAGGTAATCAACTGCTGTTTAGAGAGGGTATATTACCCCGATCAGTGGAAACACGCTATAGTTGTTCGGCTATCTAAGTGTTCTGGTCCTACTAACTATGGTCAACTGAGACCTACTGCCTATTTTCTCTAAAGTACTGGATCACGTTGTTTACGAGCAACTCTGCGCCTACTTATATTCTAACAAAATTATACCATCTAAATAATCTGGATTTCGACAAGGTCATAATACAGCTTCGTCATTTAACAGACAACATAACAATGGCGCTTGACAACCAAAAATCAGTAGCTCTCATACATCTTCACTTTGCCAAAGTATTTGACACAATTAATTATTCACTTTTTATGTCTAAATGCAGTTATTACGGATTTTTCTGAAAAACCTCTTTCGTTTATTCAAACCTACCTTGAAAATCGGTATCAAAAAGTTCGTCTAAATCAACAGTACTCTACCGCATAAAAAATTGTTCTGGTGTACCACAGGGATCTGTCTTAGGACCCCTGTTATTTTCATTACATATCTCAGATTTAGAAAAACAGAAGTAAAATCATGCAGCATACTTCTAACTACTTCTACTAACTTTTGAAGAGTTTTGTAACGTATTGACCCAAATTGCAGCGTGTGTAATTCTACACCTCTAACCTCTATGGGAGGATCCCTATAACCCTACTCCTCTGACACCCGCATTCCATCGTAGGAGAACAAATAATGGCTGCATCAGACAAAACTTGATTGAACGATCCTGAAAATCAGTTATCTCGCTTCCAACGCCTGCAGAAAATGACGCAGCACTTCTGGGTCAAGTGGTCCAAAGAATATGACTCACATCTACAACATCGCAGAATAATTGAATTGTATCCCGGATCAGACCACATCACACCTTGAAAACTTCAACCGGAGAGTACCAGAGGCCAGTAGTCAAGCCGTGTGCTCATCTAGTTCCTGACAACGACAGCATTTCATCCTGTTGAAAGCCTGAAGACATTCAAGCCTATGTTACGCCAATGGCCATTTGCCGTAAGGACCTTAGGGCGATTGCCAGGTCCACATTTTGCGTGCTCAAGAGAGGTTGGGTAGAGGGGGCAGGCAAGGTTGCCTCCCTAGCTGAGTCCGCATATGACAGATTGCGCCTTTGCACTATAACTTGCAAGTTCCTCCTTGGAGTAAACTTGCAATTCGGGCTATTTAAGGGATGGCCCTCTCCACAGCTCGCGCACTTGCGCTCCTCCTCCTCTTCGTCCTTTGCATATTTTGAGCTTTTTGGCGGTGCAGTGCAATACCACTGCGCATGCCTGTACTTTTGGCAGCGGTGACACTGCCCAATGAGTCTGGAGTTCTTGTGAACCTCAACTCGAAAGGCCAGTCCCAGCAGTTGTGTTCGTTAAACACTTGCTGGGACCTTTCAGTCTTGGGCAGTATCACGACCACCAAAGGCATGCAATGATGTGGAAAGGGCTATATTCCCTCTGCTCAAGTTCTTTCTTAATCTCAGTATCCGAAAAAATAACGGGAACTTCTCGAAACACCCCATGGATGTTCCGTTCCGAAGGAAGAGGAAAAGTGCGATGGAGCACTTCTTCCTCTCGGTAAAGACGAACGATCTAACGGTAGTCGTCCTCGGATTTAGGAATAATGTTTATTCCCGCTACGACGGCAACCGCGCGATCTATTTAATACCTAGGGAAATGAACGTAGTTTAAAGTACGCCATTTCGCCGCGTCGTGTAGAACGATCGGCGTTACGCGCCCTTGGCGTGAGGGTTAGGTTGATGCCTCGACGGTTGGACGAGATGACGGAGGAGAAGTAACATCGGCCGACGGAGTCACCTGAGAGGTAGATAATGTGGTCCCTGCGCTGACCGATGTGTATGATTTGATAGTAGACGTATTAAAGTTGTTTCGATTTGATGAAGTGGGGGAAGTGTGAAATGGAATTGATCCTGTATTGGGAAGACGAGGAAAGTCTTGGGTTGGTCGATCGGTCTTATCGCCTTTCCTCCTTCTTGATTTTGCTTTTACAAATCTGTCGGTCCGTACGTCCTCGTCTGTGCATGTGAAATATCATCAATAACGTTTCTCAGTGGTCTTTTTCGGGTGTATGTCCGTTATTTGAGGGATTCTTTTGAATTTACTAAAAATGTTATCTGGGCCAGGCTGTCAATTTTAGCTGCCTGGTCCTTCATGGTCTCCATTAGGTCTCGCATGTGCCTTGCCTGGTCGTCTATAATCAACATCTATCAGTTATTTGATGGTTGCGTCAGTGGGCCCATGTTTTCTGCTACTGCTTGGTTTCCGCCACCGCTCAGCTCTTTCCCCTTAATATGTGGAACTGCGTCATCTCTTGACCCTCCTGGGTCAACTTCCATCTTTTAACAACTTTTTCACGCCAAGAAATTTCAGAAAACTTATAGCTCGCAAATGTAACGATGTTGTTTAAAACCCTTCTTTGATGCTTGGTTGTCGAGTTATAAGTGACTCAATGTTCAACAACGCTCAAATTTGATAGTTTACACTCTAGGGTTATGAAGTACACATAAGAAGTTTCAAAATGGTGTCCACCCTCCATCTTGAGATTTTCAACTGCCACACTTACGCTAGAACATAATACATATACCTATTTCATTACCCCAAATTTCAGCCATCTTGATCTGTTGGAAAATAAGTAGGAGAACACTTCGAAAAGCACTGTATATTGTACTAACAAGTGTCTAAAAGGGTCTGCTTAGCTCGATCACAGAATTCCTTTACATTACATTCCATGCACAAGATGAGTACAGGAAGGAAACTGCTAGATGATGAGGCGTTTAACTGACGATGGTCTTGGAACTAAGACGCAACATGTCACACGAATCCAGCATTTTTTTGATATTGATTTGATATAAATACCTATGAATTGGAGATCCGTGGTTTGCGCCATCTGTCCACTGCAACGTCACCAACGATTTCTGTATGTTGATCACCTGTACGCCACCTGGCGACCCTGGAGGTCCCTCTATGATAACTCTCGTTTTAGACGATATCATGCCTACTGCTGACTTCACTACGCATTCGTACTCACCAGTGTCAGTGAATGTAGTATTCCAAATGCGCAAATAACCACCATCGACTTTCTAGAAAAGTAAACAATATAGAGTGATTAAAAAAACCGTGCCAATATGTCTAAGCGTACGCATACATTGAGAAGAAGCGACGCGAAGGGAACCACGGCGACATTTGTCATTTGCACGCATCAAATACGACAGGTCGCTTCCCTTCGCGTCTTCCAGTGCGCGAGCTCCCATTTCAATATGTGTAGCAGAATCTAGCCGGAAAATTCCGCTTCCCTTGTTGCGTCACTTCTCCTCGATATATGTGCACCTTTATGTGGAAGGTAGGTCGAAAAATGGGTCCTAAATGCCCTTTCACCGGTTTTCGAAACATGCCGAATCGGGGGGTTTCTTACAATAAGGAATATTGAATTTTCAACATATTGTGTCGATGGCTACAACCCACAATCTCACTATTTTTATACAATAACTTATTTGCTAGTATTTATTTTTACTGAAAATCATGACAATTTGACGGTCGTTGAAACCATTGTATCTGTAGAGTACACAGATATTTATCGTCTTGAATTTTGTACACAACGGCAGAACAACCGATACAGAAAATATTTTCGCAGCTGAGCCTACATCAGTGGCGTAGAAGCTGAGAGTTTTTGACTCCTGCAGAAGAAAAAAGAAAAATATTTTCACGCCACTGACTTTTTTGAACCACTCGCATTTGATGTCTCTCGTAAGAAATTTTGTCAGACGCTTCCTTTTGGAGCAAAATTCTTTCGAATATCTGAGGATGAATCCATATAAAAGACTTGAACCCGTTGTAATTTAAAAATAAAAGAATTAATAAAGTTTGATAATGAAAATTTTATGTAGGTTACCACACCGTTATTTGATACATTTGTTATTTGCCGCCCTGGTTGGTATGAAAAGCAGCTTTAGCTGACACCGGCCAGGTTAAATAAAGGTTCTTATTATCATTATTATTATTTGTGTTGTTTTTTGAATCACCTTGTTATATTACTTAAAAAAGCTTGCTGAATGTACCCTCACACAACCCACAACAAATGTTCATCATTGATTTATTTTTAGAGAAAACGAAAGTATAAGGACACGTAAACAATCGCAAGCGAAAGCCATCTCCTCTTTGTTTAAAACTGTTAGTATGATAGATGTGATGGAACTTAGGTGAAAGCAAAGTACGTTTCTCGCGTAAGCAACAAATGCTAAAATATGAGTCGCTGGCTGTTAGGAGAACCCGTTAATTGACCTCAATCTCACAGGCTTCAGTGCAGAACAAGCGAACCCTTTGTATAGAATGGAATTACTATCTTAAGGCAGTGCCAGTATTCAAACGCAGAGCTGGGCCCCGCTCAACTAGAAGCACATAAAACCGCTAAAGCAAATTCTTTTAAATCTTCACAAAGAGTATGCACTGAACCTTTTAAAGACATTTAAAGTCTAGTGGGTTGAAGCATGAGACTGAGGGTTTTATAATGACTTGCCAAAATTTGACATTTACACTAGACATTATTTATTACAGTAAAGTACTTGAAAGTAACACAATTACTCATTCTTATATGTGAGCCATTATTTCTGATGCATTTTCCTATCCCCCCTGATTGCCTCTTTTGCATTTTTGGTAGTGAATTCGTCCAAGCCAGTTATTTTATCTAGTGCCTCACGTAAGAATTGAGCAGCAGTTAGATCTAGATGCCCCAGATGTACGAAGGCTTCTATTTTATACAGCATAAAGATGCATAGTTTATAACGGTTTTGTACTTGTGGGGTGTTTTGTTTGGTGGTTTTGGGAAAATGAATAAAAAACGATGGTTTACATTTTTTTATTGAGTGAATGAATAATTTTGTCACTATCAAGTGCTTTTTTACGAAAAATGGTTTTTCTTATTTCTTGTAATTTTGATGACATATGGCATACCATATGAAAGAGCAGAAGTAGAGGAAATTTGATATCAATCTATAATATTGCCAAATTTTCCACAAATTCGTTCAAAAAGTCACGAAGCACTGCAAATTGAACCATTTAGTAAGCCAAAATTAATTTTATAACATGTACGATATCTTTTGATAACGTGGAAAATATTTATATAGAAAGACTATTAGCCATGAGCGAGGTGTGTAGTATAAAAAGGGAATTTCTCATGTGGAGATCGCAGGGTCAATTGAGGCCTGAAAACGTGCGTCAAACCGCAACTGAACTGTCAGTTTAAATTTTTCCTAAGCTCAAAAGCTCTGAGGATATTCCGGCATTATCGCGATTTGTTGGACGGCGCAGTCTTCGCTCTCCAAGCGAATATATAAAGATAAATGATAAAAGAACAGAATCAAGGTGTTGCACTTTGTTATTGAACAAGTGTTGGTTTGTGGCATGATTTTAGCTGTTTTCTAGAGTCTTTCAAAATTGCGACTAACTCAAAAACGGTTCGACTGTGTACTTATGTGCTCCAAATGGGATATACTATTAGCTATTAAAAGGGTTGTATCGACCTTCTGCACACCTAACATTAAAAATGCCTTATGCTCGTATCCATTCATGCATCCAGAAAAATAAATCCATCACACGTATTCCAATATTAATGCTTTCATGTACTTACCAGTCTGTTATTTGAGTTTTTAATATCCAAATCACGAATTGTCATACCATTATGTTTCCAGATATATGCCATGTCTAACATTTCGTCTGTCACCGCATAGCAATTGAGATCGATATTACTACCCACAGACGTCACCAAAACGTCTCTTAGTGATTCAACAAGTCGGGGACCTCCTTCAAAACCAAAAAAATATAAATCAGTTATCTACAATTTGCAGAGGATGATATGATACCCGCCATCTGTCATTAAGTATAAGTAACTTTACGATACAGATTTCTACTGCAGAAGTTATTTACACAAATATTTGTATCTAGAGTGTACATGATTAGTGCCTACTAATACACATCCAAAAGGTGCTTTCAAATGCGGTTTCCATATCTGGTGGTACATATTGCAAGAAATCCAAATTGTTACGGCCTCTGTTAATTTTACAACTAGACCAGGGTATCTATAAGTAAAACACAAAGCAGATTCAGCAAGAGTACCTGTTTATTCTGCTATTTACATTCTGATTAGGCTACCTTCAAGTTTAAGTTCAAATCGAATGTTTCAGCTAGTTTATAGTTAATTTAGTAAGAAAAATATGTAAAGTTAGAGCAATATGGTATAAATGTCTAATGTTTTTTCCTACACTGAATCATTGATGAATAGCCTAGATCGAAATGATCAAATTGCTATTTTGATCATAATGTAATAAGAAAGAATAGTACTACCAGCGCTATCTGTTGAGAACCGCGACAGGGACTCTCTTTTGGCACTACTAGTGACCTCGAAGGTTCTGGACTGCCGCTTTGTGTCTCACTGGAACTTTCTCGAACCAACGAGTACATCCGATGCGAAATATATGTCGACGACCGGGAGAGGGAAGCAGAGTTGAGTGAATGGCGCGACACAATTCGTAAGTAAGTAGTCAGACATAAAAAGTGGTGTATATAAATGTTCTTACTAGTTAAGTTAAAGTTAGTTGTGTTATGTTTTAAATAAATTAGTGCATTCCTTCTTGTGGAATCGAGTGTTTTCAATCCACACCCAACAGAACTCTAGTGAAATTAAATCGGACGATCGGTAAAGGAAGAATGGCGCGATTGGTTGATTTGAAAATTGCCGATTTAAAAAGAGAGCTGGCTGACACGGCTGAAAAGAAAGCGGAATTACAGGAGCGGCTTCGTAAAGCACTGATTGAGGAAGGCGAGAACCCGGATATTTTCATTTTTACCGGTGCAAGTGATATTGGTTTAATGCTGCAAAACCTTTCGACCACGTCAGAAAACAAGCTCGTGGAAAATTGTGCCAAACTAGAAGGAAAGCTCATGGAATATTGTGCCGCTCTTTTAGAAAACTCAGCCAAGTCAGAAAATATGCTCGTGGAAAATTGTGCCGATCTTTTAGAAAACTCAGCCAAGTTAGAAAATAGGCTCGTAGAAAATTGTGCCAATCTAGAAGGAAAACTCTTGGAGTTACACGAAAGTACAGTCAAATTAGATGATAAGCTTTATGAAAATACCGCCAATTTAAAAAAAGAACTGGGATATGGAAAAATCTTGCGTGTTGGAAAAACGGATTTTAGAAAGTCTGGAAGACATAATTCAAGAAGTGCAAGGCTAGTTTGCCGCTTTAGACGTCAAGACCATTGACGAACGCCAGCGTGGACTTCTGTTGGAAAAATCAAGTGAGGTTGGAGCTTCTGTTGGGTCAACTGGTCATCTGCGAATGAAACCGCCGCAAATTGATGCTACAAAGCCTTGAAATGTCTACCGGTGTCAGTTTGAGGCAGCCGCGATTGCAAATGATTGGTCATCGACCGAAAAGGCAACTGCACTCACTTTGGCCCTGCGAGGAGATGCTGCAGCTATTCTTCAAAGAATACTACCCGAAGAGCAAGAGGTCTACGAACAGCTAGTAGGACATTTGGAGATGGGATACGGCCAGTCACATTTAGAACATGTCTACCATACTCAACTAAAGAATCGGTTCCAGAAGTCAGGCGAGTCCATGCAGGAGTTCGAAGCGGATATTGCGCGGTTGGTACGATTAGCATATTCCGAAGTTCAGAAAAGGATAATGGAGTGATTGGCAGTTCAAGCATTCCTGGATGGACTTCGTGACGGTGAAATGAGGCAATCCTTACTACTAGTAGATGCGCTAACTTGGGCCTTAGAATTCGAAGCCGTTAAAACACAAATAAAAGCCAGGTCCGGGTCCGCCAGATGGTATCAGGAGATAACGAGTTCGAAGAGTCCGTCAAGCGCATTGTTGAGGAACTTGATGGTCAACGACGCCGCCAGAACAGCAAGTTGAAATGTTGGAAATGTGCAAAAATAGGGCAAGTTAGGAGACGCTGTTAAGAAGATTGTACGTATTGCCAGCGGGCAGAGGAGAAAGATGCCCAAGTATTAAGAACCACTATCGTTAGTGATACTTGGCAAAATGACGACCTCATTAAAGACAAAGAGGGTGACCCCGATCTCCAAATAATTCGGAATTGGATGAAAGAACAACGGGAAGAGGCAAGAAGGCAAATCGTTATCTCCAGATGTCGGATCCCGGAGCTGCTAGAAGAAATCCATTCCGGTGTGTCAGGAGGTCATCTAGGAGTTACAAAAAACTTGGGCAAAGTGAGGGAAAGATTTTACTGGGTCAATAGCAAGGAGGTCGTAAAAGACTGGTGCAGAAAATGCGTTGTTGTGTGCGGCAAGTAATTGACCGCAAAGGAAACCAAAAGCTTCGATGCGCCAATACAACGTGGGGAGCCCCTTTGAAAGGATTGCTATTGATGTGGTGGGACCCTTTCCAGAAAGTGAAGCAGGGAATGAATACATCATTGTGGTAATGGATTACTTCAGCAAGTGGGTTGAGGCATACACTGCCAAATCAGGAAGCCTCTACGGTAGCCGATGCTTTAGTAAATGACTGGATCTGTCGATTTGGTGTACCTTTAGAGTTGCATTCGGACCAAGGACACAATTTCGAGTCAAATCTGTTCCAAAGTATCTGGTCAAATCCTTGTGAATAAGAAGACCAGGACTAATGACTTACACCCGCAGTCAGATGGAATGGTTGAGCGCATGAATAGGACCATTAACCGGTATTTGGCTAAGGTAGTCTTTAGCCATCAAAGAGACTGGGTTAGTTTTCTTCACCTCTTTTTATTGGCTAACCGATCGTCGATTCATGAAAGCACAGGAGAGACCCCGGATCGAATAGTTATGAGAAGAGAACTTCGTCTCCCATGCGATCTAAAGTTTGGCTGTCCACCAGGAACTGATATTGCCGGAGAAGACTACGTAAGTGAGCTGCGCAGAAGAATGGATGCCATCCATAGCCAGGATCATGTTTCAATTCAAGGTTCCAGCGACCGTCTGAAGGAAGCTTATGTAGACCAGAGCTATGACAACGATGATACGGTTTGGCTTTACTACCCAAAGAGGCGAAAACAGCTGTCGCCTAAACTTCAATCATTCTGGGACGGGCCATATACAGTTCTGGAAGCCATAAACGATGTTCTCTACAGGATTCAGAAGGCATCACGCAGTGAAGCCCGAATTGTACATTTCAACCGACTTGCCCCTTATCATGGAAAAAATGAAGATACGGCGGTGTAGCAAATCCAACCAGAACCGGACATGACATTTGACCAATTTATGGCCTGCCAATGTAACGGCCATAAGAGTCGGTATGGCGTGACATGTGAGGTACAGCAAGATCTGTTCACCACTTCACCACAGTATGCCCTGGCACACTGTGTGGCTCAAGACTTGTAAATGTCGAGGGGTATAGCAAAGGTCTTTCTCAGGAAATTTGGAAGAGTGCACTAGCTGCGTCAGTCTAACCCGGAGGTCGGAGAAGTACTCCAGATAAATGAAGACCGAAATATTTCCTATCTGGTTACCAAGAAAGCTTCGTATCAGAAACCGAATTACGAGGATGTCTGGAGCGCTTTGTGTTCTCTTAGACAAGTGTTGCTTGCCGAGGACCTGAGGAAACTGGCAATACCTAAGCTGGCATGTGGACTGAACAACCTGGACTGGAGAATCATCCGAAGCATGCTTGAGGTAGTCTTCCGGTATATAGGCATTCGATTTCTGGTATTTTTTCACAGTCTTAGACGGCTACCGCCTGGAAAGAGTGTGGATTGTTACATCTTCAAGAACTTCTACTGCAAGAAAGGGCGGTCGTGCCGATATCGACATCCACCACCAGTAAGATCATTCCTGGACGGAATGACCTTAGGGTGGGGGCAGTGTAACAAGAATAAATAGTACTACCAGCGCCATCTGTTGTGAACCATGCTAGGGACTCTCTTTCGAGATCGGCACGAAGTGACCTCGAAGAACTGCCGCCTTGTGGCTCACCGGAGCTTTCTCGAACATGCGATGCGGAATATATAAGCCGACGGCCGGGAGAGGGAAGCAGAGTTGAGTGAATGGCACAGCATGATAATTCATAAATAAGTAGTCAGACATAAATAGTGGTGTACATAAATGCTCTATCGAGTTAAGTTAAAGTTAGTTGTGTTGTGTTTCAAATAAATTAGTGCATTTCTTTTTGTTTAATCGAGTGTTTTTAATCCACACCCAAAAGAAAAATGTTACAATAATTTCATTTGTAAAAAGCCATTATCCAAATTTAGTTTTGAGTCAAAGATAATTTAATAGATAGTGCAAAAGTTGCAAGAAAATTATTGATGATGTTCATAGCAGACTCCAAACAAAGGAAATGGAAAGAAGTACTAAATGACCTGGGGACTGATTGTAAATGAATTTCGACTGTTGAAATTAATTTCCTTAGAGAATTCCTGTCTCACATATAAGCCGCTATGATAATTTTGACAACCTGATTCTTGCGAACGTTTATAGTCAAATTATCATGACAGTGTCAGTGTTATCATAGTGAAGCAAATATACTAAGTGACATATAAATCCGAACACCCAGTTTAAATGGTTTTATTTTAATAAAAGTTGGTGAATGTATTTATCTTACTGTAAATAACAAGTGAAAAAATTTTCAGCCTTATCAGTTGGACATTCCGGTTTTTATACTGCTTTTTTTTAATTCACTAACGCTCTAAAAATGAATATTTCAGCCGCAGTAAAGAATCGACGTTGGCGGATTTTGGTTCTTGACATCTGTTACGATCGGTTACGATGCCTAGAGTACGGAGACCTGTACGATTTCGTCAACTTAGTGAGTTTGATAGGGGTCGTATAGTGGGACTTCGGGAAGCTGGACTTTCTTTTCGGGCAATTGGAGTTAGAGTGCAAAGAAGTGTAGACACTGTGGTTAGGTGTTGTCAGGCATGGCTTCGAGAAGGCCGTACGCAAAGAGCAAGGGGCACTGGACGCCGCCGTAGAACAACAGACCGTGAAGATCGCCGCCTAAGATTATTGGCCTTAAGGTACCGTTTCTCCACTACCAGGTCCATTGCAAATGAATGGTTTGCAGAACACGGAAGACCTATTGGCATGCGAAGTGTTTACCGACGAATGAGACGTTTTGGCTTGTTTTCATACCGGCCACACTGGGTCCTCCCTTTAACTCGAGAACACCGACGTAATCGCCTTGAGTGGTGCAGACAACGGTCACTCTGGGAACAGGAATGGAACAGTATTGTCTTTAGTGACGAGTCTCGATTTTGTTTAGGCATGCACGATGGTCGTGCCAGGGTTAGAAGGCGACGTGGTGAAAGGAGGAATCCACAGTTTTTTGTTGAAAGACATGTTCATCACACTGTTGGAGTTATGGTTTGGCGTGCTATAGCTTATGGTTCCAGGTCACCTTTAATCTTCATCAGAGGTAACATGAACGCGCAGCGTTATATCCACGAAGTTCTAGAACCCCATCTTTTACCCTATCTTGACACCCTGGCAGATCCAACTTTCCAACAAGATAATGCCCGACCATATGTTGCAAGAGTCACAATAGACTTCTTTCAACATAATGATGTCACATTGTTACCATGGCCACCAAGATCTCCCGACTTATCCCCAATTGACCACGTGTGGGGTATGATGGGTAGGAGATTGCTCAATTTGCAACGTCCTCCTCAGACTCTAAAAGCACTTCGAGAGGAGTTGGTGGTTGCCTGGAATGAGATACCACAGGAGGACATTGACCACCTGATCAGAAGCATGCCTAGGCGCGTTGGAGAATGCGTAGCACATAAGGGTGCATCCACACATTATTAAAGGTCAAAGGGCTTTAAAGCAGTGCCATCATTTTGAAATTTTTATCATTTACTTATTATGCTTCATTAAGTACTTATACAAAATTTTATTAAAATAAAACCATTTAAACTGGGTGTTCGGATTTATATGTCACTTAGTATATATGACGACAACGCGCCATCGAAATTAATTTCAACGATCGAACTTCTATCGTCTCAGAATCAGGTTCCTGGAACAATTTTCGGACAAAAGCGTACCGGATAGTTATGAAATATTTGAATCTGTCAGATAGGCTCTGCTTGGATACACAGTGAAAGGTTCAGATTGCAGCGTCTGTATTTGAAGTACCCCTCAACCAAATGACAATTGGAAATGCAAGACTTCATGATATTTGAACTGGATACAGATGTATCTCATGAAATTAGGTGAAGCACCTGCTACTAATTAAATACCACAAGAAGTAGTGAAGGCCTTTGTGAGGAAAATACTAAAAATCGTTTTGTTGGTGACCGACAACTCCTTGAGAGCAGGAAGGTGCCCAAATAGATGGAAAGAAGAGGAATTGGAGCTTAATCCAAACTCCAAAACCAGGGGAAAGTTTCCTGCTACACTATATGGTTCTCAAAAGTGCAGGTCCACTATTGACGTTTTTAAAGCTGTGAAGCAGCTGGCGGAAGCACCGGTCAGAGGGAATTACAGGAGTAAGAAAATGTGCGTATGGAGGCATTTTGATGTGAAAATACGGCATAGGAGCAGAAGATCACCGGCCCCCTCGAGAAACTGGATATCTCAGCTTGCCGGATCAACATAACATAAATATATTTGGACGAAAGATTGCATATGGTGGACATCTTCGGGAATGCCTATCCCAGGCAATCCTGGTCTTTACTGGTTTTACGCGGTGCCGTTTTAAAATTGTAATGCTGATTTTGCGCGATCTCGGCGTAGTACAGGATCCTTCGGTTTGTTGTTGCATCACACTGTACAGTAGCGACGAAAAGAAAAAACAAATGACCTAGGAAGATAGATAATTTGTAATTTGAAAGAGGCCACCATGGTAGCCCAAACGCATGTGAAAAGTAATTTATACATATCTGGTTTCATTCCGTGGAGTTATATAAAAATCGATATTTTTAGTAAAATGCTAAAAAGTAGAATATGTCAAAATCTGTTGACTTTGGGATATGATTTATGGTCAAATCTACCAGTAGTGCAACATCCTTTGGTATCCTGCACGACTTTCCCTGTCAAGTAGCTTGTCTTTCTTCCCACGCAACGCCGTTAACAGTTCATAAAGGATTATGTTCACCACAAACTAGTCCTTCTGAGAAAAAGGCAGTCAATTAGTCCATAAACATTCTTTCCCTGACCTACCGGTAGTGCATCTGGCAACGTCACCTTAATCAAGCCAGACGTGGCAGCGAGGTCACAGCATAGCGTGTAACATATAATATAAGAATAATATAATATAAGAATAAGTTTTAAGGTCTAATGCACCGAGAAATCTATGATATGTGAAATATAGTATGTCTAATAGGTGCGTCGAATTACCAAGGTTGGAGGCTACTACAAATGTACTAACATAAAAAAATTGATATAATCCCTACCCACCGCTACAACCCCCACCACCAAGTTTTATTACCACCAATTTTTTTTTCAAAAATAATCAGCATCCTTTGAAACGTCAAAAAACGAAGTTTGAGCAATGTTCATTCTTTTTCGCCACTGGGCCGGTTTTCAGGGACTACAAAGCTTTTGCGTCTTTGGCAAAGAGTAACACTGTGTAAAAATTTCATCGAAATCCCAGCTGTACTGCTCAAGTAGGTATAGGTGGACGGATCGACAAACAATCAGACAGACAGATCGACCGAATGAATTGAGTGACATGATCGTTTGTGATATACAGGGTGTTTCAGTTTATTGTTGCATAACTTTAAGATTCGATAGAACTTTTAAAATCAATGCATAAAGTCTATATAAACATGGGTCGAAAAATGCGTGCCTTCCGAAATACAAGGTGTTTAAATTTACTTTCTAAAATAGTCTTTTTTAAATATTTCGAACAATATTTGATGTATAACAGTGAAAATTGGTATACAAGGGTTTTTTGGTACGACAAAACGAACCATGGGCATAGTTTTACTGTAGCCGCTAGGGGGCGCTCTCTACTGTACCTGTAGACCGAAAAAATTTTCTTAGTGCAATTTTTTGCTTTTTGAATAAAAAAACTGATTCTTAGCACTTGTCAACATAAAAAAGCTCTCTTGTGAATTTTCGTTATAGTTAGCCGTTTTTGAGATATTTCGATGTTTAAGGTTCGATGCATTTTTAATTATTTATGATAAAATAACGTTAAAAAGTCAGTATCTCGATAATTTTTAGAAGTAGGCTGTGCCTGCAAATATTTTTGAAATTGAAAGCAGAATAAGGTTAAACGTCAATTAGTTGACAGTTAGTTTTGTTGTCTGTTGAAACCTGAAACGATTTTTTGCAATTGTGAATGCACTTTAGTTTCTTTTACCTGTTTTTTTTATTATTTTATTAGATTAGATTTATTAGATTTCTTTGTGTGGGGATTTCTAAAAGAAAAAGTGTACCAGACTCCCGTAACCACAAGAGATATGCTAATAGACAGAATCAGGAATGCATGTGATGAAATAAGTCCTTATTTGAATAATGCTATACCACGTTCGATCATTCGTAGATGTGAATTGTGAATTGAACAATTGGGTTTACATTTCGAGCAACTACTTTAGATTTTGTATGTTTGTCCTAACTATCCAATAGCATTTTAGTTGTAAATAATTAATTTAATTTGTTAAAAATAATATTGGAAAATTAAACAAATTAATATTTTGTTTTTTGTGTTTATTTGGAGTTAGGAATTATCGCTGCCAACAAGCAGAAATACGTATCGCTCGGGTTACCTATCCTATTTTCCGCTCGAATCCACGTTCCTTCTTTTTGGGGATTTTGCCCATTGTTATTCTATCTGTTATATACCTTTCTCCGCATCATTTCCTCTCTCTCCCTCTCTCTTTATATATATATATATATATATATATATATATATACATGGTACATTCGTCAAAATTAATATAAACTACACATAGCTGTATTTCAGGAACAATTTAAAACGGATTAAAAATATTTAAAACGAAAGTTAAAATTACCTATTATTACTTAATTATTTTTCACCTATATATATATATATATATATATATATATATATATATATATATAAGCAGTAGTCATTGCCAAAGCCAACGACCAGTTGGGCACAAAATACAATTAATTGTTAATAAATAATAATTAATTTAAATTAAACTTAAGCCTACAAAAATTTGCCAATTTCCCAATTAACAATTAATTATATATACATATATATATACAATTAATTGTTAATTGGGAAATTGGGAAATATATATATATATATATATATATATATATATATATATATATATATATATATATATATATATATATATATATATATATACAATTAATTGTTAATTGGAAAATTGGGAAATTTTTAGGCTTAAGTTGACTCTTTTGAAAATAAAATCAAGCTTTCGGCATTCTCTATGGAGCCTTCATCAGGATTCTGAAAACACAATTGTGATGCTAGCAACGAATGCAGGACCGATTTAAATTGTCAAACAACTTACTCGTCGTTGAGGTGCAGCCACAAGGTGTTTCAAAACGAACGTAGAGAAGATAGAACTTGTTATAAATATAAAAACAATAGGACGGAGACATTGGGCTTGTTGATAACGACATATACCTTCGTTATATGTTAAAAATATCAATACACCCGAACATATTAAAAATTATTAAACATGAGAAGACATTTTAGGGAAACAATCGGAATGCAGTTTCTAACCTCCTACTTCCGCTACACGTGGAGAGGGAACAGAACGGAAAGATAATGCGTCGACAGATGACATGCGCGACAGAACGTGGAACTGTAAACTTCATTGTCCAATTTTTGTATGAAGTATACGAGAGACGCTCGGTAAACGTCCACCCAAATTACTAAAATGCTGAATTAATTTGTTTTGGAAAAGTGTGTAGCTCATATGAGTGTACGAATGTGAGATAGTGGTACTTGAAAAGATGGGTAATGTGAGTTTATATTAAAGATTGTGAGTGAGAAATTTCAATTACCGGGATAGCAATTGGAAATGTATTCTAATTTTGGAACGACGTTGGTTCGATTTGGATATGAATGAAGACTCCATAGAGAATGCCGAAAGCTTGATTTTATCGTCAAAAGAGTCAACTTAAGCCTAAAAATTTGCCAATTTCCCAATCCACAATTAATTGTATTTTGTGCCCAACTGGTCGTTGGCACTGGCAATGACTTCTGCATGTATATATATAGCTGTCACTTCATATTTTACAGTGTTTTGTTTTGAATACTTTGATGCTATTTGCTGCCAAAAATTTGACGGAGAGATCTTGAGGCTGATTGGGTATATACTAAGTGACATATAAATCCGAACACCCAGTTTAAATGGTTTTATTTTAATAAAATTTTGTATAAGTACTTAATGAAGCATAATAAGTAAATGATAAAAATTTCAAAATGATTGCACTGCTTTAAAGCCCTTTGACCTTTAATAATGTGTGGATGCACCCTGATGTGCTACGCATTCTCCAACGCGCCTAGGCATGCTTCTGATCAGGTGGTCAATGTCCTCCTGTGGTATCTCATTCCAGGCAACCACCAACTCCTCTCGAAGTGCTTCTAGAGTCTGAGGACGTTGCAAATTGGGCAATCTCCTACCCATCATATCCCACACGTGCTCAATTGGGGATAAGTCGGGAGATCTTGGTGGCCATGGTAACAATGTGACATCATTATGTTGAAAGAAGTCTATTGTGACTCTTGCAACATGTGGTCGGGCATTATCTTGTTGGAGAGTTGGATCTGCCAGGGTGTCAAGATAGGGTAAAAGATGCGGTTCTAGAACTTCGTGGATATAACGCTGCGCGTTCATGTTACCTCTGATGAAGATTAAAGGTGACCTGGAACCATAAGCTATAGCACCCCAAACCATAACTCCAACAGTGTGATGAACATGTCTTTCAACAAAAAACTGTGGGTTCCTCCTTTCACCACGTCGCCTTCTAACCCTGGCACGATCAACGTGCATGCCTAAACAAAATCGAGACTCGTCACTAAAGACAATACTGTTCCATTCCTGTTCCCAGAGTGACCGTTGTCTGCACCACTCAAGGCGATTACGTCGGTGTTCTCGAGTTGAAGGGAGGACCCAGTGTGACCGGTATGAAAACAAGCCAAAACTTCTCATTCGTCGGTAAACACTTCGCATGCCAATAGGTCTTCCGTGTTCTACAAACCATTCATTTGCAATGGACCTGGTAGTGGAGAAACGGTCCCTTAAGGCCAATAATTTAGGCGGCGATCTTCACGGTCTGTTGTTCTACGGCGGCGTCCAGTGCCCCTTGCTCTTTGCGTACGGCCTTCTCGAAGCCATGCCTGACAACACCTAACCACAGTGACTACACTTCTTTGCACTCTAACTGCAATTGCCCGAAAAGAAAGTCCAGCTTCCCGAAGTCCCACTATACGGCCCCTATCAAACTCACTAAGTTGACGAAATCGTACAGGTCTCCGTACTCTAGGCATCGTAATCGATCGTAAAGGATGTCAAGAACCAAAATCCGCCAACGTTGATTCTTTACTGCGGCTGAAACATTCATTTTTAGAGCGTTAGTGAATTAAAAAAAGCAGTATAAAAACCGGAATGTCCAACTGATAAGGCTGAAAATTTGTTCACTTGTTATTTACAGCAAGATAAATATATTCACCAACTTTTATTAAAATAAAACCATTTAAACTGGGTGTTCGGATTTATATGTCACTTAGTATATTTGACGGGCTGTTTGGTACTCGTACCCTATTGGTGCAGAATAATGGTTTGTTAAATTGTAAAATCGGCCCTTAGTCTTCAAATTGACCAAGGATTCGATGGTTAAAGTTTGTCTACAAACTTTGTTAACGCCCTGTATATACAGGGTGTTCCTTAATGATATGCGAATATTTAAGGGTTGAATCTACATGAAAAATTAATGTTATTTTGCTTTATAAACTATGGTTCAAAAATGTTTCCTCCACTTGGGGTGTTGAAGTTTTAGGAAAAAAATGGAAATTAATTAATATTTTCAGAACCGCTGATATTTAGTACGTAGTGAAAGTTAATAAAGTTGCATATTTTTCAATGCAAAAATAATTTTTAGCTTTAACAGTGGCGTGCGTACGGGTATTCACAAGCTGAAACTATTCCTTCTCTTAATTCCTCCACAGTGTTAATGGGACTTGTGTACACTAGTGTCTTAAGATAGCCCCACAAAAAAACTGAACTGTTGAGGTCTGGGGACCTTGGTGGCCTTTCTTGGGGCCCACCGCGGCCAATTCAACGATTTGGATAAACAGTTTGTAAATAATTACGAACCGCTACACTGAAATGCGCTGGTGCACCATCATGCATGTACCACATATTGTTTCTTATTACTAACGGAACGTCATCAAGTAGCAAAGGCAACTGTTGTTGAAGAAAATTGAGGTAAGTCTGTCCGTCAAGTCGCCCCGGCAAGAAGAATGGGTCAATAAAGGGGTTGCCAATAATTCCTGCCCATACGTTAACCGAAAATTGGTGTTGGAAATGGGTTTCGGTTAGTTCAATTTAAATTCATTTTACACTTTTGTTGCTACTGTTATCACTGTAATTGCAGCTCCTGATAATGATGGCAAAGTCCATTGAAAGCTAGAGAGAATTAAAAAAAGTATAAATTTTGTCGAAGTACCCAACAAAAGGCGGAAGCTTTAATTTTTCACCTATATACATATATATATATATAGTTTGCTTTAATGGTCCAAAAATGTTTCCTTACAAAAACTCGGGGTGTTGAAATTTTAGGAAAAAAATGGAAATTAATCAATATTTTCAGAACCGCTTCCGATATTTCACTGATATTTAGTACGTAGTGAAAGTTAATAAAGTTGCATATTTTTCAATGCAAAAATAATTTTTAGCTTTAACAGTGGGCGTGTGTACGGGTATTGACTTCGATATTTTTTAAGAAAAAAATGTTACGACAACGGTCTTTAGCCACATAAAAATTATTTTTGTATTCCCCGTTCAATTTAAAACAAATGATCTCTCTTGAATTGTTTTCCTTCGATGCGCCATTTTTGAGTAAAAAAATAAAAACCGTTCTATTGTCCGAGAAAATTAATGTAATAATTGAAGAATGCAATTTAGCAATAAATATCTAGTTGCTCTGGAATATGTCACTGGCTTTTGACATCTGACAAGTCTCTGTTATTCAAATCTGTTCGCTGTGACATCTTTTTCATTATTTAGTTTTTACAATCTTGTTAATAATGGTGAATTATTCAAGTGCAGAAATGGCGGAAATGAATTACGTATATGGCCTTGCCGACGGTAATGGTGAGCAAGCCAGACGTATTTATCACCAGAGATATCCCAATCGTGCCAGATAATCGAACCTTTTCTAATATTCATCGTCGTCTTGTTGAATCTGGTTTTGTCCATCTGAAGGTAGACCTCTAAGTGTGAAAACACCTGAAATTGAGGAAGCAGTGCTGCACGAAGTCGAAGAACATCCTGAAACGAGTACGAGGAAGATCGCTAGACACACATTTTCCACCAAATTGTTTGGAGAATAGTGGATTTTTTGTTATATCCTTACCATATTTCATTCATTACTTCTCATTGATTTTCCAAGTCGTGTGACCTTTTGTCAGTGGTATCTTCAAAAAATTACACAAAATCCGCAATTTGAATCAATGATTCTGTTCACGAACGAAGCTAATTTTTCTCGAAATGCCATTCAGAATTTCCACAATAATCATTTGAAGAAAATCCCTATGCCCTAACCGAACCCCATTTCCAACACGAATTTTCGGGCAGGAATTATTGGCAACCACTTTATTGGCCCATTCTTCTTGCCGGGGCGACTTGACGGACAGACTTACCTCAATTTTCTTCAACAACAGTTGCCTTTGCTGCTTGATGATGTTCCGTTAGTAATAAGAAACAATATGTGGAACATGCATGATGGTGCACCAGCGCATTTCAGTGTAGCGGTTCGTAATTATTTACAAACTGTTTATCCAAATCGTTGAATTGGCCGCGGTGGGCCACAAGAAAGGCCACCAAGGTCCCCAGACCTCAACAGTTCAGCTTTATTTTGTGGGGCTATCTTAAGATACTAGTGTACACAAGTCCCATTAACACTGAGGAGGAATTCAGAGAAAGAATAGTTTCAGCTTGTGATGGAATAAAAAACACTCCAGGGATATTTCAACGAGTGCGCAATTCCATGAGAAGGAGGGCGGGAGCATGCATACTAAGTGAAGAGGGACATTTTCAACAATTTTTGTAAACATTTCGTTGGTTTTAATGTTATGTTTATGTTGTCAGTTGTTGTTGTTCATTATCCCTAATGTATTTAATTTTTCCAATTAAATTAATAATAATTTTGCAAGTTAGACAACAGAACGGTTTTTATTTTTTTACTAAAAAATGGCGCATCGAAGGAAAGCAACTCATGATAGATCATTTGTTTTAAATTGAACGGGAAATTCTAAAATAATATGTATTTGGCAAAAAACCATTGGCGTACCATTTCTTTCTTAAAAAATATTGAAGTCAATACCCGTACGCACGCCACTGTTATAGCTAAACATTATTTTTGCATTGAAAAATATGCAACTTTATTAACTTTCACTACGTACTAAATATCAGTGAAATATCTGAAGCGGTTCTGAAAATATTCATTAATTTCCATTTTTTTCCTAAAACTTCAACAGCCCGAGTGGAGGAAACATTTTTGGACCATAGTTTATAAAGCAAACTAACATTAATTTTTCATGTAGATTCACACCCTTAAATATTCGCATATCATTAACAGGTTTAGCGCCAGGGCATACACCGGTGTCTGCTGTTAGGTTCTACGACTGGGCCATGGCATACACCGGTGTCTGCCCCCGCTTCGCAACTTTATCGGCTTGGCACGGCCAAGCAGACACGCTCTTATGTATTTTAATATAACGTAGTGTCTGACATGGCCCATGATGCGAGCACACTAGTATCAGGTTTTTTGTAACCCGTATTTTAACAATTCTTTTAATTTTTTTGTTACAAAAAGCCTTTAGTTGTGTAAGTAGGCATTTATTGTCATAATAAAAGATACATTTGCGGTAATCTAAAACAAATAATTCTAACCAGTAAAGTTAAAATTCCTAAAACTAAACGGTATCACTACTTTCCATGAAAAGAATTGAAGCAGTCCAAACAATATCTCGGATTACCTTCGCAAACGGAACAAAACGTTGTAACTCTTTTCACCTTACTCTTCTCAATTATACCTTCTTGCTTTTTTTTATAACAGCCTCTACAATATTTTCTATTCTCGCGAGCTTTACAGTCCAATTTTGAGAAAATGTGAGTACGAAGATTTCGTGTAGGCTGCGGCCTAGGTATCGCTACATCAGGACTTTTGAATGTCAAAAGGTCTTCTATGACTGACATTCGAAATTCGTTTATAGGCATGACAGTCTCCTCATTGTGTTTGAAAAGAAAATGTGCATTTACAATCGATGTACCTAATATAGTTTCAATCGCCACTTTTTTGTACCACCGAATTGTGCGACGTAGAGCAGTACTGTAACTTGACATTTGGTCAGATATATCAATTGAGGATTTCCCACGATTGTAATCAATTATGGCTTTCGGTTTGTGAATAACGTGTCCACGCCGTTGAACCTGCACTGTGTCATCGGTATGACAAGTAGAAAGGACAAGCACGTCTCTTTTGTCTCTCCATTTTAGAATACAGATGCCCCTCTCATTTTCTGCTGCAGTAATTTCACCTTTCTTCAGTTTTTTCTTTGTAACACTGACGGGATTTCCAGCACGATTGGTCCGCAAGGTGCCCAAACAATGAGTTTCATTATCTAGGAGTAAATGAGCAAGTTGTAGGCTGGTATACCAATTGTCAGTGATACAGATCCTGCCACTATTCAAAAGACCCTGAGACAGAGTCATAACAACATGTGAGGAGACTGAAAAATTTCTGTTTTTGGCTTGTTCCTTTTCTTTTCCCGCATAAATACTAAGGTTCCAAGTATAACCGTTATCGCAACATAACTTGAACATTTTTACCCCATATTTATGAGTTTTCATAGGGTTATACTGTTTGAAAACTAAGCGTCATTGATAGGGTATCATAGTCTCATCAATACAGAATGTTTTTCCTGGCGTATAGAGTATTTTGTAATTTGATATGAGTTTATCTAGTAATGCAGTTTGTACAGACGGTCTCCATCTGGACAAAGTTTATTGTCTGAGAAATGCAGCATTTTTAGCAGCAATTCAAATCTATTACGGCTCATTATATTACGAGCGACGTCATTTTTCAGTAGCCATTTACTAGACCAGTAATCTCGAAGACTATTCATTTTTACAATGCCCATGTATCCCAGTAAACCAATAAAATGTATAATTTCGGTCCTGTCTGTTGGCTGCCAAGTTTTTATGCGAGCTTCATTGGATATGTTATCGTTTTCAGTAACACATTGCGCCGCATAATGATTTGTTTGGTCAACAATCAAATCTAGTATGTCAAAATCCACTAAGGAAAAAAAATATTGGACAGGTTTTTCTCCTTTCAGTGCCACCTGCCATTCAACTTTCATTCCACTTGTGAAGGTTTCTGGAAATACTAAATTATTCCCTTTTACGGGCCCCCAAACTGATTGCGAGAGATCACGAAGACTTTGACCATCATAATTTTCCATTACTTCAGGATTACCTACACTTTCTAAATCTTCGTCTTCTTCCGGGTGATATCCACTGATTTCTAGTTCACTTTCTAATACTTGAGAAGGTACGTTTGCCATTTGATCCTGAACAGTTGTATGGAAAGAAGAAGATGGACCAGCATCATTTTGGTCATGTTCACTTGGTGACTCGTATAATTTAGCGATTTTATTCGGTGACTTGTAAAATGTTTCCTTCTCCGAATCACTACTCGAATAATCTTCGCTACTGCTATTTGGAACATATCCTGGATCAACGTCAGAATCTGTCGCAAACGGGTCTGATTCTTCAGAGTCATCTGAAATAAATACATTTACCAATCATCAACAAAATTTAGGTTTTCAATAATTTGTTCGTCTTTATATGTATATATTGGTAGTTTGAATTTAGATGAAATAAAAAAACATTAGTCCTTATTTTGATCTATGGTTTTTTTATTTGACCTAAATTATACCTATCACTACATACTTCTTTTTATCTCTCTGGCGGCTCAATAATTGTATTGTAAACTTATCTGTTCATAAGACAATACAGGTTACAATACAAATAATAATAAGAAAAACTAGAATAGTAAAAATCAAACAAAACTTACCTTCAGTTTGCCCCATCTGTAATGCTAATTGTAATATCTTTTTACTACGATTCGCCATTTTCGATAAGAACGATGCCGTTGTTTATCCACAGAATGCTCGTAGCAAACTAATCTTCCCTTTGTCGCGGTTCGCGTAAGAGCTAATAACAAGTCAGAACAAGTCGGTAAACGATTTTCTTCCGATTTGCTTTCCTTTGAGGCCAAGGCAGACACCGGTGTCTGATTTCTTATCCTGTAAGGCCAAGGCAGACACCGGTGTCTGATTTACTATCCTGTGAGGCCAAGGCAGACACCAGTGTCTGCTCAGTTTTTCAAAGAATTTTCAAATAAAAACAAAATTGTATTAGTCATGATAGGTTTAAAATGCATAAAGCTGGTGAAAAATAACAAAAAAACATATTGGCCCGACGGTATTTTTTAGCCTGGAGGTCCTGGCGCTGAACCTGTTAAGGAACATCCTGTATATATAGGGTGTTAATAAAGTTTGTAGACAAACTTTAACCATCGAATCCTTGGTCAATTTGAAGACGATTTCACAATTTAACAAACCATTATTCTGCACCAATAGGGTACGAGTACCAAACAGTCCGTCTAATATACCCAATCAGCCTCAAGATCTCTCCGTCAAATTTTTTGCAGCAAATAGCAACAAAGTATTCAAAACAAAACACTGTAAAATATGAAGTGACAGCTTGCCATTGAAATGTTTTCAGTTTATTAAATATTATGAAATTATGTAAAACTGAGCGAACATTTTTAAAAAATGCTTGATGTCTGAGTAAAATCCATTTTACTCTATGTTTATTGCAACTTTTGTAATCCATATGTGATTATATTAACTGAACATCACCTACTGTGTGTTAATAGTTTATCCTACATTTGCAAACTTGCACTTTCAAACCCTTACATGAAAGAGCCTTTTTAGTTAAATTTTTGTTAGGTGTTGCGTTTCAACACATTCATACACTTCTTTCCAATTCCTCAAAGACATTTTGACACCACTGGTCCGAAACTGTTCAAGATTTTCAACATTCATACATACAATTAGAGTTGCAGTTTTTTGTTTTGATTTCAGTGTACAATCAGTCGCACCATCGGTGATGGTACATGGTACACTCAGCATAACCACGTATTTGGGGGTTAATGCAGATTTAACGTGTACACGACAGTGTAATATGTAATTCTGCACAAGATCTTGGAGGGAGCACTTTTTATACGCAAAATCCTTTTTGATAAATAACACAAGCTCAAAACAACAAAACATAGACTACAGAGTAACGTTGGAGAAGGAGAATACGAGACCAAAAAAGAATTGACATTTGAAATTAGTGTCTCACAATGTTAGTGATAGGAGAATACATTTGCAATCAGTGGAATGCATTGGAACCAGTGCCGGATTAGCCACGTAGCAAGAGTGGCAGATGCTACGGGCCGCGCGAATTTGGGGGCCCGGCGCCTGTCTGACCGTGATAACGAAATATTAATTTAGATAGCAGCGTAAAATATCTTGCATGCCTTAAACGCGAAGCGCTTAGGTTATGCTTCACTTCCACTTGAAAATCTAAAACTCGATTTCGTCACGTTAAATCGTAAAAATAAGTAGGAATTAAACGAACTTTTTAACGTTAATGTTCTAATGTTTTATTATAATCGATATATTGACTAGCATCTATACTACATTTCTACCCTTCAAGCGGCCAGATAATTATTTTTTTATATAGGTATACATTTATTTTGCGAGTTTACGTAGCCGAGATTGTACTTTTTAATCGATTTTAATATAATATCGATTATAAGTATTTCGAGAAAACAGGTGAACTATTTAAATTTTATTAACTCAGTCACGATCAAATCTACTGTGGTTGGTTGATTTATTATAAAATATAGATTCATTTTATGAGTGAATATAGCTGACATTTTTTGAATCGATTATCATATCGATCATGTTTCGAGATTGTGGAAAGCTAGTGACGGTAAAAAGGCGGGTAATTTAAAAATGAACTATTCATATTATAAACAAAAAATTATTCAATTAAAAATTACACATTTTGTGTTCGTCGCTATTTAATTTGCTTGAATATCTTTACTATAAAATATGTGCTTAAGGTATGCACATTTGGATATTTTGGATTTTAAACTTCTTTTCAATTACTATAGGTAGGTGTAGGTATAATATCTACCACGAGAAACGTTAGTATCAAAATCTACAACCATAATTTAAAATTGTATCACATTTCTAAAATTGAGCGCTGGCCACACAACAAGTTATGTGTTGTACTACTTGCACTGCACTACATGCAAGTTGGCAGCACTACAAAGCTAATAGGGGAATTCCCTGACATTGTCATCAAACAATAAGAAATTGCTATACATTTACATTTGGCACAACGTAAAAAACTTTTAAAAGCACTTTAGATGTGAGCCATTCTTGAGAAAAGTTGTTTTGACATTGCTTTGAGTACTGTTTTCGTGCGTGACGTAGCGCTGTGTGCAACTCATACAATTACCATTTTTAAAACACAATAGAAGAGTTTTTGTATGTACAAAGGCAAAAATATCAACGAGAATAAATTCACTTAAAGTAAGATATTTTACTATGTATGTTTTGCATATTACAAATGAATTGCATTTGTCAAGTTGATTTTTTTTTTAATTTAAAATAATATTTGTTTGACCGTAGGTAAAATGAGCAGCAGATCTAGAGATTAGGGGGTCGGCACTACGCTTCTGGAAGTGCTAAGCGTAAAGCAAAAGATGAAAAGGAAAAAGGATGAATCTGTTCTAACAAAAACACGTAAGCTGATCGAGTATTTTAATGTTCAGAGTGATGGTGCTGAATCTACAGAAGGTAAATCAGAAAATACAGAAGTTGCATCTCATTGTCCATATGATAGTGGTACTACTGCCGTTTCTGATGAAGCTACATTTTCTATAAGTAATTCTGTAGTTGAAGAGACCGCAATTCCTCCTAATTTAGGTATATCATGTTCTAGCCAAAGAGAAGTTAAAATCACAGCTAGTCCTCTCGATCTAGAGTCGTCATGTTCTAACCAAGAAGTAGTCGATGGCAATTATTACTTGATTCTAATGTCGCTACAGTTTCAAGTCAAAAATGAAACGAAAGTAAAACATACGCCAACGATATTGGTGAATGGCCGAGCAACTTTGATGGAGATTATTGGATTGAAAAAGGAAGCAGCGAACTGCAAAATATGAATAGTGATTTTTTGTCTTCAAAGAAAATTTACGAAAACGAAGTTATTTTTCACCTATAAACATAAACTAACGGATAAAACTCACGTCGGAGTGTTATTCGGAAACCAAAGGACAACTTTACTGTTTTGTTTGCAAAGTTACGAATTCAGATAGTTCATCACCACGGTTTACGAAAGACGGATTAGATGATTGGAATAATGCACACAATTTGTTGACAATACACGAAGAAAACACTCCGCATAGACAAGCCATAATTTCGCTGTTAAACCTCAAAAACAAGAATAAGGGTGTTGATTCTCAACTTGTGAGACAAACTGAGACTGAGAAAAAGTATCGTAGGCTACTCTTAAAACTAATTATTGCAGTAATAAAGTTTTTAGCAGAACGAGGTCTTGCGTTTGGGGGTAGTGCCGAAATTATTGGTTCACCTCACAATGGAAACTATATAGGCTTGTTAGAATTAATAGCCCAATTTGACGCTTGGCTCAACATATACAAAATCATGCTAATAAAGGAAAGGGACATACGTCATATTTATCAAAAACAACTTGTGAGGAATTTATTCAACTAATTGCAACAAGCATACTGGATCAAATTATTTGCGAAATTAAGAGATGCAAATATTACTCAGTTTCATTGGATTCTACTCCACATATATCGCATGTAGACCAACTGACTCTCATAGTGCGCTATGTTCTGGCATCTGGACCAGTGGAAAGATTTGTCAAGTTCTTGGACATGGAAGATCATACTGCTGAACAACTCGCTCAAAGTTTACTAGATTTCTTAAGCGAGAGTGGCACTGATATCAAAGATTGTAGTGGGCAAAGCTACGATATTGCCGGCAACATGAGTGGGAAATACATCGGCTTACAAGCCTGAATTAAGGAAATAAATAAGTACGCCGAATACGTTCCCTGTCTTGCACATTCATTAAATTTGGTTGCTAAGGGCGCTGCAGACTGTTATACAGAAGCATTACTTTTCTTCGATTTCATTGAAAACCTCTATACATTTTTTCCCGCTTCTACCTATAGATGGAGTCGTCTTACGAACGCACTTAAAGATTCTACTTCAAAATTTCCAATTTTGAAACGGTTATCGGACACTAGGTATTCAGGCCGAGCTGATGCTACGAAGGCACTTTTATGTGGTTTTATCACTAAAGCCAGTTTTGGAAGACATTTTCAATAACGAGGATCAAAAAGCGGAGTGCCGTTATAAAGCTTACGGACTAATTTCAACGACAAAAAAGGTAGAAACGGGAGTAATGACCATTACATGCAACGGAATCCTTAAACGCTTGCAAGCGACGAGTTTTTCGTTGCAGTCGTCTGATCAAGACCTTCATACGGGATACGCCCTTTATGAATCATTATATGTGAAGAATACCAGCAACAGAAATCAAGACGAATCAAGTGAAATACAAAGTACGACCATTTCAGTGGCTCTACTACACTCGACGACTTTGTTGAAAACCAAACACCTGGACAACGTTTCAAAGTTCAGGTGTTTATTGTCATTATTGATAACGTGCTGTCTGCTTTAACTAAACGTATGGAAGCATACAATAAGATTACTAGTGTCTTTGAAGTTTTTCGACAGCTAAAATCCCTTACAACGGAAGAGATTTTGGAAAAATCCTCAAGAATGGTCAGTACTTAACGAAGATGATTTGGAGAACAGCCCAGGTGGCGAATTAGTGTAGTTCGCAGAGCTGCTGAAAATAGGTGTGGCCACTGTTATTGACAGCAAGAAACATGAGCCTCTTGAACAGCAATTTTATTAACTTTTATTAAATAATTATTTAGAATCGTGTTTCCGAAACTTAGAAATTGCCTTGCATATTTACTTGTCTCTCATGATCACTAACTGCAGTGGCGAACGTTCTTTTTCAACATTAAAACGTATTAAAAATGAATTAAGGAACTCGATGGGCCAAAAACATCTTAATCATCTCACTTTGTTGAATATAGAGCATGATTTGCTTAAAGAAGTCGATATTGAAAGTGTTATCTCTAAATTTGCCCATATTAAATTCAGAAAAGTTTATTTGTAACAATTTTGTTTCATTTAATACCCTAAACTTGAGAACCTAAAGCAAACCAAGGGACCCTTGACAGAATTTGCTACAGGCCCGGCGCTGGCTTAATCCGGCACTGATTGGAACGAAAAAAAAAAATAGAATTGAATCGTTTTTACGTTATCTCGACTGACAGACTGGAATATCTGCTCTGTTTCTGTACATGTATTTTTTGTGGTATTGTTGCATAAAGTAGTTTGTTCACGAACCAGTTCCTCGAACTGAACGCAACTTAATGAAACAAACTAGAAAGCACATTACTATATCGTGTAATCCAAGGAGGGACAAATTGTCAGTTCAGCACACTAGTGATGGGAGAATCGAAAGCCTGAGATTCGCTTTGCTTCTGTGGCTCAGAGATATAAATCAAATTCAAGCGGATAACCAAATGGAAATGGTATTTACCATTTTGAGTTGGTATTTACCAATCCGTTCAAGCGAGTGTAGTTATCAGTTTGGTTATAGGATCCGTGATGTCACGAATCAGCTGTTATATGTCATAGTTATCACTGCAAAAATGTGGTATTTACCCCACTCAAGAGTAGTTTTATATTTCTGGTTATTATTTGAAATGTGACAAGTTAGAATTTTGCCGGGTATTGGATATTGTTACTGTACTTCAGCTTCATTTTTGAGAAAAATGATACAGGCTGACTTCAGTTTTACCATAAAGTGGAGCACCTTATTAATTATACTCATTACGGTTGTTGGGGACACTTTAAATGTAGTTCCTATGCTTAACAAAGTATCCTGTGTAGCCATATACCACAAGAATATTAAAATATGGCCATATAAACTCACTAGATGATATCCACCTGTATACGGTTTTGCTAATTTCTTTTTTCACCATTTCTGCTGAATCAATAAATGTTTTCTTTGACATGCGGAAAAATTTAGAGAATTCAAAGTTATTATAGCTACAAAGCCATGGTTCCATCATTAAAAAAAAAATCTGAAAAAAACATTTCTCCCATGAATATTATGAAAGGTTTCTTATTTAAACTTTCCATATACAGTTGTAGACGAAAAAGCACCGATTATTAAATGATAATAAAAATAATCAGATATTATATACGCGCTTTTCTAAAATAAACAACAAAACCGCGGTTAAAACCAACGCGTTCAAGCGATTCGTGTAACTGACGTCATCAACCCGTGTGTCATCTTGAACCATATTATAACCGCGACACATAACACAGAAATTTTGGTTATTCGCTTGGATTTGATTATAGTGTTTTCTTCTGATAGAACTAGCGCAGTTTTTGTGTTAAAAATATTCTACCTTAGTTAATACCGTTGATCCTAAATTTGTTTCCAAAACAACATTAAACAACTCTCATGTCGTGTCGCGTGCAGTAATGTCAATGAAGCATATTTTTCGTTTCTTTGTCCTTTTCCGTGTTACTATGATGAATCATCGAAAAAAAATTAATAGTAAACCACGAGCAAACAGCACGGCTACATTCAAAGATGGAAATCAAAGCAGAAGACAGTAGATAACACCAGCCCGAGTTGCTTCAGGTTCTGTATGTTTCTACAATTAGTGAAAAACTAGTTCAAAATGTGCACCAAAAAAACATGAATATATAAATTGGTTGTTATAAGAATTTGGAATATGCACCAGTCCAATACTGGTTTCTATGAAAGAAAACGCGATTGAATAGCTTGGTAATATTTAACAGTTTAGACCATACAAGGCTGATTTCAGTAGCTTCAAGTTGCCTCACATGCCAGAGATTTTCCACTTTCCCCGCGACCCTGGAGCCTGTGGTTCTCGATACTTGCTTCACAAAGGTTTTTCACTCGCTTGACTGTTGGTTATGTTTATATATTTTACTGGGGATCTTCAAATGTTTCAAGGATTTTTCAAACCTTTGGATGTTCTAGAAATTTATCGATATCAATAAAAAATTTCCATAAAACACTTAAACCTGATTTGGACAAATGTTCCATGCGTGTCAGATCGAATTCTTATTTGACCGTTCCTTTTGGTAGCTGAGAAAAATCACTTTCCCCACTTGCAGTGCGGTGAGTTATCCAGTTATTTTCGTTCACCGATCAGTATGAATAAAATGTTCCATCACTATCCAAGTCGTGACTCAATGACTCAGTTCTTTGGTTAGAACAACACTGTTGCCAGACTTAGCGATTTTAGTATGCTTCAGCGACTTTTTTCTCGACTGGTCCGCTGGCGATTTCCAGCAACATTTTTGGCTACATTGGTAATTCCATTAAGGATCGCCTTTTTACAGTTAAAGTCTTTTCAAGTGCCGAGTGCAGCTAGTGATTATGTTGCGCTACCTCCCCAGCCATCATGCAATGGAAGTAGGAAGATTCCTCTATATATACATATACAGGGTTATTACAAAAGAATCATCGGGTTTTAAAAATTTATATTTCAGAGAGTATTGCAAATATAATATCAAATGACATATCACTAGAAAAGGAAAATGTTCGAGTTTAAAGGAAGTGCTTGCGAACGCCGCTTTACCTCCCTAGGTAGCGCCACGAGCTCAGTATACAAAATGACGACGAATTTGCTAAGTGTCTGGTATTCAGCGACGAAGCGACATTTCATTTAAGTGGAAGGGTGAACCATCATAACATTCGGATATGGGGCACGGAAAATCCTCATATGATTGTGCAACATGAAAGGGATTCTCCAAAATTGAATGTCTTCTGTGCAATGTCCAAAAATAAAGTGTACGGGCCTTTTTTCTTTCATAAAAACACTGTGAACGGTTCATCCTACCTAGATATGTTGCATTTGTGGTTATTTCCGCAACTATTTATTTAAACGAGGCACTGCCTCACCGTTGGAATGGCCAAGATACTGCACAAGATTTGGTATTGTTCGCGTGGCCTCCCAGGTCTCCCGATCTTACACCATGCGATTTTTACCTTTGGGGTTACATTAAAGATATGCTTTACATACCACCTCGGCCAACAACATTGGGTCAACTCCGGGAACGCATTACTACTGTTATTAACAATATCGATCGAGACACATTGCAGCGTGTATGGGCCGAACTGGACTATGGTTTGGACATATATCGTGTGACGCAAGGAGCCCACATACAACATTTGTAATAACATGCTTAAAATCTTGAATATTTTACCTTTCCATTGAGATGTCACTTACTGTTATATCTGTAATACCTTCAGAAATATATCTTTTAAAACTCTATGATTATTTTGTAATAACCCTGTATATATAAAGAAATTTTGTTATTACGATTTTTGAACTGAGTGTTAGTAGTACTGGCAAAAGCTTCCTCTTGTAGATTGCTCCACAATCTCGACACCCTCGGGACAAAGGAGCGGTCGTATCGGCCAGTTCTGGGTGTACGAAATTCGACACGGTTAGGAATGGAGGACAAAGCCAGGCGGGTTTGTACGACAGGCACATGGTGCGGCGGCATCATGGAAGAGAGCTCTGAGGAACAAAGCCCTTTGGTGTGGCGGTAGAAGAGAGCGAGATCACCGACGGCCCGCCGGTGTGAAAGAGTCCCGAGACTGTTTGTTACAGAAGAGTCATCGATCAGTCAAACAGCCCAGCTCTGGGCAGCATCGAGCATAAATAATGTAGTCAGGGCGGCACCACCCCAATACTCGAGGCTAGGTGTTATCTGGGCCTTATATAGAGTGAGAAGGTCATGCGGAGAAAAGTAATTCTTAGCCCTAAACAAATAGCCTAGCCCAGCAGCTGCCGCTATTGACGCGATGTGCTCGTGCCAGATCAAGTCTTCGGTGATCTGGACTCTGGTCAGCCGAAATGAACGGCTCTTAGTCAGAACCCGGCCATCCATCCAAACCGGATGAGCGCTAGGACGCTTTTTGTTCGTCAGTACAGTAGGTACTGTGTTTTGGAAACATTAAGCTGTACAAGATTGTTGAGTCCCCAAGCAGTGATAACCTCCAGGTCTCTCGTCAGAGAGGAAGTAATCGCTAATCTTATTTTTTCCAGCTCAGCTGCAGAGATCGGCTTGTCACTCTGAATTCCTGCATGAAGAGTGCTGTCATCAGCGAAGCTGTGGATTGGGTTGATCGTACAGGAAAGGAGGTCGTTGATATGCAAGAAAAACCGTGTCGGAGTCAAGGCCAATCCCTTTGGAACAACCGCGTTGACCTTGCGGGATGAAGTGGAGATCCCGTCAATCACGACGGATACCTTGCGGCCAGAGAGCAAGTCAGCCACCCATCTGCAAACCCTTTCTGGGAGGTCATGGGATGGAAGTTTGCATGAGAGGGCAGCGTGCCACAGCTTATTGAACGCTTTCGTGATATCAAGACCAACGACATAAGCCTCACTGTAATACTGGATTAGCTTATTCCACAATTGCGTGACGTAAGCTAGGAGGTCCCCTGTGGATCGCTGATGTCGGAAACCATACTGCCTGTCGCTAATAAAGCCGAGACGTTCGAGGCAGTCCAGGAGTTCGCGATTTATGCACCTCTCATCACCTTACTTATAACAGAAAGCAGAACTATATGCCTGTAGTTGTAACGGTCGGTTTTAGATCCTTTTTTTGGTATGGGTTGGACATGAGCAAATTTACAGTTTTCAGGATTCATAAGATATCTGGAAGAGACGCGAAAGAACTGGAGCAAGCTCCGCTGCACACCTCTTCAGTACAATGGTAGGAATGGTAGGAATCAATTCCGGACCAGAAGCTTTGTTGGGGGGCGTCCATGGTGGAGTTGGCCGCAAAGATCTTGCCAAGCACTTCAGCATTGGCCTTCGAGTCAGTTACAATCGTTCCATCCTGACACGTGAGTGGTGGAAGGCTACTATGTGACAAGTTCTTTTCAATCTGCTTGGCCAGCGTCCAGAAAGACCGACTGCCATGTGGCTGCGACATTACCTTGCCAAATCAGACATATCTTTCATCATTTTCAAAGAAATTGTACAAATTCTCGACCAAATCCCGACCACTGCATCCCCACGGCTAGGCGACCTGTATGTTAAATTTCTGTTGATAGGGCAGCAGGCTATATAAGAGCTTTCTTATATTTGTTCATCAATTTGATGATACAACACATCTGCCAAAGATGATTATAACCAGGATAGTAAACTATGACGAAGGTCCACTGTATGTAAGACTTTTCAGATATTACTTCATTTGCAATTTGACAACAGACCATGATGAAATATTCTTCAAGAAGTGTTATCAGTCTAGCTCCAATTATCATAAGTACTATGTTTGTAAAAGATTCATTTCGCACCCTCCATCACGGGATGTGATCGTCGTTAGACTTGGCAACCCTGCGAGTGACAGATAGATATCCCCGCCAGTCAAAAAGGCAATCAAACAATAAACATTATTAGTTTTAATGAGTTTTAGCGTTAAAAGACATTATTTGTGAGAAATTTGTCACATTTTTTGTCTATATCCATAGTAATTGCATTAAATTCGTTAACCCGTAAATTAATAAATGATTACTATTATGATGAAAAGGAAGATGAGGAATTGATTGGAATGTATTTTATATTCTATTTTCTTGCAAAATACAGACAAATCCACACTATTCAACAGGTATGTAGCTATAATGATAACATATAAACACTCAGTATACTGAACTTAACAAATTCAAGATTGCCATGCATTAACAAACGTCCAAACCTTCTGCTATATTTAACAGCTAGAAAATCGACCTATTATTTGCCGCATTCCCATTGGCTTTGGGTATAACTGATAGTCAAATGTAAATTTATAACAGAAATCAAAATACATCAAACTTGTCCTGTTTTCTCTGTACAAAAGCATCATGTTGGAATCAAAAAGTGGTCTTGTTTATAATACAGTCGAATTTTCACGATTTTATTCAATATTCAGAGAGCTTTGGCAGCTTCCGTCAAATTGCATTTCAATAAGGTATTTTCCTGTTGGTCCAAACTGATTAACGTTGGTGAAATCGGCCCTAAATGTTCATATGAACACGGGTCCGTAACGGCTTTCTTTTCGAGCTAGAGCACTATCACTAAAGAGATACGAGAACTATTCCAAATATTTCTATGAATAATGCGTATTTATTGAATTTATTGAACAGTTAGTATAACCTATGATAAATTTAGCACGTTTTACAAGTTGCTGAGGCTCAATTTGAACGTAGATGAAAATAGTATTATCCTGTAGTTTTGGAAAAAAAATATTTAGAAGGTCAATAGTTTTGAACAGTAACATTCGATTAGAACGTCAACAATAGAAAATATCGAACAGTTTTTTTTTTACAACAAATGTTCAAAATGGCCACCTAATTCGATACAGGCGTCTAGTCTGTTACACATTGACTGACGAACTCTCCTGAAAATACCCGTAGTGTTCTGTATAGTCAGACATGATTGGACAATTCTGACTCTTAGGTCCTCCACGCTTTATGCTAATATGCTCTAGCTTGAAAACAAGGTCATTGCGAACCCATGTTCAAATGGAAATTTCGTCTTCAAATTGACCAAGGATTCGATGATTAAAGTTTGTCTACATACTTTATTAACACCCTGTATATATATTTAGGGTGGCCCATCCATGTGTGGACGGAATATTAGTCATAAACAAATACATTTTGGGAAAATCTATTCATGGGATGTTATACATGACATTTGAGAGCACATTTCTAAAATATTGGCCATTATACATACATACATTATGTCCCAATTTCGACCTACATATCAAAGTTGTGATTTTTCAAATGAAATGCCTCAAATTTTATTGCATATTTGGATAAACCAATTCAAAAGAAGAAAATTGTTATAACATGCTATGGGGTTTTGGTAATTAGCTACTAAGATAGAAGGTGTTTTGTCTAGAAACCACTTCGGGAACCCCTCAGTCCGCCATTTTTAGATTTGGAGTGCTGAATTTTGTATCAAACAAACTTACATACCTCAGCTTTTATCCTGTTTGTTACTTTTTTTAATTTTTGCTCATACAGGGTGGTCAAAAACGCAAATTGCAGTTTTTCTAAAAAATTTCAAATGCATCACCCTGTATATTTGTGTAAGTTTGGATTCAATTACATAAGGGTTTTTACGGCTATTTTTTCCGGTTATTTGCACGTATTTTGTGGAACGGCTTAATTCCCTAAACTATAGCATCATCCTTGGAAACAAATAAATTGTTGATTAGTTACAAACTGTCAAAATGAACTTTGTGAGCATTATAATAAAAACATGTTTGAAAATAAATTTTTCTAAAGAAGAAATGGTGAATATGGTGTTCGTTTTGGGAGAAGCCCAAAGAAATAGTTTCCTAGCATCTCGCATTTACCATATAAGCAACATGCGACATCCAAGGCCGGAAACATTTTCCACACCACGAGAACGTTTTGAATCAAGTGGAGCAGTGGAATATAGTAAAAAATGTATAAATAATCCAAGTGTCACCAATGAGGCGAATCAGTTGGAGGTTCTATTAAAGTTGTAGGAAAATCCCTATTTAAGTGCACGGCAAATTGGAGCAGAAACTGATATATGCAGAACTTCTGCCCAAAGGATTATTCACAAGCATAGGTACCATCCATATCACCTATGCTTGCATCAAGGCCTTCGTCCTCAGGATTTCGCAGCTCGAATGGAGTTTAGTAGAATAATGCTAAATAAAGTGAGAGAAGACACTACTTTTCTGGATAAGGTTCTTTTTAGCGATGAGGCGACTTTTAACAGCATATGTGTTGCCAACAGGCATAACATGCACTATTATGCGACGGAAAACCCTTACTGGGTTAGGCAAATAGATTTCCAAAATGAATGGAGCTTGAATGTTTGGCGAGGAGTTATTGGCAGACAAGTTATCGGGCCTTTCTTTTTCGACAACTGATTAACAGGTTCAGAATACTTGAATTTTTCGATCGCCTTTGCTTTTGGAGGATGTCAACCTGCAAACTCGGATACATATGTACTTTCAACATAATGGCACACCTGTGCATTATCATAATCGTGTGCGTAACTATTTGGACACCTGGAGTAACAATCGATGGATCGGTCGTGATGTGCATATATCTTGGCCTCCTAGGTCACCAGATATGTCACCGATGGACTTCTAGCAGGAGGTTTATAGATATCCACCATCTTCCACGGAAAATATGAAGGATGCTTTTCTGAACATAAGGGAACACATGCTGAGGATATGCAACGGTCATTTATCCAAAGACTACGGCTGTGTATTCAACATGGTGGAGACATTTTTGAGCAGTTTTTGTAGATTATTTCTTGAGTAGTGATAGTTGTTTGTTTATGTTTTTGTTATAGTTGTTTTTATCTATTACGCTTGAATCTGATTTATACTGTTCTGATTGTTATTAGTTTTTACGTCAAATGTAAACTCTTAGTGGCAATATGGAACTAGCCCACTGTTTGTCTTCTGTTTCCATGGATGATGGTTTTTTTTCTTAATTTTTTTGTGTTGTTCTATTGAAAGCTTAATAACTCAAAATCTAGTGATTTTATCTGAATCAAACCTTATACAAAAAAAGCTTATAAAAAATTAAATTCAAACTTGTACAAATATATAGGGTGATGCAGCATTTTAAAATATTGAGAAAAAGTACAATTCGCATTTTTGACCACCGTGTATGAGCAAAAATGAAAATAAGATAAAAGCTGAAGTGTGTAAGTTTTTTTTTGATACAAAATTCAGCACTCCAAATTTCAACATGGCGGATTGAGGGGTTGCCGAAGTGGACGGTTTTTCTGGAAAAAACACCTTACATCTCAGTAGCTAATTACCAAAATTCCTTAGTATGTTATATCAATCTTCTTTTGAATTGGTTTATCCAAATATGCAATAAAATTTGAGGCATTCCATTTAAAAAATCACAACTTTGATATGTGGGTCAAAATTGGGATACCCTGTATAATTGCCAATATTTTAGAAATGTGCCCTTAAATGTCATGTATAACATGCCATAACGAGATTTTCCCAAAATGTATTTGTTTATGAGTAGTATTCCGTCCACACATGGATGGGCCACCCTATATATATATATATATATATATATATATATATATATATATATAATTACTTGTTAATTGGGAAACATATAACTTTACATTAGTAAAGTTATATGTTTCTAGAAGAGACAATTAACGATATTCTCAATTCCATTACTTTTGCACGTTTGAAAATTATTCGTCCTTCGATAATTACTCCTCAAGATTTAGTAAATTCTCTTCAAGAAATCTCTCATTCCTTATCAAAAAATAATTTACCTATGCCAGTCAATTTGGCAACAGTATCAGAATATCTCAATTTAATGGAACTTCAAGCATTTCAAACAAAAACAAAAGTAGTTTTCGTCCTACGCATCCCCTTGTTAGAACCTGAAGTTTACACTTTATACAAAGCGATTCCACTACCCATTTTAGATGAACGTACAGATCTATTTCATGTAATTTCTACATTACAGAGATACGTTGCCAAAGATAGCGATTCTCTTTTGCACGTCTCCTTTCAAAATTTGGATAATTGCAAAATTCTCCAATTACAGGTTAAGATCTGTTTTAACCTCTTACCGTATCCAATAGACAACAATGCAGTCTGCGAAGCACAATTGTTGCGAAACCCGGTCGATCTGCCAGCAACATGTCAAATAGCCATTGTGGCTCTGCAGGATTATAAAATCCAGGAATTAGCAACCATTTTTTGGTTGATTACCATATCTAGCCCGCTGCCCATCACAATGAAATGCGGACTACATGAAACAACTACAAAGGTGATCAAAGATAATACACTTTTGAAAATGCAGCCACAATGCAGTGGATTCATAGGCACTACAAGGCTTCATGCCAGATATTCTGTTAACGCTTATAAGAATATCACTTATAAAAGCCACCCTGTAGGGATTCCCTATGAATGCTGCAATTATCTCCCTGATAAACAAAATTTGCCGAACCTGAAACCGATCAAGCTAACCAAGATCGATACAGAAGAGCTAGAAATCGCCAACCACAAGTTGAATCAGTATTCTGAACAACTTGACAAACTTATTAATGAGCCTTTTGTTTCACGACATATTTCCTGGTTTACGTACGTCGTCATAACTCTGCTAGCCGTCATCTTAACCCTCTACATCTTCTGCAAGTGCAGAAAACTCCGACCACTCAGTATTTGTGCATCAAATTACCCAGCTGATGGACCGTCACCAGGAACGTCGAAAGTCAGATACATACCCAGGCTTTTTCCACGTCGAAGACCAACCATCCAACCCCATGAAGAAGAAATTGAACTACAGTAGTGTTCAGTGAGTGAAAAGTTCCAATTGTGAAAAATCAATCCTTTTCATTTTTAATGACATTTTTGTTCGCCTTGCTTTTAACGTTTTGTTTGAGCATTTACTTGTTTATGCTAATAATTTTATTTTACAGAATCTATATTTTCTGATGTTATTTTGCAATTTGTATTTTGCAATTTTATTACTCTTACTTTTATATTTTTATATTTTACAATGTTTACAATTTTACGTTTCTACATTTTTACATTTTGAACAACTTTTTGTAATAGGGGAAAGTTGTTATATGCACTCACAACAATGGACTTACTATTCCATACAATGTTGCACCAGACGCTAGCTCAGCAACAGATAACGACTTCTCGCTAACTCGTTGCTTATGCTTTGTTTTCTAGAAGTGCTTTGTAAGCACACCAATAGTATAAATAGGCCTTGCGCCCATTTCATTGTGTTGTTCAATACCCGGCCCGACACCGTAATGTACGCCAACTGATAAGTTCAATACCCGGCTAGGCACCGTAACAGTCACTTATATAAACTTCGTGTTCAATTGTAAAAGTTTGTAACGGACAGTAGTTACTGTCCTCAAATAAATTTTTTAAAAAGTAAAGTTGAATTTAAATGATATAACATATATATATATATATATATATATATATATATATATATATATATACAATTAATTGTTAATTGGGAAATTTTTTGGGCTCTATGTAAACTCTTTTAACGGTAGTCTCGAGCTTTCGGCATTCTCTATGGAGCCATCTTCAGAAGCTGAAAACACAAATATGATGCTAACAACCAATACGGGAAGGATTTAAATTATCAGACAACTTACTCTTATATAACGATGGAAACCATCATTAGGTATTAACACTATATATCAATACACCCGAACATATTAAAAATTATCGAAGAGCAATTTTGGGGGAAAAACGGCAAAGTGCCTTCTAACCTCCTACATCTGTTTCACGTGAACAAAATGAGCTTGGAAACTTGCATTAGATCCATCAACAAACATTGGGACCAAAAATGTCATCACAGCAACCTAACTCTGGACTCTTTCATTAATATCTTAGAGTACGCTTTCCAGAACAATTATTTCACTTTTAATAACAAAGTGTTCGCACAAACACATGGTTGCCCCATGGACTCAGTATTATCTCCAATTTTGGCAGAATATGTGATGACCTGCTTGATATTGTTATTTAGGTATTGCCACACATTCTAATCTTTATAAAAAAATATGTGGACGACTGTATACCTGTTACACGTGGTGATGGTGAATGACCCGAAAACGTGACGTAGAAGACAGATGTACGTAATGGAAGAATGTGAGCTGTAAAATTATTACCAACCTAAATTATCAGGTACCGTACATAAGAGGGGTGTTTGAAAAATTACATATTTTCCCAAGATGCTGAAATAGTTTTGCCTTGGCAAGTTATACCTTACATGAAAAAAAAATTATGGTAATGACACACTAGAAAACATCGGTTGTGTGAAAAAATGTTTTTCGGAAGTTTGAAAATTCCTTTTTTACGGAATATATTGGAAATTTGCGATATATTATTGTGAAGATACTGTGCTAATTGGAATATGTATCGTTCTAATTTTTCGTACTTCAACAAGTAAGAAAGGGTGATACTAAGTTGCTTAACATCAACCTTTTCATTCATACAATGATATGTCATGAAAATGTGGGACATTTCCAAGAATAGACGTTTTGAAAGGTGTTCTTCTTTGTCAAGAACCCTAATACTGCCATAGCTCATAGAATGACCTGTAGTGTAAACATGTGATGCCAAAGCACATCTTTCTGGGTGTAATCTGGCATCACTCGAAGTTATCCTGCCCTTTAAAGATCTAGATGTTTGGCCTATGAAAACTAAATTACAGTCATTGCAATTGATGCGATAGACAGTATTGGTTAAGTCAAGTAACGGAACCCTATCCTTCATTTTGGAAAACACACTATTAACAGTGAGTACCGATTTAAAAGCTAAAAGACAATTGTAGGATAACCCGAGCAACAACGTGTAGGTTCGCTCTTGTTGTGGACTTCGTGTCTCACTTTTTCCCTCTCCATCTTCGTTTGCTGAGTAAATACTAGATCACGTTTCTTGCTTAGTTTGCTGAAAATTCTACAATAGACGTACTTTTTGAGACACAGAGATTTGGTGACGACCAAATCGTAAAAATATAACGCATTTTCGTAAAATAATTTCTTTGTTGTAAAGACTGTGGCTTGATGACCCATTGAACGAGTATAGTGTCCCGCTCCGCTTTGAATATTCGAAACACTATACTCCAGCAGCATTCAGCTTCAATGTTATCTTTATGAAGTTCTAATGTCTAGGCCATGCTGATTAAAAGCTTGAATGAATCAACACTTAACTCTAAATTCCCCACAATTCGGGAAGCTCTACTCAAATTGGCAACACAGCGTATCTGCCTATTATTCTCATTCGTGATACAGGTCTGCGGTTAACGGTAGGAAAAATGTACGTATAGCGATGAAAGTAGACGAGCCGATGCGCTGTTGCCAAGAAATGATTTCCCATGTATAACAATGGTTTTTCCTAAGGTGTATATATATATATATATATATATATACGAGCAGTAGTCATTGCCATTGCCAACGACCAGTTGGGCAAGAAATACAAACAATTGTTAATTGGGAAATTATACATATACAGGGTGTTAATAAAGTATGTAGATAAACTTTAACCATCGAATCCTTGGTCAATTTGAAGACTAAATGTTAACATGAACATGGGTCCGTAACGGCTTTCTTTTCGAGCTAGAGCACTATCCCTAATGTTTCTATGAATAATGAAACCTATTTATTGAACAGTTGGTATAAATTTTGCATGTTTTATTTGAAAAAATAAATTAATTCAATGTCATGCTATTTTTTCAAAAAATACTGGATAACATTATCCGTATCTACATACATGGAGGGTCTGGAAACAACTGTAAATCATGTGACATTCACCACAGGGCATACTTAATTAAAATAAAATACGATCCATTCTTTTATAATTTTTTAGAACAATATTGTTAGATTCTATTTCAAATATCAAACTTGGCTCTCCCTATAACACTGTTTGGTCGCTCACGCATGTGCGCCCAAGAACGGCGCGGGAGAAGACGTACTGCCCCGCCGGGTAGACACTGCCTGACATTGACCGTGAGTGGTCGTAAATTGTGAAAATCTAACATCAGGTGTGGGGTACACGTGTACTTTTCGTAAACGTTTGGTATTCTGTTACGTTTTGAGGTTGTGAAAGACATTAGGGCAGAAGAGTTGGCAAAGCCTCTAGGAGCAATTGCATCGATTTTGGAAAATCTACAGAGGAAGGTGGATGACAATGGAATGCAATATTCAGCTCCTGTTATCCAAAAAGCTCCTATTTCTTTGGCCTTGCCCAGTTTTGATCCGGACAGCACCGATAGCCACGTATGGTTACAGAAAATAGAGGGATATAAAAATTAATTTGGTTGGTCTGACCGGGAAACTGTAAGTAGAATTGGACCTTTTCTATTAAAATCTGCACAAGGGTGGTTTTCTCTATGGCAACCTACTGAAGAAACATGGCAAAATTCCAAGATTGATTTTTCCATATCATTTCTTAAGCAGAAAAATCTAGGTAAGCTTCTCAGTGAGGCAGTAGGCTATCATAGCTCAGAGGCCTGTAGTTACGTCGAATATGCTAGAGTCAAACTTGAAAAGTTGAAACGCACCCGAGCTAGTTGGGTGGATTTGGATTTGATAGAGATTATCGCACATTCGATAGATGATGCCATTGTAAGAACTGCTGCTTATAATTGTGGCGCGTCATCTGTAAGTGATTTGATTGCATTCCTTGCTAATTATATAAAAGTTCCATCATTCGATAAAATGTCAACATATCCAAACAGTCAGAGTGATGACCTTCCACGAAAAAACTCCAAACAAATTAGTTGTTATTCCTGTGGCAAAATAGGCCATTTTTCTCGAGAGTGTAAAAGTAAGGCATTTCCAATTCACAGCAACAAAGTTGCAAAAACGTTCTGTCGTTACTGCAAAAAACCGGGCCATGAAATATCTCACTGTTTTCGTCGTCAAAATAAACGTGCTCGAGACAGTGGCGGCGAAACCAGTGTAGATAAGAAATTCAAAGGGGAACAACTTTTCCTTAATTCTCATGCTTCTGAGCTCGGTAGATGTTTGAAGACGTTGCCAATTGTAATATCAGGTTATTGTACAAATTGTTTAGTAGTTACTGGTTCGACATGTTCATTAATTAGTGAAACGCTGGTTGAAAAATTGAACCTTGATAAAATACCGTGTATCACAGCGTTACAGTGGTTTGAGGGTACTACTATTAATTCTTATTTTGTTACAAATGCCTTAGCGGAAATTTGTGATGCAAAATTGAAACTTGATTTTGTCGTAGTACCACAAAATCATTCAAAGTATGATGTTGTTATAGGTGAAAACGTCTATGAAAATAACGTAACTTTGATCAAGGATAAAAACGGGCAAGAAATTTTTTGTGAACCTATACCCATCAATACCACCTATGATAATCTAGGCCCAGAAGTAGTTACCGATTTGGACTTTCATGATAAATTAAGGCTACTTGAATCACTTGATGACTATTCTCAGCTGTTAACTACCTCCGGCAAGCTATTCCGTGTCGTAAACACTGGCGAGTTAGTTAATACTCTAACTGAAAACAAAACTATTTATCATCACCCCTACCGTATGTCGGAATCTGAACGCCAAAATGTACGTGAAATCGTTGCTGATCTTCTGGAAAATAAAATTATTCGTGAGAGCAACCCTTCTTTTGCAAGTCCGATAATCTTGACAAAAAAAAGGGCGGTGGCACTCGTCTTTGCGTAGATTATCGCTCTCTTAATAAAATTACCGTTAAAGATCGCTACCCTCTTCCCCGCATAGATGACCAGTTGGACCGGTTGGGTAAAAATGTATATTTCACATCACTTGATATGGCTTCGGGATTCCACCAGATACCCATTCACCCTGAATCAATTTCAAAAACTGCCTTTGTGACACCGGACGGCCAATATGAGTACCTGAGGATGCCATTTGCACCCGCCGTCTTCCAACTGGCCATTAATAAAGCTCTAGGTAAACTTAAATATGATATCGCTATTGTTTACATGGACGACATCGTTATACCGTCTATTACAGTCGCCGAAGGGATGCTCAGATTAAAATTAGTTTTTGATGCATTGCTTGAAGCAGGATTCTCTATAAATCTCAAGAAATGTCGTTTTTTCATGAAGAGTATCACCTATCTAGGGCGAGTAATCTCAGCTGATGGTATCCAACCTGACCCTAATAAAGCTAAAGCAGTCAAATAAAGTTTAGCCCCCACTAATGTGAAGCAGGTTCGCCAATTTATTGGATTGGCCAGTTATTTCCGAAAATTTATCGCTGGTTTTTCTTCTAGAGTAGCCTGCATAACTAATCTGACCAGGAATAATGTTGACTTTGCTTGGACGTCAGAATGTGAACAGGCAAGGCGATACATTATTGATGTCCTAACAGAAAAACCTCTATTGTCCATATTTCATCCTTCTTTGGAAACACATTTGCACACAGACGCCAGCAGTATCGGTTTTGGGGGCATTTTGTTACAGAAACATGGGAATACTTTCCACCCAGTTGAATATTTCAGCCAGAAAACATCCCCCGAGGAAGCTGTTTACCATTCATTTGAACTAGAGACTCTGGCTGTCGTTAGGGCTCTAAAAAACTTTCGAGTATATTTACTTGGCTTAAAGTTCACTCTTGTTACTGATTGCAATTCCCTTAAGTTGTTTGCAGGTAAGAAGGACCTAAAAGGTACCGAAATATCTCATGTTGACTTCCTTAGTAGAAATCCGACCGACACTGTGATTAAAGTTAATTTAACATCTGATGATTACAAAAACTGGCTTACTTTTGCACAAAGTCGAGACCAGGAGTGCAAACAAATCATTAAATCTTTAAATGATAACGAGGTAGATGTCATCCGAAAATATAAATTCAAAAAAGGTACATTGTTTCGAATTATTTCAACTGAAACCAACACATATATAGAATTACTACCCTTTGTACCATATAATAACAGATATAATCTTTTAAAAATATTCCATGATGATAATTATCATGTAGGTTGGGAAAAAACATTTAAATCACTAAAACTCTACTTTTGGTTTCCTCATATGGCTCGGTACGTTAAGAAATATGTTGAACATTGTTTACTATGTGCTGTTCGGAAAAATCGAACTGGTCCAAAGCAAGGCTTCCTCACCTCTGTACCAAAGCCCAACGAACCATTTCATACAATCCATGGTGATTGTCTTGGTCCTTTACCTGGAAATCCAAGCAATTATAAGTACATATTTGTCCTGGTGGATGCCTTATCAAAATTCTGCCTTCTCTACCCCCAGTCGACTGTTACGTCCGAAGAAACCAGACAAAGCTTTTCCAACTTCATCAGTATATTCGGAACCCCAGCAAAACTAATCCACGATGCTAGCACTAATTTTACCGCTAAAAGTTTCAAAGCATTTACCGAACACTTTGGTATCGAGTTTCACGTGACAACCCCTGGTGTACATCGCTCCAACGGCCAAATAGAACGATACATGCGAAGCATAACAAACTTGCTGAGAATTGAATCAAAGAAATCGTCAGATTGGCCGAACAAACTTCGGAAAATCCAAATAGCAATGAACACCACAAAACAGAAGACCACTGGCTATTCACCCTTTAAATTAGTTTTTGGTCAAGAAGGACAAACTCCTCAGATTCGTACAGTCTTAGCAGATTTACCCACTCCTGAAGCCACTAAAAATCCAATCGATTCTACCACCGTTCTTAAAAAAATGAAGAAAAATGCTGAAGAACAAGTTATTTCTCTCAACAAGAAGCGTAGGAATAACCAGTCATTCAAAGTTGGTGATGCTGTTTTGTTAAGCCGAGGTCAAAGGGCAGAGAAATTTACATGCGAATTCGTGCGACCCTATGTCATTAAACAACTATTAGCTAATGACCGATACTCAATTCAAAAAGTGGGCACGAGAATGACTCTTAAGTGTTCAAAGGACCAGTTGCGCCACTGGCCAATCGAGTGGACTCCTGAGGATTTCCAAAATCTGCTAGAATTAAATGATTGTAAGTAATTCATTTTATTTTGATCAATCTATGCCGTGTTAGATTGTTGCTAGATTGTGTAACAGACCGATCTTATTAATCTATGACCCATCGTAAATATGTGCACATTGCAATATTTCCATCGTGTCATTCTAAAACCCTGATATTAAATGACCCATCGTAAATATGTGCATATTGCAATATTTCCATCGTGTCATTCTAAGTCCTGATATTAAATGACCCATCGAGAATACGTGCATATAGCAGTATTCCCATCGTGTCATCTGATGAATTCCAGTTATAACAAAAAATTAGTTGTTGGTGTTGAATCAGCAGTATTTTCATCGTGTCATCGAATGAAATCCTGTTACAAAAGACTATTGAGCAGTTACTGACGGAGCAGTCTGAGTAATGCTCTTCTTTTGCTTATTTCAGCAACTACCAGCGAAATAGACGAGCAAGCTAAATCTCGACTATCAACCTTTGGAAGATGATGTTCAATAATAATCATGGCTTATAAGTACCTACATGCTGAGTAGGCATATATACCATATTCGTAGTGTTCGCAATTTTGTAACTAGTTATCCATGTACTCCTGTAACTAGTTATCCATGTATTTTTGTAATTAGTTATCCAGGTATTTTCGTAATTTTGTAACCAATTATTCATGTACCTTCTAAATCTCTTTATCGATAGATAATAAAACTGTTTACTGTTAATTTGCCCAGAATTATTATTGTCATGAGGGCTATACATTCCGAGAGCGGAATGATTGATGGTTTGGCCGTGTTAGATTCTATTTCGAATATCTAAACTTGGCTCTCCCTATAACACTGTTTGGTCGCTCACGCATGTGCGCCCAAGAACGGCGCGGGATAAGACATACTGCCCCGCCGTGTAGACACTGCCTGAAATTGACCGTGAGAGGTCGTAAATTGTAAAAATCTAACAATATCATTTCTTTTAGTGCTAATATGCTCTAGCTTGAAAACAAAGCCGTAGCGGACCCATGTTCATATGAAAATTTCGTCTTCAAATTGACCACGGATTCGATGGTTAAATCTTGTGTACATACTTTATTAACACCCTGTTTATATATATATATATATATATATATATATATATATACAGGGTGGCCCATCCATGTGTGGACGAAATATTACTCATAAACAAATACATTCTGGGAAAATCTATTTATGACATTTGAGGATACATTTCTAAAATATTGGCCATTATACAGGGTGTCCCAATTTCGACCTACATATCAAAGTTGTGTTTTTTCAAATAGAATGCCTCAAATTTTATTGCATATTTGGATAAACCAATTCAAAAGAAGAAAATTGATATAACATACTATGGGGTTTTATGTAGAAAAACCCCCCACTTTGGCAACCCCTCAGTCCGCCATTTTGAAATCTGGAGTGCTGAATTTTGTACGAAAACAAACACACATCTTGTTACTTTTTAAAATTTTAATTTTTGCTCATACAGGGTGGTCAAAAACGCAAATTGTAGTTTTTCTCAAAAATTTCAAATGCATCACCCTGTATATTTCTGCAAGTTTGGATCCAATTTTTTATAAGCTTTTTTTTTTAGAAGGTTTGATTCAGATAAAATTACTAGATTTTGAGTTAGTAACACAAAAAAATTAAAGAAAAAAATCACATCATCATTGGAAACAAAAGAAAAACAGTGAGCTAGTTCCATATTGCCACTAAGAGTACAGATTTGACGTAAAAACTAATAACAATCAGAACAGTAGAAATCAGCTTCAAGCGTAATAGAGAAAAACAACTATAATAACAACATAAACAAACAACTATCACTACTCAAGCCTCTACAAAATCCAACCCGTATGTCCTCGAGTTCGTTCTGCGGGGCAGCCTTGGGCGCTGAAGCGTGTGCGACCGTGTAGGGGGGGCAACGGGGTGCCGGTCTTGCGGTGGACCGCCTCGATCAGTTTTTGAGGAGACCCGCCGGAAAGCCGGTAGCCCGGCCAATCGAATGATTCGATGAGCCACAGGTGTCTCGGATGTATATCTGGAACGCCTGTAGCTCAACCGTCATCATGGGCAATGGTACTTTACTCAACCCACGGTGTTAAGCGATTCCGTGCCGAGGGGTGCGTGGCGGTGGGGATGCACCGTCTTAAACCGAGCCTCTGGGACACCGGGCGACCTCACAGAGTATCCAGCCTTGCGTCCGTGTAGGGGCACCGCGGACGTCGACCACCATTTCCCCTATACTCGTGGGAACAATATGGAACACGATGAAAATAATAAAAAACCCGGATGGACCCTCAACAGGGGACCCCGAACATCCAGGCGGCCCTGATCGTACTATGACAGAGGAATCTGTCAGAAACTTAGCGAGAGAGCTAGCGGAAAGGGTGGGCTCTCTAAAAATTAAGAAGAAGTCTCGGCCAGGTTCCGAAAGGAAAAGGGCTCGGAAGCGGAGAGAGGCGCAGATGACGGAGGGCTCGGAAGGTCGGGGCACCACTTCTGGGACCCCAACTGGTCGGACCCAACCGCCATCTGGGCTAGACGGTGCGCAATCCTGTGTGTCAGCGGAGGCCCTAAAGCGGCCTGGCGATAGGAAGCGGCAGAAGTCTGCCGGTGGGACACCGGAGGGCGCATCCTCGCGGAAGAAGCCTCGTACTGCGACGCATGCGCAAATTAACTATGCGCGTGCGTCCCAAGCGGGTCTCAGGGTGGCTGTCATGTCCGACGGTTATCCTGGGACTCAATTTACTGCTGAAGTACAAGTGCAGAAGGTCCAGGAGGCGATCAGTGTGCTGATAGATGGGCTCCCAGATGAGGCGGCCCTTCCCAGGTACATTGACTGCTACCTCTCTCAAGGGGCAGCCATCTTTGTCTGCGAGGACGAATCCTCTAGGGCATGGTTGGAGGGCCACGCGGGGACCTGCGACCGTGGGAAGGCGCAAGGCTCATTACGATGAGCTTTGGAGACCTTCCCATATACCACCGCGTGATGGCCTGGTTCCCGGGTCCCAACCTGGGAAACGAGGTCATCATGAGGAGACTCAGGAGGCACAATCCTGGGACTTTTTCCAGCGCGTGGAGGCTACTTGAGAGGAAGGAAGAACACAAAGGTGTCCGACTTGTCCTCTCAGTTGATTCCATAAGCTGGAAGGTCATTGAAGATAACGGCTGTGTTGCGGTGGAAGTTCGGGGGTGTTTACACTCCTGAGCAAGAAGAAAAGCAGTGGGGCGATACCTGCTGGAATTGGCCTGGCTCCAAACCAGGAGTCGGACCAGCCCAGACCGACGGGAGCTGTGGCGGTAGACCAGGCTCCTTCACAGGGGATGGGTCGGCCGGGTCAGCTCTCGCTGGAACCACCGGAGGTTACGGACGTGGAGGCGGCGGGTCCAAGCGGGATATCCGCAGAAAAATCGCGGACGAGGACGGAATCCTGAACCGAGTCCGAGAACTCCTCCGTGGAAGCGGAGATGAAGGCGACTGTGACAGTGAAGACTGCTGCGGCGACGGCGGTACGCCCGAATAGGGGACACATACCGTCATTCGGGAAGGTGTAGAGGGGCCTCTCAACACCCATGGTAAGTCTTAATTTCATTGAAATTAACTTACAACACTGCATAGCGGCTTCGAGGGCCCTTACTCAGGAGATCACTCGAGGCCGACATGACGTGGCTCTCATCCAGGAACCCTAGCTGAGAAACGGTTCAGTAAACGGGCTTAGTATACCGGGCTATACGCTTTTTAGCGATATTCCGGACACTAAGCCCAGAGCTTGCGTAATGACTTCTGTTAACTCATGGCAACTTAAAGAATTTACATTCAGAGACTTAGTTGCAGTCAGAATTAGATATAAGAAGGACGGCAGTGACAGGGACTTGGTTGTATGTTCGGCTTACCTTACGGCTTACGATTCAAGAGAGCCTCCTCCGTCCAAGGAAATGGGGGACCTTGTCGCATTCTGTAGGGATTCTAGACTCGACCTCGTGATTGGATGCGACAGCAATGCCCATCACGTCATGTGGGGCAGCTCGAACACCAACAGACGAGGCGAAGACCTCATGAAGTTCCTAGGGGCATCGAAACATGAGGTTCTGAATGTCGGTAACACGCCTACTTTCATCAATAGTGTCAGAGAAGAGGTTATCGACGTAACACTGAGCACCTTTAACTTAGCTCAGGACATCAGGGACTGGAAAGTGACTCTAACACCCTCTCTATAGGATCACAGGTACATACTGTTTAAGACTGATGGAGAGATTCCGGATAAATATGCTCGGAATCCCAGGCATACTAGATGGGGGTCCTTTAGGGCAGACATTGACAGCAAGCTTGGAGCGGTCCCATACAGGCTTTGCAGGGGCTCTGACATAGAAGCAGCTGTCGAGTCTCTGAGCAGGGACTTGACGGCTGCATATGAGGAAAACTGCCCGTTACGCAAAGTCCAAGGTAAGGGCAAGGCAACCTTCTGGACCAAAGAGTTAGAGGATAGAAAACGAGCGGTGCACAAGCTTCTTAGCAGAGTTAAGCACAGGAGAAGTTCTCTATGGGAAGACTACAAAAAGGCATTGCAGAAGTACAAAAAGGAGATTAGAAAGGCCTCCAGAGAATCCTGGAGGTACTTCTGTCAGTCCATTAACGACATTCCTGCTACTGCAAGAATACACACGGTCCTATGCAAAGACATTAGAGTGAGATTGGGATCTCTGCATGATCCCTCGGGGGGGAATACTATTTCTGAGGAAGGTACTCTGAGGCTTCTGATGGATACGCACTTTCCCGGTTCCACAGTAGCGCGATCACAGAATGCATGCAGTTGCGCAGGCCCTCAGGGGAGGACTGGCGCACGGCTAGGGAGATTGTCACCTTCGAAAGGACGGTATGGGCAGTAGATTCGTTTGCTCCATACAAAAGTCCAGGTCTGGACGGCGTATTTCCGGCCATGTTACAGCAGGGACGGAGTTCGGTTGTTCCTTACCTGTTGAATGTGTTTCGAGCATGTGTGGCCACGGGCTTCACACCTAGAAGCTGGCGGCAAGCTAAACTGGTATTCATTCCTAAACCGGGCAGAGCTAGATATACTGGCCCGAAGGATTTTCGACCGATTACTCTTTCATCTTTTGTGCGTAAGACACTGGAAAGGATAGTTGATAGATACTTAATGGATGGCCCGCTGGAAAGGTGTGTCATTCATGCAAATCAGTTTGCATACCAAGCTGGAAAATCGACTGATCTGGCCTTACACAATCTGGTCGGTAGGCTGGAGAAGACTCTAGATCAGCGAGAAGTGGCACTAGTGGCCTTCTTGGACATTGAAGGTGCATTTAATTGCACCACAACCGACTCTATCAGACATGCCTTGGTTAGACACGGGGTTGGATCAATCCTAATAGATGGGGTCCTATCTACTCGGGAGGGTCGGGTAACAACAGCTATGCTGAATGACGTAAGCTGAAGCGTGAGTGTAGCTAGAGGCTGCCCTCAGGGCGGAGTTCTGTCACCCCTACTGTGGTGTATCGTGGTGAACGAACTTCTCGTTAGGCTCAGCAGTATGGGTGTCTACGCGCAAGCCTATGCTGATGACGTAAGCATAGTAGTTAGGGGGCATTTTTGTAGAAGAGTCTCGAATATAATGCAGGTCGCTCTGCGCTCCGTGGAATCGTGGTGTAGGGAAGTCGAGCTTTCTGTTAATGCTGAAAAGACCGAGCTGATCCTATTCACTAGGAGAAGAAGGCTTGACGGACTGGTTATGCCGACCTTCTTTGGGACTAGATTAGTTTTGTCCCAGTTAGTGAAATATTTGGGAATTATCCTGGATTGCAAACTGAACTGGAGAGAGCATGTGGAATACAAGATTAGCAAGACGATAGTACGTCCATCTCTCTTGTACGGCTCCCTGGTCTGGTGGCCTTGCATTAGAACTGAGACAACCAAGGCCAAACTTAATAAAATTCAGCGTTTGGCCTGTATTAGTATTACAAGCGCAGTGCGAACAACGCCATTGAGTGCAATGGAAGCTCTGTTGGATCTCCCACCGTTGGATCTCGTGATCCGCGATGAAGCGAGAGTAGTCGCTCATCGACTGTGGAGTCAGGGCAGCTGGGCTTTCTTGAATCCTGTCAAGGGGCATACTGCCATCTTAGTCGAATTACAAAGGGAGGACCCCGCCCTTCTAAGCAGGGGTGATCGTATTACCCCTAAATATCGCTTCAACCGCAAGTTTATTGTGGAGTATCCAACAAGGGAGGAGTGGGACGCCGGTAGCCGAGGACTCTCCGAAGTGAGCGGGCAGGTCTGGTACACGGACGGCTCGGTCACCGAAGAGGGCTCAGGTGCTGGGGTCTCAGGGCCTAGGACTAGGCTATCTCTGCCTCTCGGTGGATACACCTCCATTTTCCAGGCGTAAATCTTTGCGATTCTGGCTTGTGTATCTCACATTCTGGAGGAGGGTGGGCCTAGGAGAAGAATAACAATCTTATCTGACAGCCAGGCTGCAATGAAAGCGCTATGTGCATGTAAGAGAGCTCTCTGGATTGCCTCGCAGCGAGGCATCCGGTATCGTTAATATGGGTACCGGGGCACGCTGGGATAAGGGGCAATGAGACGGCGGACACTCTGGCGAAGACAGGAACAGCCAACAAGCTCGTTGGTCCTGAGCCAGCTCTAGGAGTGACCGCGCATAAAGCTAGGAGGAAAATGGAGACGTGGGTTGCAAGACAACACTCTCAGAAATGGAGAAGTATCTCCGCCAGGCACGAGAACTCATTGAAGGGCCCAGTGCTAAGGATGGACGCTTCTGCCTATATCTGGATTAGAGCCAACCTAAGGTTGCTGGTGAGACTGTTGTCTGGCCATAACACGTTAAGGCGTCACCTGCACGTGATGGGGCTGGCTGAAGATCCCTTGTGTGAACGCTGCGGAGTAGAGGAAGAGACCTCGGTGCACGTTTTGTGTTGCTGTGAAGCTCTGAGCTACTATAGGCAGACTATACTGGGGTCTATTACTTTGGACTCTCAGGACGTCAAGGAGCTTGGACTCAAGGCGATTCTCAACTTCGCTAAAAGGGCGAGGCTTGTGATCTAAGGATTGTAGAGGTGCATAAGGGCCCGCTTAAGCGGCCTATGCACTGGCTCCTTATGGTGGCCGGAATGCCTCTTATTTCAAGATTCATTCATTCATCACTACTCAAGACCTAATCTACAAAAACTGCTCGAAAATATTTTCCACCATGTTGAATACACAGGCGTGGTCTTTGGATAAATGACTGCACATCCCTCAGCATGTGTTCCCTTATGTTCAGAAAAGCATCCTTAATCCTTTCCTTCATATTTTCCGGGGTAGTTGGTGGATATCTATAAACCTCTTGCTTCACGTAGCCCCACAGAAAGAAGTCCATCGGTGTCATATCTGGTAATCTAGGAGGCCAAGATATAAGCCCATCACGACCGATCCAACGACTGTTACTCCAGGTGTCCAAATAGTTACGCACACGATTATGATAATGCGCAGGTGCCCCGTCATGTTGGAAGTAGCATACATATGCATCCGAGTTTGCAGGTTGACATCCTCCAAAAGCAAAGGCAAATGCTCGATCAAAAAATTCAAGTATAATGTACCTGTTAATCTGTTGTCGAAAAAGAAAGGCCTGATAACTTGGCTGCCGTAGCTTATAAATGCGAGATGCTAGGAAACTGTTTCTTTGGGCTTCGCCCAAAACGAACACCATATTCCCCATTTCTTCTTTGGACAAATTCATTTTCAAACACGTTTTTATTATAATGCTCACAAAGCTAAATTTGACAGTTTGTAACTAACCAACAATTTATTTGTTTCCAAGGATGATGCGATATTTTAGGGAATTAAGCCGTTCCATAAAATACGTGCTAATAACCGAAAAAATAGCCGTAAAAACCCGTATGTGTCTAGTATCAAAAAAAGCTTAAAAGATTAAATCGAAAAAGCTGAGGTGTGGAAGTTTTTTTTTGATACAAAATTCAGCAATCCAAATTTCAAAATGGCGGATTGATAGGTTGCCGAAGTTTTTCTGGACAAAAGTCCTTACATCTCAGTAGCTAATTACCAAAACCCCATAGTATATTATATCAATCTTCTTATTTTGAATTGGTTTATCCAAATATGCAATAAAATTAGGCATTCCATTTAGAAAATCACAACTTTGATATGTAGGTCAAAATTGGGACACCCTGTATAATTGCCAATATTTTAGAAATGTGCCCTCAAATGTTACGTATAACATGGCATAACTAGATTTTCCCAAAATGTATTTGTTTATGAGTAATATTCCGTCCACACATGGATGGAACCCCTACATACATATACAGTAATGGACAAAAGTATATAATACCTTTAGAAAACGAATTCATATTTCATTGCTGCATAAACAAATGCGTTATTAGTAGCAAAACTGAATTCTTTGTTTTTACATTATTTGCAATGAACACAATACAAGTCTGAATATAAGCACTTTTTTATGAGGGACAAAAATATGTAGACAAATACTTTTCAACATTAGTTTAGTACAGTTTCGTGTCAGAATAGGATTAGTTTGTGTTCATCAAGTATTGTGGAATAAGTTGAGTGATTTTAAGACCATGCCGCGTGGTCCAGAAGTTTCTTACGATATGAAAACTAAGATCATTGAGTTATACAAAGATGGTCAACGTCAAGTCGACATTGACAAAAATTTGAAGCTGAAGCGTGAATCAATTTGGGCAATATTGAACAAATATAAACAAAAAGGTATCTTGGAAGCCTCTAAGAGAAGTGGTCGGCCTAGAAAACTAAATACTAGATCAGTTAGATTAATAAAAGTAACTTCCTCCAAAGATCCGTTTAAAACCCCAAGACAAATAAAAGCCGAAATCGATACAAAAGGAATTGTCAGTGTGTCTACGAAAGCTATAAGTAGAAGGTATGATTTGCACGTCGCCCGAGTAAGAAGCCGCTAATCTCGAGGAAAAACAATAAGGACCGATTACAATTTGCATGGTTGCATCTTCATTGGACCATTTGTGACTGGAAGAGGGTATGTTTAGGTGACGAATCCAAGTTCAATATGTTTGGATCAGATGGTGTTCATTACGTTACACGTCCTAGTGGACAAAGTTTGAACCCTAAGTTCACTTTGTCCACTGTCAAACCTGGAGGCGGGTCTGTTATGGTTTGGAGGTGCTTTTCGGGGATTGGGATGGGACCTTTACATAGAATAGATGGCATTATGGATAAGTTTGTATACACAGACATACTAAAGCATGTCATGTTACCCTATATGGAAGACAATATGTCCTTAAGATCAATCTTCCAGCAAGATAATGACCCGAATTTGGGCAATATTGAACAAATATAAACAAAAAGGTATCTTGGAAGCCTCTAAGAGAAGTGGTCGGCCTAGAAAACTAAATACTAGATCAGTTAGATTAATAAAAGTAACTTCCTCCAAAGATCCGTTTAAAACCCCAAGACAAATAAAAGCCGAAATCGATACAAAAGGAATTGTCAGTGTGTCTACGAAAGCTATAAGTAGAAGGTATGTTTTGCACGTCGCCCGAGGAAGAAGCCGCTAATCTCGAGGAAAAACAATAAGGACCGATTACAATTTGCATGGTTGCATCTTCATTGGACCATTTGTGACTGGAAGAGGGTATGTTTAGGTGACGAATCCAAGTTCAATATGTTTGGATCAGATGGTGTTCATTACGTTACATTGTTACCCTATATGGAAGACAATATGTCCTTAAGATCAATCTTACAGCAAGATAATGACCCGAAGCACACTTAAAATCTCTCGCAAAGAAATTCTTTCTGGATTAAAAAATATCAGTTCTCAAATGGCATTCACAGTCTCCCGATATAAGCCCCATTGAAAATCTATGGGAATACTTAGATAAGCAAATACGAGATAAAAATTATTCAAACAAGTATGAACTTTTTGCCGCTTTAGAGCAAAAGTGGAGACAGATGATGAATCTTATATCAAGAAACTTCTACAATGGTTATGCTACAAAATATTAGCACAAACATGGTTGGTTTTCTATAATTCAATGAACTTTGCTTCTTTTTTCTATAATTGTTTTGCTTTATCTATATATTTTTGTACTTCATAGTTTCAGTTTTTTTCAATTAATTTTTTATTGAAGGGAGTCTAATGAATTTATTTATGTATGAGTATTATGCTATAACGAATTATATGTATACAGTGTGGTGTATTAATAAAACAATTTAAACAAGAAATACAGCACAATATTAATTTGTCTATATACTTTTGTCCATTGCTGTATATATACCAGTATATATATACGAGGGTGGTCCCAGAAGTACCCGACCCAACGAAGAAAAAACAAATTTTGTAAAATATGTGCTTATTTTTCAACATAATCTCCTTTGAGCCCTATACACTTTTCTCAGCGATGTTCAATAAGCTTGATACCTTTTTTATAATAAGAACTGTCTTGCTCCTCAAAATAGACATTAACTGCCGACATCACGTCTTCATCGTTGGAAAATCTTTGACCACTGATCCATTTTTTCAAGTTTGGAAACAGAAAATAATCCGAGGGGGCTAAATTTGGTGAATAGTGCATGAGGTAGCAATTCAAAGTTTAATTCGTTAATTTTGGCCATTGCAATAACGGATTTGTGAACTGGTGCATTGTCTTGATGAAACAACACTTTCTTCTTAACCAAATGCGGGCTTTTTTGCTTAATTTCATCGCTCAAACGTTGCAATAAGTTCGCATAATACTCGCCGTTGATAGTTTTACCTTTTTCAAGATAGTCAATGAAAATTATCCCACATGCATCCCAAAAAACCGACGCCGTTTTGAGAGTTTTTTTTTTGCTTGTCAAGAACCTTAATACTGCCATAATTCATAGAATGACCTGAGGTGTTAATATGTGATGCCAAAGCACATTTCTCTGGATGTAATCTGGCGTCACTTTTGTGTGAGGTTATCCGGCCTTTCAGTGATCTCGATGTTTGGCCTATATAAACTAAATTACAGTTCTTGCAATTAATGCGATAGACAGTGTTGGTTGAATCAAGCAACTGAACCCCATCCCACATGACAATGACAACACTGTCCTGTCCAACCCGACGCCCATGGATTCTTCAGTTAATCATGTTGTCTTGCCATACATCAAAGAATTAACAGCAAAATTGACCAGGCTGTATAATTCCTCTAATTGTCGTTTTGCTTGTAAATCAGTGCTCACAGTCAACAGTTTGTTTGCCAAAATGAGGGATGGGGTTCAGTTGCTTGATTCAACCAACACTGTCTATCGCATTAATTGCAAGAACTGTAATTTAGTTTATATAGGCCAAACATCGAGATCACTGAAAGGCCGGATAACCTCACACAAAAGTGACGCCAGATTACATCCAGAGAAATGTGCTTTGGCATCACATATTAACACCTCAGGTCATTCTATGAATTATGGCAGTATTAAGGTTCTTGACAAGCAAAAAAAAAACTCTCAAAACGGCGTCGGTTTTTTGGGATGCGTGTGGGATAATTTTCATTGACTATCTTGAAAAAGGTAAAACTATCAACGGCGAGTATTATGCGAACTTATTGCAACGTTTGAGCGATGAAATTAAGCAAAAAAGGCCGCATTTGGTTAAGAAGAAAGTGTTGTTTCATCAAGACAATGCACCAGCTCGCAAATCCGTTATTGCAATGGCCAAAATTAACGAATTAAAGTTTAAATTGCTACCTCATGCACCCTATTCACCAAATTTAGCCCCCTCGGATTATTTTCTGTTTCCAAACTTGAAAAAATGGATCAGTGGTCAAAAATTTTCCAACGATGAAGACGTGATGTCGGCTGTTTTGAGAAGCAAGACAGTTCTTATTATAATCAAACTTATTGAACATAGCTGAGAAAAGTGTATAGGGCTCAAAGGAGATTATGTTGAAAAATAAGCACATATTTTACAAAATTTGTTTTTTCTTCGTTGGGTCGGGTACTAATGGGACCACCCTCGTATATATATACTGGTATATATACAGTAATGGACAAAAGTATATAGGCAAATTAATATTGTGCTGTATTTCTTGTTTAAATTGTTTATTGTTTATTAATACACCAACCTGTATACATAATTCGTTATAGCATAAAGCAAAACAATTATATAAAAAAGAAGCAAAGTTCATTGAATTATAGAAAACCAACCATTTTTGTGCTAATATTTGTAGCATAACCATTATTATCAATCACCGCCTGGCATCGTCCCGGCATAGATTGTAGAAGTTTCTTGATATAGGATTCATCATCTGTCTCCACTTTTGCTCTAAACTGGGTGTTCGGATTTGTATGTCACTTAGTATATATATTCCGAGGGTTAGGTCCTTCACTTATTGGCTTTTTAGAGTCGATAGGTCCTCCGTTGCGCTAGGTCCTCCGTATATGGAGGACCTATCGCAAATTTCACCAGTCGGCCTGAGGGGCTCCCCTTTGTTACCCGGCAAAATTCCAGAGGGATGACCCAGATCGTGTTTTTTTTTTAAATTTGGGTACCGTAGTTCCGGGCTTTGCCGCGCCGATTTGGTGGACTCACAGTCGCGCGGGTATTCAGCCCGTATATTTTCAATCAAGTCTACAGTGGATAGGTCATCTGCCGGGTATTCAGTATCTAGATCGTGGCTTTTAGGTCCTCCTTAATATTGGCATCGCTGTATTAGGCATTTATTAGAATTGTGTTGCAAGAGGATTGGATTTTCATCTTCCTATGCCTGCTACGGCCCAGTTCTCCGTCAAGTATTACACACGAGCGGCCGTGACCGGGAGTACCGTAATGCAGCGATGCTATTTGTTCGAATGTAATGCTCAAATCCAATATTCTATGGAATAAAATGAAAGATGTTATTTTTGTTTTACGATTTAAGATGCCTTCACTTACCGCGCCTATTGACAGGAATTATTGTAATCATAAAAAATCTGCTCTAGGTTGCTGTTATGCCATGCACAAAGAACCTTGAATATTCTCGGAAATCGGTGGAGTAACAGCAGAGTGGTTAACAAACGAAGAAAAAAATGGTCAAACTTCGCTTCCGGATGTTTCAGACATTCCTCCAAGAAAATTTTAGGGATGTAAATTTTGGTGGCGGGGATTACGTGCGGCGGAGCTAGTAATAAACAACGACAAAACTAAAAATCGTTTAAACTATTTCTGAATATTTTAGAGCTTCCTAATCGTTTTCCGAATAATTTTTGGGGGTAGGGGGGTTGAGGGAATGGGGTGAATCTCGATTTGACTAGGTGTTAGTTAAAAGTATTCTATTATCAATAAACCTTCAGATCGACTTCCTGAACATCAATCACCCCACTTCAGAGGTAGTTCTTCTCGGTAATTTCAATGCCCATAATGAGCTTTGGTTGGGCTCAAAAAAGTCCGATGCAGCAGGTCATCTAGTCGAAGCGTTCGCTCTTACTCAAGGGCTGACCCAGCTGGTGGCGAGCCCTACTTTTTTCCCCTGCGTCTCGTCACACGCCAGTAGCCTGCTGGATCTCTTTCTGACCAAGCATCGTGTCCCTTACAGCACTGCTGTCCTGTCCCCCCTGTGTAACTCAGACCACGGTGTTGTGGAGGTTAGGTTTTGGTCACAACCCGCTGTGACAGCAGAAACTCGTACAGGCCGCAAAACTTGGCATTACGGACATGCCGACTGGGAAGGGCTCAGAGACTGCTTCTATAACTTTCCTTGGAGAGATGTTTGTTTCACTGACGTGGATGGGCCAGGCAGATTGAAAAGAACTTCTCACACAGCAGTAGCCTTCCACCACTCACGTGTCAGGATGGAACTATTGTATTATTATATTAGATCTTTGCTGAAAACTCCACCATGGACTTGATTCCTGCCACTGTACTGAAGAGGTGTGCAGTGGAGCTTGCTCTAGTTCTTTCGCGTCTCTTCCAGATATCTTATGAATCCGGCACCTTCCCAGAAGACTGGAAATTTGCTGATGTCCAACCCATCCCAAAAAAAGGATCTAAGACCGACCCTTACAACTACAGACCTATAGCTTTGCTTTCTGTTATAAGTAAGGTGATGGAGAGGTGCATAAATCGCGAGCTTCTGGACTACCTCGAAAGTCACACCTTGATTAGCGACAGACAGTATGGTTTCCGGCACCAACGATCCACAGGGGACCTCCTAGCCTACGTCACGCAATTGTGGAGTAAACTCATCCAGTCTTATGGTGAGGCTCATGTCGTTGCTCTTGACATCACGAAAGCGTTCGACCAGCTGTGGCATGCTGCCCTCTTAAGCCAACTTCCATCCTATGGCTTGCAGATGGGTGGCTGACTTTATCTCTGGCCGCAAGATATCCGTTCTATTCATCCCACAACGTCAACGCGGGTGTTCCGCAGGGATCGGTCTTGGCTCCGACACTGTTTATCTTACATATCAACGACCTCCTTTCCTGCACGATTAACCCAATCCACAGCTTCGCTGTTGACAGCACTCTACATTTCAGAATTCAGAGTGACAAGCCGATCTCTGCCGCTGAGCTGGAAAAAAGAAGACTAGTGAGGACTCCCTCTCTGACAAGAGACCTGGAGGCTATCACTACTTGGGGACGCAACAATCTTGTACAGTTCAATGCTTCCAAAACACAGTACTGTACTTTGACGAACCAAAAAGCGTCCTAGCGCTCATCCGGTTTCGATGGATGGCCGAGTTCTGCCAAAGAGCCATTGTTACGCCAATGGTCATTTGGCGCGCGCGCCACTGTGTACCAGCCACGACCACTGCGCAAGCGCTGCCTGACAGTTTTTGAATCCAGCCAATGGGGACGGAGACACCAGGAGATCGAAGCGCCGCGACCAAGATTGGAGGTGTCGACATAGAACGCATCAACAGGTTCAAGAAATTTGCATTGTCACTCATTTACCAAATCAAATACAGTCCACTTTTGTAAACTCAAATAAATCTACCACCAGACTGGAACGGATGTGTCCTTGCCGCACATAACATTTGATCCTACGAGCCGGATCGAAGTCAGAAACTCCTGAAATCGCCCTGGCCGGCCTGAAGCACAGCGACCACGGGACCTACAACAAGCCGCCATCATTGGGAATCGCCATCGAAGATCGTCACACTCACACAAAAGGTTGGTGCGTTCCATATCTCAAATTCCTGTCGTTTTACCTTGAGCTCACACATTGTCGCTTAAAAATTCTCGTATTTCATATTGTTTCGTTATTTCTGGAACACTCAAATTTTCGCATTTGTCGCTAACGTTAAATTGTGTCGTTACGGCTTGGTTACCTACCTGAATTTACCCTCATTCTCGTTCTCGCTCACTCACGCATAATGCCTAATGGTAATGCTAAAAAACTTGCATCCATAAAGGGTACTCTTACTCGATTTCATAATTATTTCGATACCATCAGTCAAAAATCTAATCCAGATATCACAGAACTGGAATGTAGACTAGCTTCTGTCGAATTGCTGTTAGACAATTTTAACAAAATTCAAGAAAAAATCGAAGATTCAGATGGAAATTTTGAGGAAAATTTTGAATCAGTTCATTCAGTAGCGCGTGCTGAATTTGAAAATGCCTTTTACGAAATTACATCAAAAACTAAGCAATTTTTGAACGATCATCGCCCATCGCTAGGAAACAATGCGGCTTTACATTCCCCTCCACAATTTGTACAGCCAGATTTGCAGGCTATCAAGCTTGAATATCCCACATTTTGATGGATCATACGATCAGTGGCTATTTTTCCGAGATACCTTTCGCTCTTTAATCCATAACAATGATGCCCTAAGCCCCATACAAAAGTTTCATTATCTGAGATTGTCACTAAAAGGTAGCGCCTCAGACACAATCAAGTCTCTCGAAATCTCAAATCAAAATTATAATGTAGCTTGGGACTTACTGGAGGAACGCTTCGAAAATAAGCAACTTTTAGTCAACAATCATATAAAAGCACTTTTTGACATACCTAACATCCAACGAGAAGGCTATGCTAACCTACGGGACTTAGTAGACAGCCTACAGAAACACTTGCGAGCTTTGGAGGTTTTGAAACTACCTGTCTCGCACTGGGACTTGATACTCATATACCTTATTTCCTCCAAGCTAGATAACGCTACTCGCCGCGAATGGGAAATGCGGAGCAAAACGCAAGAACTTCCTACCATGACGGAATTTTCAGAATTTCTAAAAAACAAGTGTCGAAATCTGGAATCTTTCGAAATGAACCATGATAAAGCGAGACAAAATCAATCGTTCAATAAGCACGTCAAGCCCAAGGCATTTGTAGCTACACACAACGAAAATACGTCATGCGCATTTTGTAAAAGGGATCATTCAATCTATAAGTGCCAAGAGTTTATTCGCTTACCCCCACACAGAGCGTTTTAATGAAACAAGGCGCCTCAATCTTTGTATCAACTGTCTGAGATTCGGACACAACGTGAATAATTGCAAGTCCATGTTCTGTAAATATTGCAGCAAGCCTCATCATACTTTACTGCACTTTCCTAGCAAACCTGAAGCTCGACGACACGACGCGCCTCCTTCGCCGCCTGCCGTTCGGCGTCAGTACAATGGGCGTCATAACGCAGCCGCCGTTGCCGCTGATGCGCCCACGCCATCCACAGCCACAGCTGAGCGCGGTGCCGCGAGCCAGCGCGGAGAACGCATTGCCATCGAACGCGACGTTGCCGATGTGAACCGGCCAGTCAGAAATCTAGCGAGAAATAATAACATTGTTTCTTTATCTTCCAATCACTCTTATGCAAACAAATCGTCTCAGATCTTACTATCTACGGCTATTGTTGATGCTTCAGATGCATTTGGTAACACACATGAATGTAGAGTCTTACTAGACAGTGGATCTACTAATCATTTCATATCTCAAAATTTATGCGAGATCTTACAGTTGCAAAAATCCAAAATTAACCTTGATATATCTGGAATTGGTCAATCAGATAACAAGGTCTCACACAGAACATTTGTCAAAATCCGATCCAAATTTAGCGGTTTTCACATTACTTTATCGTGTTTGATTCTACCTTCTATCACTGGAAACGTGCCAGATGTTGGTTTTGACAAAAGCTCTCTAAGCTTACCGCATAATATTACTCTTGCAGACCCTAACTTTTTTAAAGCTAGCCATATCGATCTCCTTATAGGAGCAGACTTATTTTGGGATCTTATATCCATTGGGCAGATCAAGCTCGGACGCGATCAGCCAATCCTTCAAAAGACAAAATTAGGCTGGATAATATCAGGCCCTGTACCAGCCTCACCATGCCAACCTCGTGTCGTTTGTAACCTCAGCGTAGACAATTTAGACAAAACCCTAACAAGGTTTTGGGAAATAGAGGAGATTCCTAGCAAAAAATTTCTTTCTGAAGACGAAGAAATGTGCGAACAAAACTTCAAAGAAACAGTTCAAGACATCGACGGCCATTTTGTAGTTGCCATCCCTTTGAAACTTCCCGAGTCAATCCTCGGCGAATCTAAATCTCTAGCAGAAAAACGATTTGTTAATCTTGAACAGAAACTCGAACGAAATCTTACTTTGAAGTATCAATATCACGCATTCATCCGCGAATATATCGATCTCGGGCACATGTCATTGTGCCGAAATCAAGACAACACTGGGTTTTTCATGCCGCATCATTGTGTCATCAAAAATGATAGTACTACGACTAAACTAAGGGTAGTTTTTGACGGGTCCGCCAAGTCCACCTCGGGATATTCGGTCAACGACATTATGATGATCGGCCCTACTATCCAAAATGATCTTTTCTCGATCCTACTTCGTTTTCGGAAGCACAATATTGTTCTTGGTGACGACATCGCCAAAATGTATCGGCAGGTACTGGTTCGAGAAGATCAGCGCCATCTGCAAAAGATTTTATGGCGGTTCGATCGGAACAAAGACTTGCAAGCATTTGAACTTAACACTGTCACGTACGGAACAGCCTCGGCGGCACTTCTTGCGATTCGTTCGCTACATGAAGTAGCTCGGATTCATAAGACAGCTTATCCTTCAACTTGTCGTGTAATTATTGAAGACTTCTAAGTAGATGACCTTCTCACGGGCACAGAGACGGTGGATCAGGCTTTGACCTTGAAGGCAGAGCTTACAGATTTACTCAACCAACATGGTTTCCCTTTGAGAAAATGGTCCTCAAACCACAAAGATATTCTCGCAAATTCTGAGACTATACAAATCGGTGCAGATCAGCAAAACAAAACTTTGGGCATATTTTGGAATGCGACTCTGGACCTTCTCACTTATTGTATAGCTGAGACTAGTGCCTCTCAAAAAATCACAAAGCGTCACATCTTATCATGTATAGCGCAAATCTTCGACCCATTAGGTCTCCTATCTCCTGTCACTATCACCTCCAAGCTAATAATGCAAGACTTGTGGAAACTCAAAGTTTCATGGGATGAAAGCATTCCCTCTCAGCTTTATACAACATGGCTTGATTATAGATCAAAGCTCTCTGAATTGAACACTGTTCAATTTCCTAGACACGTGATATGTCACAATCCAATTTCTATCGAACTTCATGGATTTTCAGATGCTTCTGAAAAGGCATACGGAGCAGTTGTGTATATTCGATCCGTAGACTTTCAAGGAAATTGTCATACCAAGATTCTCTGTGCAAAAACTAGGGTAGCTCCACTTAAGCAGGTTACTATTCCCAGGCTCGAGCTATGCGCAGCTCTTCTCCTTGTCAAACTCGTATCAACTGTCAAAGAATCCATGAAGCTGAATTTCGATCAAATCTGTTACTGGTGTGACTCGAAAATTGTATTATGCTGGTTGAAATTATCACCTCATCTTCTTAAAATGTTTGTTACGAACAGAGTTTCTCAAATTCAAGCTTTATCTGATCCTGTTTCCTGGAACTATATCCATACAAGTGATAACCCAGCAGATTTGTTGTCGCGCGGGATATCTCCGTCAGATTTTCTAACCTCCAATCTTTGGTTTCATGGTCCTATTTGGCTGTCACGGGAACAGTCGAATTGGCCCCATTTTAAAGATAGCCCAATAAACGATAGCTTTGATCTCCTTGAACGCAAGGAAAAGATCACTTCATTATTCTCGACAACAGAAAATCATCTCTCTTCTGTAATTATCAAGTTCTCTTCGTTCTCTAAGTTGCTTCGGGTGTTTGGCTATATCAGCAGGTTCAAACTCAAGACTCTGTCAAAGGAGCATCAGCTAACTGGCCCCTTGACACCTATTGAACTCGATAATGCTCTAACATACCTTATAAGGATAGTTCAAAGATCTTCTTTTCCTATCGATCTTCAACAGCTAACCCAGGACGGAAGAGTTTGCTCTAAAAGCAGTCTTCTTAGTTTATCTCCCTTTGTTGACTCGCATGGACTTATTCGTGTTGGCGGTCGTCTGCAAATATCTGATTATCCTTATGATAAAAAACATCCATACGTCCTACCCCAAAATAATCATTTCTCCGTGATTATCGCTCGTCATGAACATCAACGTTTAAAACACATCGGATGTCAAGGTCTTCTAGCATCTATCAGAGAAAAATTTTGGCCTATCGGCGGCAAAAGGCTTGTGCGAAAAATTATTCGGGAATGTATCTCTTGTTTTCGCTTTAGCCTTAATCAAGAAAGATACTTGATGGGAAGTTTGCCGAAATCTCGAGTCACTCCTGGGCGACCATTCCTATCTGTAGGAATCGACTTTGCCGGTCCATTCACTATTAAGCTCAGCAAGACGCGTAACTCCAAGTTATCCAAGGCTTACATTGCTTTATTTGTTTGTCTCGCAGTTAAGGCAATTCACATTGAAATCGTTAGTGACCTCACAACTGAATGTTTCCTCGCTGCTTTCAGAAGATTTACTTCTCGCAGAGGTTTTTGCTCTCACGTAATCTCAGACAATGGAACAACGTTCGTGGGTGCTAGTAAAGAACTAAAACAATTCATTTTACAGCGGACTGATGCCATTTCGGAAAAATTAGCCATTGATGGTATTAAATGGACATTCATACCACCTAGATCACCTCACTTTGGGGGGCTATGGGAAGCCGCAGTCAAAACGGTAAAGCATCATTTAAAACGATCTGTCGGTGAAACGCTATTAACGTTTGAAGAGTTCTATACGGTATTGACTCAAATTGAAGCATGTGTGAACTCTCGACCTCTTTACCCTTTATCAGACGACCCCTCAGACCCTTCTCCTTTCACACCCGCACACTTCATCATCGGCGAATCATTAATGGCTACACCAGACAAAGATTGGTTAACCGTTCCTGGAAACCAATTATCTCGTTTCGAACGACCGCAGAAAATGACGCAGCACTTCTGGGCCAGGTGGTCCAAAGAATATGTCTCACATCTGCAGCATCGCACCAAGTGGAAGGAGAACTTCATTCAAAGACTCAAGATCGGCACTCTGGTGCTAGTTAAAGAAGACGGACTCCCTCCATTGAAATGGAGAATCGGCAGAATAACTGAACTCCATCCCGGACCAGACCACATCACTCGAACTGTTACCTTAAGAACTTCAACTGGAGAGTACAAAAGGCCAGTAGTCAAGCTTTGTGCTCTTCCACTTCCAGACGACGACAGCATCTCATCGTATTGAAAGCCTGGAGGCTTTCAAGGGGGCGGCCTATGTTACGCCAATGGTCATTTGGCGCGCGCGCCACTGTGTACCAGCCACGACCACTGCGCAAGCGCTGCCTGACAGTTTTTGAATCCAGCCAATGGGGACGGAGACACCAGGAGATCGAAGCGCCGCGACCAAGATTGGAGGTGTCGACATAGAACGCATCAACAGGTTCAAGAAATTTGCATTGTCACTCATTTACCAAATCAAATACAGTCCACTTTTGTAAACTCAAATAAACCTACCACCAGACTGGAACGGATGTGTCCTTGCCGCACATAACAGCCATCCATTTCGGCTGGTCGGGCCCAGATCACCGAGGACCTGATCTGGCACGAACACGTCTCGTCAATAGCTGCAGCTGCTGGGAAAAAGCTAGGCTATTTGTTTAGGGCTAAGAAGTACTTTTCTCCGCACGATCTTCCCATTCTATACAAGGCCCAGATAAGGCCTAGCCTCGAGTATTGCTCACACGTTTGGGGTGCTGCCGCCCAGCTGTCCAGAGGAGGGCGGTCCGACTGATCGATGACTCTTCTCTAAAAGACAGTCTCGGGACTCTTTCGCACCGGCGGGCCATCGGCGATCTAGCTCTTTTCTACCGCTATACTAACGGGCTTTGCTCCGCAGAGCTCTCATCCATGATGCCACCGCGCGATGCGCCTGCCAGACAGACCCGCCCGACTTTGGCGTCCCATCCTAACCGTGCCGAACTTCGTACATCCAAAACTGGCCGATACGACCGCTCCTTTGTCCCGAGGGTGTCGAGATTGTGGAACAATCTACAAGAGTAGTTCTACTAACCTTAGGCAGTTCAAAAATCGTATTTTCAAAATTTCTTTGGGATCATCGTAGCAGCCGCGGTGTTTCGGCATTTAGGCTTCTGCCTGCGCGGCTGCTTCGATATAAAAAATCTCTGCCGCTGAGCCGGAAAAAAGAAGACTAGCGACGACTTCCTCTCTGACAAGAGACCTGGAGGCTATCACTGCTTGGGGACGCAACAATCTTGTACAGTTCAATGCTTCCAAAACACAGTACTGTACTTTGACGAACAAAAAGCGTCCTAGCGCTCATCCGGTTTCGATGGATGGCCGAGTTCTGCCAAAGAGCCATTCCTTTCGGCTGGTTGGAGTCCAGATCACCGAGGACCTGATCTGGCACGAACACATCTCTTCAATAGCTGCAGCTGCTGGGAAAAAGCTAGGCTATTTGTTTAGGGCTAAGAAGTACTTTTCTCCGCATGACCTTCTCACTCTATACAATGCCCAGATAAGGCCTAGCCTCGAGTATTGCTCACACATTTGGGGTGCTGCCGCACCGACTACATTGTCCATGCTCGATGCTGTCCAGAGCAGGGCGGTCCGACTGATCGATGACTCTTCTCTAACAGACAGTCTCGAGACCCTTTCGCACCGGCGGGCCGTCGGCGATCTAGCTCTTTTCTACCGCTACACCAACGGGCTTTGCTCCTCAGAGCTCTCATCTATGATGCCGCCGCGCGATGTGCCTGCCAGGCAGACCTGCCTGACTGTAGCGTCCCATCCTAACCGTGTCGAACTTCGTACATCCAGAACTGGCCGATACGACCGCTCCTTTGTCCCGAGGGTGTCGAGATTGTGGAACAATCTACAACAGGAAGCTTTTCCCAGTTCTACTAACCTTAGGCAGTTCAAAAATCGGATTTACAAAATTTATTTGGGGTAAAAAAAGTCAGCCTCCCGACTTTTCGTTGAACAATTTGATGTGGTAGCACTAGGCCGTCCTGTGACTGGACGCACAAGGCAGTGATTTCGAATATAATAAAGATCTTCCTGTGCTCTTTGTTTTTCCCAGAAACCTACATACGTTATATGTATACTGAAAAACTTTTATTAAAAATATGATTGCCACTACTTTTCATAAATTTCGCGCATATATCGCGCACATATCTACAAATTACATTATGCGGCAATTTAATCGACAATCGCACGTTGGCGTGGCAAATGTTTGATAAAGTTTTACTAAAACGCTTTCTAATTGGTCATTGTTGACCCGGATCATAGGTGCTGATCACCGCATCAAATGAAAAAATATGTTTTTGTAGCTAAACCAGGTGATTTATAAATAATTTCATTCAATGGGATTACACAACTCGTATATGTTTTCGTTAGTTTGGGAGATATTTAAAAAAAATACTATATTCATTAGATCCACTACTAGAAAGATGCCTTCCCATTGGTTTATTTTGATACGGATCAAAAATTTTGATATCCTGTTGGTAAAACCGGGACTTGAAAAAATTGTTCTAAAGTGACACTCAGACGTCATCTCGAATTTTTCAACTGCTACGCTAAAATAGTAGTAGTAGTAGTGGTAGTCGTTTTTTAGAATTACGCCGATTGCTAACTTTAGCTGTTCTAAAAAAATAATTAGTAGTGGAGGAATTTTTGAAAAGCACTGTATTATGGATTACTAGAAATAGAAAAAAAAAACGGTACCAACTGTCAAAATATTTGAAAGCAAATTAGGGACTTTATATTTTGGATTGAAGTGGTATGTGATTTTGTAATGTTCAATTATGTACATAATTAGTAATAATAATTCAATTAATAAACATCCATTCTATTCTACTCACGTAGTACAATCAATCTTCCTTTTGATTCATCCATGCCAAGTTCGTTTGTAGCGGTGCAAGTGTATAAACCTTCATCATCCCTAGAAATAGGGCTAATAAACAAGTTTCCACCTTCGGAAACCCTTCTGTGTCCTCCGGCTCCAATAAGATTCCCATCTTTTTTCCAGACGAACTTGGCTCTAGGCGCAGCCTCTGGATTGCATTTTATTGTTACGTTTCCACCGTCTTGTGCATATGTTTCAAATTCCAATGGATGTTTCTTGAAGGATGGTTTGAATGCTAAAAGATAGAATAGATGTTGCTGAATGCATCCATTACGTAGATCAACTCTTTATTCAATCTTCACGAGAAATATGAGACAATAGAGAGTTATGGGTATTCACAATAACGAATACGGTTATTTGACAATTTGGTCCATTGACGTAATAATGGTTTATGTGTGCTAAATGCAAATAAGGTTAACGTTAAGTCTGGTGGTGGCCATTGATATCACGTGCGGCCTTATTTGTCTCCTCAGTTTTGAAAATGAGGAGTATTATTAGGCACCTATAACAGAAGATGAACAAATAGCGTATGGAAGGTCGACTTAGTTACAATCAGATCCCTACAATTAAAATTTGCATATTTAACATGCTTTTGTGTACTATTTTGGGCATTTTGAAAACTTAGCCCCTGACAGAATTTGCTACCGGCTACCCCCGCTCTGTGAAAAGGCAGGTACACTTCCACAAAAGGTTATTTCCTGCAGATGTATCCCCCTACCTCCTGACAAAAATTCGTGCGGACACACATGAACGTTGCTATGGCTAACCTCGAGTGGATCTACGGCAGTATGGCAGACAACGGCAGCCACTGCCAACTGCGACCCATTGGATAGATCGCGACGCACGTATTGTATCCAGTCTAAGTTTTAAGGGCAAAATTATGTTATGTTTTTCTCTCAGGCAGAAAAGCTCGCCAGTGTTTCTGTCGGTCTTTCCTGTCCGAAGTGTAAGATTCTCCAGAAGCGGCATGCTCATGGAAACGCCTCAGTCGTTTGCTCACCGCGCTAATCCAGCATTTGTTCATAGTGGGTAGCAATTGCTATAGGTTTTCCTAACAAAGGTATTAGTCATCTACGCTCCATCGTACATATACACACATTCATACCCGTCTACATGTACAACTGAGCAAGCAAGAACCTACTGTTTGTTCCTTTGTCTATTTTTTTCCTCTTGTACCTTGCTCAGCATCATCCGCCTCACTATTAGTTGAATCAACCCATTCTGTATTCTGTATATTTAGGGCAATCATCCCTTAGGTCCCATTGGGCCCCTTGTACTTCCTACCCAGGGCTCACTCAGGACTGGATCGTCAACCACCCCAAACTATTGAAAAAGGTGGTGATGCAACTCAACGGAGTTTCCCTTACACTGGCCAAAAAGAGCCCAACGTTCCCCTAGAATGGATTCTCGAATTGATAGGACAGCTGGGCAGCAAAGCAGGGCTCGATTATCTTATCTTCCTATTCACATCCTCTACATAAGGATGTTTCACCCAGTCTCACGTTATATAGATGTTTCTTTAGCTGGCAGCGTTCTGTTGCCCTCGCTTACATGTATGGCAAACTTGCCGAGCGTTAATTCCAGTTGTCTCTACTAGTCAACCCATCGACTACATACTAGTAGATGATTAGGGCTATCTTCCTCTTCGTTGCAATATAAACAGTTAGCGTACTCTTTCTTTCGTACCCTCTTCAGGAAACTGTTAAAACAACAATGTCCTGTAAGAAACTGTGCAGTATAGTAATATATCAGCACCACTTCCTTGTATATTCAAGTTTCAATATCTGGATCAGTCTTCTTGTCCATGTGTTTTAACCATCGCCTTTGCGATGGTATTACGTTTAGGAGTGCCTTACTTGTTTTCAAGTGCGTTGCCGCTTCTTCCGGATTTCTCATGGTGGATACTGGTGCGTCAAAAACTTCTTCAAATTCCCATTAGGTGAGTGAGCACTTCGGAAACAATCGGTATCCAGGTACGGTCTGTCTATGAGTTTTCGATTTTTCATAGCTATCTTGTATGCTTGCCCCAAGCGTCTTTTGAACAACTCTTTCCATACTCTCTGTTTTGAGTTCACTGTAAGCTTTTCTAGTTCTTTTTTATCATCCTGACATCAGGACATTATCCCTTGTTCTATTTGGTCCATGGTACTTTGTTATCTCTTGTTATTCTACGCCTGATAGACATTTCTTTATTTTGTCCATATTTCACTATTCCACCAATACTTTGCTTCCTCCATTGCACCATTTTTGTGAACCACGCCGAAGGTGATGCTGACATGACGATATGCTCCAGTTGCTGAAGTTTGTCCTTGTAACCATTCAATTTTGTGTTCCATAGCGCTAACTGCAGATTTCCGGGAAATGCTTTTAATTCAGCTCCATTTATTTTCCTCCTACGGATCTTGTGAGTCTGTAGTCTATCATGTTTATTAGTTGTTATTTCAAACATAATATACTCATGGTGGTTCCGGTATTTATCATCGAGCACTTTCTAGTTTTTGATTTTATTAATCAGGTTTTCACTATGGAAAGTATTGTCGATACAGGATGTTTGGCTTCCTTTGACAAAGGTTGCCTCGTCACCATCGATTGCTACGGCTAGGCTTCCTGTCAAAGAGCTTTCCTCTTTTGTCAGTTAGCCGGGATACCTAGGTTGTCGACATCCAATTCAAATCTCCTCTCACCAAGTACGGCCTTAAACTGTGGAGAGATTTTAATTCATTTAGTCTTTTTGAGTAAGTCTCAATTATTGTTATGTTTGGAGAAATATTTACTATGGACAGCTCTATTTTTCCCTTTTCCATACAAACCATCTCTTTTTTTGTATGTAATCCCATAATAGATGTTTCTGCTATTTGGTGATATATCGTAGTAGGTACATCTCCATCTGCATTTGATTGCCATGGATCACTTTCTATTATATTTTTATTCGTCACCGACACCAGAGCAATGTATATTGAATTTTACTCTGCGAATTGATCAAGCAAAGCGTTATGATATGACTAATATATGATTACCTGGGTTGGGAGCGTATGAATAAAGAAAAAATACACTTCCCACACCCTGTATCTCCGATATCTCAATTCTACCTCTTCAAATTTTTTTCAAAAAAATGAAGTTTTAGTGATTTTTACTTTTTTCCCTGAGCTGCACCGCCTAAGGACCGATTTTGAAACACTACAAAGCTTTTTTGTCCTTGACACAGAAGTATCCTTGTGTGAAAATTTCCGAGCAATACTTTCCAAACTATAAACGGGCCAAGGATTAGCAGACGACCGGCATATAGACAGACTGACCGACAGGCAGGCGGTTTTTCGTGATGTAGAGGTCATATAACATCAAAAAATATATATCTAATTGAAGTGGTTCCCATATGATCGAGAGTGATGTATTAGTATTCTTATGTTGTAGCAGATATGTTTGCCTTATTAACAGACGTGAGGACGGTTTTTCTTAGAAACTAATTTCCGTCTGGGCTTCTACCATTTCATGTATAACATGATGCTGTTACGTATCAAACACTCAATTATGATAATAGTCCGCCAAATCACTTCACCCGGAACATCCTCGTCGACAACCATCCAGGGTCTGCCATTGTCACCTCTTCTACTGCTAAATCCCTCTTCTCGGTAATCTGCCTTTTAACTATGATCGATGGACGTTAATGAAAACACTGTAATCGGGATGGTGTTGATTGGGGTATCTTTAACAGTAGAAAAGTAGTTTTCAGTTAATGTTATACATAATAATGGAAGTAAAACCTCTTTATCGCATGATATAGTTCCGCCGCTTTTGTAGCGATGCACTAGCGTTCCTCGTAAATGAGATGCATTCTGCGTACTCGCTAAGTGGATTCTAGCATCTGGGCATAATGAAATAACTAACTCCTAAGGCACAAAAATACAAATAACAAGAGGCACTCAACAACAACTAACTTTTAAAAAATACAAAACTTACGAACAAGGTATCAAATCTGCTTCATCTAGCCATTTGAGTATGTCAGTTTATCAATCAAAATATTCTGTATCAGATCTGCTGCAACATACTAATACTCAGTAATACCCCGGCACATTACACTCGGTCAGATCGAGACCACTTCAGTTGCCACCAAGATCGATGGACCTATATCCACCAAGTTTTTTGTTAGGGTTGCTTTAGAGAATTTGTATACAAAGCTGTGCTGGTCACAGTAACAGAAATGAATTCCAAAATAGACGCAACCTCGAGCATTCAAGCTGTTATTTTTTGTACGAGCCCCTTCCCACTTCAGTTGGCCCAACTATTGAAATCTTAGTTTTCTTCTTATCAAACACAAATAATAAAAATGTAGCAGGGTGTTATAGGTTTAAAATATGAACAATGAATATTTTGATAATATATAGTAGAAAACACCTACCTTATCACTCTCTAATCAAACTTGCAGCATAAAAATAACACATGTTGCAATTACAGCATATCAACCTATTTTCATTTCAATGCAAAATAAGTCTATAACTCATAGGTGGCTGTGAAAAATAAAAGCCATGACAATTGTTTTTATTAATCACAGCTGTCAGAATACGTTCAAAAAAGTTTTGGGTAGTTAAGGTTTTCAAAATGGGTAGAGGAAAGGTTATTAGTGAGAAAATTCGGTTACTGATAATTAAGTTTTTTAATTCTGGGAAATCAAACTCAGAAATTGGAACTTTGTTAGACTTATCGCGATACAGTGTGAGAAATATTGTTAGAAGATATAACGTAACTCGTTCAGTTAATATTAAGCCACGATATGTGAAAAAAAGTAATATCACAAATGCCGACCGAAGAGCATTAAGAAAAATAATCGTGAAAAACAGGCGTGCCAATTATTTACAATTAAGTGCTCTGTGGAGTGACGCTGTTGGAAGGAGAATTTCGAGGTCCACAACTCATAGAGAGGCATACAAACTGGGATTTAGCACTTGCAAGGTAAGTTTTCTTATAAAAAAATGTGAAAGAACATAGACAATGGAAACCTCCACAATGGTGGGCAATACAATGGAGTGATGAGGCTCGATTCGAAGTTTGTGTTGGTGTCAGTCGCAGTAGAGTTATTCGCAAAAAAAATGAAGCATTCCATGTTCACTGTCTGAAGAGAAAAGTGAAATTTCCAACACCCATTATGGTCTGGGGCAGTATGTCATCAAAAGGAGTAGGGAAACTTCATTTTATTGATGGAAATGTGGATACAAACAAATATTTGGCAATTTTAGAAGAATCGGTTTATACCAGTGATGGAAGAATGTTTGACATCCGGTCAAGATTTTGTGTTTCAGCAAGATGTTGCAGCGTGCCATACCTCAAAAAAGGCTATAAAATGGATGGAAGAAAATAATGTACCACTTTTAAAATGGGTTTCTAGAAGTCCAGATCTGTCACATATTGAAACTTTGTGGCACGAGATGAAAAAGGTTCTACGACACCATCCTGCTCGTACAATCACCGAACTGAGACAAAAGCTTAGAAAGAAATATGCGATTGTTTTACACCAAATTTTTGCCAAAACTTGGTTAATACTTTGCCCTAAAGAATTTCAGCCGTAATAAAAAATAAAGGTGATGTTACCCAATGGTAATCTTTCAATTGTTGCTTTGTTAACTTCGCGCATTTAATCGCACATTGTTATTTGTTCAGATGTTCTATTAGTTATAGGTCTAAGTGATTTCAAATATGTATTTTTTACCACTAGAGTGTATCTAAAATGTTTTTGAGAAAATAAATTGTTTTAGAAGTAAATAGTTTCGTCATGTTTAGTTTATAAAGGCGTATTTTGGTACAAATCTTGAAGTGGGCCCACTGAAGTGGAAAGGGGCTCGTAGGTTCAAAAAATATTTTATGATAATGTAGGTCAAGTCAAGTCTCTCCATTTTTTCTTTTTGTATCCAAGCCGTATTTATTATTTTCTGATATCTACGAAAACTAATTCTCATCCATTATAACTACAATAAATCGAAAAAAAAAAACAGCAGGGGGCGAATAATAATAACACCATTAAAAAACTCCCAACAGTTGGCCAACTTTTTCGACAAATTGGCACAGTGATCTTACTTGATCTTCTCACTCTACGTCTACAGGGTGTCAAAGTCAGACGTGAGAAGGGGTTCTAATAATCATTTAGACTTTGGCATAACTTCTATGTGGTTTTTTCGCCACTCCAAGAAACATAATGCTGGACGAGATAAAATGCTTAAATTCTGAGTGTTTCAAAATAAACCTGGTTCAAAAAAGTTGATATTTGTAGAAATGGCATGGGTTTAACTAAATATAAGCAAGTTTCGTAAAAAAATGAATGCTAAAAATTTCAAATACTATCAGACTTTAAGTAAAACAATTTTTTTTACCATCTAGTAGGTCATGACGTGACGTATCTACAGTTGCAGGATTATCCTTCAATTTTGGGATACCCTGTATATAAATATATACAGGGTGACTTCGAAGTTGAGTCATTTATTTTAACAGTGAGTAGATCTGATCAAAAGAAATGTTTTTTTCCTTTACCATTTTTCTGGTAAAATTAAAGTAACAAAGTTATAGCCCTTTGGAAGGTTGAGTACCGCCCTGCCTATTATATGCTCGTGTTTGGCGACAACGGATATAATCCGCCTGACCGGTTCATCGCATCGGAAACAAAAAAGCGAAAGAATTTGAAACGTTTATCACGATGTTTTTCGTCAGTCGATAACGCGTAAGTGAATAGTAGTGTGTTGCGTGGTTCAAACGAAATCAAAAATGGCACATGTTTACAAAAATGCTGAACTTGTGGACATGATTCTTATTTACGGGGGGGCAGTCTTTACAAAATGCTCCCGGATGCATCACGGATTTACGCGAATCGGTTTCCCAATCGAGTGCAACCAACCCCTCGTGCCTTTGTTAATGTAGTACAAAGGGCTCGTGAATCAGGTGACTTAAGACCTCACAGGTGAGGGCATGCTGCTCCACGACCGCACGATCAAATACAGGTCCGCACTGAAGTACTTGTCGGGAGGATACTTTATTAAACAACAACATTTTTTTTTTATTTTTTTTTTTATTTTTACACACATATTTTGGTTTATCTTCCTTCTACAATCATTATCTGAAAATTAATGACTCAACTTCAAAGTCACCCTGTATATAGTAAGGAACAATACTTGCACTGATCTATTTGAATGCATGCAATAGTTGATGTTATGTGAAGGAGGCTGGGCAAAAGTACATGGTTTCTGGTGCCTGAATGAATAGTGATTAGTATGCTTTGAACAACTAAATCATATTTTCCTTGTCTTCAGCTTTCATTTAATAGTCGTTCTGTGAATCTATCCTTGTCGACAATTATCTCCTCTTTAAATCAGTTTCTCCTTGGCATTCTTGTTTCCATTATTTACGTGAACATAGATCCTTGTGAGCACTGATGAATGAACCCACATATGTTCGAAATACTGTTTAATGATACGTTTCAGTCACCACGGTGGTCCTTTTCAAGTACTGAAAAAGACGACCGTGGCATCATTAAAGTCACTACGTTTATGTCGAATATTTACGCAGGATGATCTTAGGATCAAGATTCAAAATCCCCGATATAAACACTTAAGATCATCCCTTTAACAGGATGAGCCACCCCTTCAAATAAGTAGGATTTGATTCAGATTTGACTTTGTCTTTACCGGTATACACAGTTTAATCCGATTTTAAAAATTATATGGACAACCTTACAATAAAGCCAATGCCATCTTGTCAAGGATTGAAAGAAGAGACCCAACCCGCTACGATACAAACCCCTCATATGTAATTGTAACTAAATACTAAATAAATCTTAATCTTATCCGATATAAACGTAGTGAGTATTCAAAACAGGTGGTTTCTTTTAGTGTCCAGACAAACATGGAGTATCATCAGCATGAAAACCTAAGGAAAAGCTTCTGATTTTACATTTATAAATCATGTTAAGTCTCATGCAATACTAGAAATATATTTCTAACGCCATTAGAGATACTAACTACTTATTTGGACTCTGAGGAATTGAGACCAATTCCAGCAACTGTTCTGATCACGTGCATTAACATTTATACTAACTGGTATAATCAAATGATGATGGCGAGTAAAAATAAAACTTACCTAACACCTTTAGCTGAGCTGACGAGTACTTAGTTTTCAATGTATTGGATGCCCTGCATTGGTACATGCCTGGATCTCTTTCGTCATTCAAATAACTTATCGACAACACGTTATCCTGGATTCTTATCCGATCCCGATCTTCGGGTTCCAAATCCCCCATAACTGAAAAATTCATTCAATTCAACTAAATATTCGGTACTACAGACTCGGAATGAGAATCTGCCAAGATGGTACATTTTAATTTATTGCCCTATCTTGTCGAAAGCCCGAAACATTCACGCACACTGAGGTGAAGCGACGGAAGTCAACCGCAGCGACCATTTCCATATGCATGCGGCAAACTTGACACGGTTTCCTTCGCGTCGTTCCAGTGTGCCATTGGATTATGTGTAACGTATCCTTCGCATCCCTGCCCCTCAATGAGCGAGCACCTTAAACCTTTTGATGAAGTCTTTGGTCATATACATATGGTTATACTTTTGATCGGAATTTATGTGAGGCCTCATTTTGTAGGTAAGCATTTAACATTATTTTTATTTTATTCATTTATAGGTGTTCAAATAGGTTGCCATTTTGCTATAAATATGACCATCTAACAGTAGAGTTCAAAACATCACGTAACATTTCTGCTGTAATCATACATTATATCCATTACACATTCTCGTAACTGCTGCTCAGTTTCCAAAGTATGCTGATAAACATGGTTTTTAATAAAACCCCAAACAAAAAAGTCCAGAGGAGTTAAATCCGGGGTACGCTCTGGCTAGGACACTTCACTGGAGGTTCCAATCCAAATCGTTCAGAAAGATACTATCGAACTTGCCTAGAGTTAAGTGCAAGAGCGTCGTGCTATTGAAACAGCTATTATCCTGTGCCAAAGGTAAATTGTCCAGGCAGTCTTCTAGATCATGTTGCAAAAACTGGATGTCTGGATATTTTTTTAACCCGCAGATTTGCTATCCCCTGGTCTAAGACATTGATAAATCTTGAATTTATAGGGGTGATATCTATTTTTTCGCAAAATAAATTGGGTTGTGGATTTGGCTAATTCTACATTTTTCTCAACTTGCCTAGTTGATATCTCAGTTTTCTCTGCAACTGCGTGTATCCTATATTCTGCTCGAATTCACACAGCAAGGTGCTATAACCGACCGCGTGGTTGTGGTTAGATGTCGCCTTGAAAATTCAAGGTCTTGTAGCCACTTTATACTACAATGTGTAGGTTGGCTCTTGTTTCTGACTTCGTGTGTAATTCTCTCTCTCTCTCTCTCTCTCTCTTGATTTTTATTTATGGTGCGACGTGTAACTTTCACGAGACCGAAAGGATTTGCAATGATCGTTTCCCGAATCGTCCTATCTGTAGGACATATTTAACTTTTATCCGAATTTACAGCTACTGCTAATGTAAACAACAAACAGCTCCAGGTCATCCGACCATCCCAGAAGAAAAGCAAGTTCAAATAATTGGTGATATCATAGTAAATTCCCAACAGTCTACTTCCTCCATCGCGAATGTATGTGAGGTTTGTCCTTCTACTGTATGGAGACTTTGGAAAAAGAATAAGTATCACCCATACACAATTCAAATGGTACATCAGCTAACTGAAGATGACCCTGATCGAAAAACAAAATTCTGCGAGACTATGACGGAAACCATTGCACGGAGGCTAGGAACCTATATCCAAAATATTTGTTTTAGTGATGAATGTACATTTTTTCTCAAAGTTAATGTGCATAGACAAAATTGTCGTTACTGGAGTGACACCAATCCTCACGTCTTCCGGGAAACTCATACTCAATATTCACAAAAAATTAACGTTTGGGCTGGGATATTGGAAAATCATATTGTGGGGCCTGTATTCATCGAACAAACTTTAACCGGGGAACTATATTTGGATATGCTTTAAAATACTATAGAGCCACTAATCACAGAAATTGTCGAAACGAATCCTAATGAATTCGATACTGATATTGTATTCCAGCAAGATGGTGCTCCACCACACTACTACAGACAAGTTAGGAATTATTTAGATAACAATTTCCCCGGTCGTTGGATTGACCGTCGGGTCCTGTGGAATGGCCAGCTCGCTCGCCAGATTTGACACCTTAAGGCCCAATTTCACCAACGACAGTCCGTTATTCTCCACCTATAGGGTAACAGACCGTCAGATACAGCGAATCAGCTTCAAGTTCCAATCAACAAATTTTCGCAACCAATAGTTATGAAAGGTTGAACACAAAATACTGTCAAAGTATGAGATGACAGCTTGTCATTGAAACATCACCAGCTTATTGAATATTAAGAAATTACATATGATTCAGTCAAAATTTATAGAAATGTTGATTTTTGAATAAAATTTGTTGTTTTAATTACTATTGTTGATTTTTTATTCATGTTTATATTATTTTCTTCAATTGGTATGCGATACTGGGTGTTTTTTCCTATAAACCTCTTGCAGATAGCCATTAAGCACCTACTTGATGACAGGCTCTACCAAAAGATATTGCTCGTTTCCAAACATTCATTCATTTACTTGCCGTTCATCAGAACCATTATGGCACCTTAGATTGATATTCCCACAATACCATTCAGGTTTTTTGATATCCATACATCCATAACTTAAATTTATTGGTCCATGTACAGGCGATGCCTTCTATTGGGCCTGTTTTGCTTTTATATTTATTTACTCATATTGTTTGTTATCTTTGTACATTGAGTGAATAAATATTATTATTATTATATTATTATTATAAAGTTGAATATTTTTCGTGGTTCAGGAACTGAACAAACATCCACACTATATTCACAGCGATTAAAAATTCCCAAATATATGCCTTAAAGCTATCAGCAAACCTATAAAACCTGCAAAAAAACTACAAATTTGCCATATTTTTCACGAGTACACATTCTAGGTTATATTTATATTAGACATTATTTGAATACAGCTGATTATTGCATTTCAAGGAGTGACACATGTGTGGGCTCTGTCAACTCTTGGTACCAGTCACAAAACATACTCTAGAGGTTTAATTCACAACACGGTGACTTGTGTGTTTGTCAGCGGCCATTTTGTGAGGGTGCGACAGGGTTGCCAGATTGTGCATTAATATCCCGTTTCACCCTCCTGGTCCCAGTGGAGTAAGTTCCGCCAACTGTTGAAATATACTCTACTATGCTTTATAAGACTATTCGTGACATTTTTCCCAAAATCATTGCACAACACTTGAAAAAATGCAAATGAAAATTTAAAATTATTTCCATGACGCCGCAAAATAGCTCCGTCGGTACCTTGGGTTATACATCTTGACAGTAAGGATGTTCGATAGGATCCTATATTTAGAAGTATCAATATACATTTCACGAGTTATCGTCATCTTTCGATCCGGACTGTGTCAGAAAGAGCGACTGCCATTTGGCTGCGACATTACCCTGCCAAATAAAACATATCTTTCATCATTTTCAAGGAAATTGTACAAAATCTTCAAATTTGTGAAGTTAGCGAGTTTCACTTCATACGTTCTTACCAGACATGCCCAAATCATCAGTTGCTGCCGTGATATTCATCCCGACCACTGCATCCCCACCACTGCATCCCCACGGCTAGGCGATCTGTATGTTAAATTTGTATTGATAGGGCAGCGGGTTATGCTATAAATCATATGTCACAGTGTTTGTGCACTGATTGCAACGGTTAGATGATACCAAAAATATTTTCATAAATAGGAGATCTTTCCCATTTCGGATCGAACAATCTACCAAAGATGCTTATAATCATGATACCTAGTAAATTTTCACGGAAAAAATGCAAAACCAGCAAATGTAAAAGATTCATTTCGCACCCTCCACCACGGGACGTGATCGTCGTTAGACTTGGCAACCCTCGAGTGACAGATAGATATCCCCGCCAGTCAACGACCGTCAGTCAAAAACAAACAATAAACATTACTAGTTTTGATGATTTTTGGACTTAAAAGGACATTATTTGTGAAACATTTTTCATAATTTTTTGTCTATGTCCATAGTAATTGCATTATGCATTAGGGAGATGTAGAGATTGACACGTCTTACACATATTATCTGTGTTTTAGGATGGAGAGGACATAATGTTTTTATTGCTTTGAAGAAATTCATTAACCCATAAATTAATAAATGATTACTATTATGACGTAAAGGAAGATGAGGAATTGGATGGAATGTATTTTATATTCTATTTTCTTGCAAAATACAGACAAATCCACACTATTCAACAGGTATGTAATGATAACTTTCAGTATATTAAAGCTGGTAAATTCGAGAGTGCCATGCATTAACAAACGTCCAAATCTGCTGCCAAATTTAACAGCTAGAAAATCGACCTATTATTTGCCGCATTCCCATTCGCTGAGGGGGATAACGGATTGATAAATGTAAACCTATAACATATATCAAAATACATGAAAGTTGTCCTGTTTTTCCTGTACAAAAGCATCATGTTGGGATTAAAAAGTCGTCTTGTTTATAATACAGTCGAATTTTCACGATTTTATTCAATATTTCAATAGAAATCACTAATATTCAGAGACCTTTGACAGCTTCTGTCAAATTGCATTTCGATAAAGTATTTTCCCATTGGTCCATAATATTAATGTTGGTGAAATCGGCCCTTAGACTTTTTTTATGGAGCTATTTGAAGCAAAAGGTGTACGAAACTGAACCTGCTTCAATATTGGATACACGGCTGAGAATAACAAATATTTGTAGAAATATCGATCTTACTATGTTTGAAAATGTTCGACACGAAATAACGGACCGGCTGTTATTGTGTCAAGAAGTTCAAGTCAACTATTTCCAGCATCTTATAAACTGAACTGACGTATTTATTTGGATTATCAAGTTAAATGTCAATGTATTCAGGTAATTATTGAATGTACCACCATTTTGTAGTAGGTAAAGGTATCGACTTTATATTCTAGGGTTATGAAGTACTCGTCAGGAGCTTCAAAATGATGTGCCACAAGACCCCTGTTTTAAGATAATTTTTTTTCTTGACATTTTCATCTGTCAATTTCACTCTAAAATATGGTATCTACGCATTAATTTCATTCCCTTAGATTTAATTTTTTGAATTGATCCGTTCAAAAAATCAAAGGGGAAGGGGACATTAAAGAAAAGCACTGTAAATATGATATATAATATATATATATATATCAAAGGTGGAAAAGAAAAGTAATGACATTGTTAAGGAACTTCTCAGCACTGCACAAATAACCAAGAACAAAAAAGAACTTTGACTACTTATAACTCTGTCCCTCCTAAATTCTATGCACTTCCGAAAATACATAAACCCGTACTCTCAGTAACACCTATAATTGCATCAGTAGGTTCAGCCACCCAGGCTTTGTCTTCATTAATATCGGAAATATTGAAGTCGATTCATTTAATTTATCTGAGTGGTGCGTCAAACTAGATAGTAAATAACAGTACCTTAGTGTTAAAATGCAGCGTTATTCGTATGCGGAACTTGTGGATATGCATTTAAGTTACGGAGACGCTGGTGGTAACGGAAGACGAGCCTCGCGAATCTACGCCCAACGGTTTCCAGAACGTCCTCATCCGCATCACGCCATTTTTGCAAGGATTCATGGACGTCTTCGTGTCAGTGGCAGCATCAGATACTTCGCGGGAGCAGGGCGGCCCTTCACGAGGCGCACAGTAGAATTTGAGGAAGCGATTCTGCATCATGTAGAGGCCAATCCGCGTACAAGCGTGCGTGCTATTGCACATGATATGGGGGCGTCTCAAACTACAGTTTGGCGGGTTCTCCATGACCAGCAACTACACCCATACCACCTTTTAAAAGTCCAAGCCATGGGTCCAGAAGACTATCTGCCGCGTCGACGTTTTTGTCGTTGGTGGCTGCAGCAGGAGTTGAGGCAACCAAACTTTGGTCGCTACGTTTTGTTCACTGACGAGTCCTGTTTTACAAAGGACGGTTATTTTAATAGCCGTAATAGTCACATTTTGGATGAAGAAAAACCTCATGCCATAGCCATCCATAGAGACCAACATCAGTTTTCAATTAACATCTGGTGCGGCATTGTGGACGAGCATATCATCGGGCCATATTTGCTTCCACCACGTTTGGATGGGCATGCTTATGGTTGATTCTTACAGCATGTGCTACCGGAACTATTAGAAAATGTGCCACTGAACATAAGAGCCATGTGGTTTCAACACGATGGTGCTCCAGCCCACTTTTCTTTACAAGTGCAGCAGTATTTGGACGACAAATTTCCAAATAGGTGGATAGGCCGAGGTGGCCCTGGGCCTTGGCCTGCGCGGTCACCCGACCTGACCCCACTGGATTATTTTCTCTGGGGCCATCTGAAAGCTTTAGTGTACGAAACTCCTGTTCCCAACCAAGAAGAGCTACTGGGAAGAGTGATGGCCGCGTCCGCACATGTTCAGGACATACCGTGGGTATGCCACAGAGTTCCCCGATCATTGAACAATCGTGCACAGCTGTGTATTGAGCAAGGTGGAGGACACTTTGAGCAATTACTGTAGGTAAGCTGTTTCAAGAAACTGATCTTTTTTTTTTTGCTGCAGCCCAAACGGCATATTTCCAAACAGGGGTTTATAAGGCAAAATTGTTCATTTTGTCGCAATAATTATCGAACACCCTGTATAGTAGAAAACACCAACTTTATCACTCCCTAATCAAATTTGCAGCATAAAATTAACACATGTTGCAATTACAGCATATCAACCTATTTTCATTTCAATGCAAAATAAGTCTATAACGCATAGGTGGCTGTGAAAAATAAAAGCCATGACAATTGTTTTTATTAATCACAGCTGTCAGAATACGTTCAAAAAAGTTTTGGGTAGTTAAGGTTTTCAAAATGGGTAGAGGAAAGGTTATTAGTGAGAAAATTCGGTTATTGATAATTAAATTTTTTAATTCTGGGAAATCAAACTCAGAAATTGCAACTTTGTTAGACTTATCGCGGTACAGTGTGAGAAATATTGTTAGAAGATATAACGTAACTGGTCCAGTTAATATTAAGCCACGATATGTGAAAAAAAGTAATATCACAAATGCCGACCGAAGAGCATTAGGAAGAATAATCGTGAAAAACAGGCGTGCCAATTATTTACAATTAAGTGCTCTGTGGAGTGACGCTGTTGGAAGGAGAATTTCGAGGTCCACAACCCATAGAGAGGCCCACAAACTGGGATTTAGCACTTGCAAGGTAAGTTTTCTTATAAAAAAAAATGAAGTAAAAACCCTAAAGTTGCACAACTTGGTTATAGGCCAAAGAAAAGCCACTATTAACTCCACTCCAAAAGAAAAATCGGCTTAGATGGGCTAAAGAACATAGACAATGAACACCTCATCAATGGTATGCAACAGAATGAAGTGTTGAGGCCCGATTCGAAGTTTGTATTGGTAACAGTCGCAGTAGAGTTATTCGCAAAAAAAATGAAGCATTCCATGTTGACTGTCTGAAGAGAAAAGTGAAATTTCCAGCATCCATTATAGTCTGGGGCAGTATGTCATCAAAAGGAGTAGGAAAACTTCATTTTATTGATGGAAATGTGGATACAAACAAATATTTGGCAATTTTAGAAGAATCGCTTTTACCAGTGATGGAAGAATGTTTGACACCCGGCCAAGATTTTGTGTTTCAGCAAGATGGTGCAGCGTGCCATACCTCAAAAAAGTCTATAAAATGAATGGAAGAAAAGAATGTACCACTTTTGAAATGGGTTTCTAGCAGTCCAGATCTGTCACCTATTGAAACTTTGTGGCACGAGATGAAAAAGGTTCTACGACACCATCCTGCTCGTACAATCACCGAACTGAGACAAAAGCTTCAAGAAATATGGGATTGTTTTACACCAAATTTTTGGTTAACACTATGCCCCAAAGAATTTCAGCCATGATATGATACCCAATGGTAATCTTTCAATTGTTGCTTTGTTAACTTCGCGTATTTATTCGCACATTGTTTATTTGTTCAGATGTTCTATTAGTTATAGGTCTAAGTGATTTCAAATATGCATTTTTTACGACTAGAGTGTAACTAAAATGTTTTTTAGAAAATAAATTGTTTTAGAAGTAAATAGTTTCGTCATGTTTAGCTTATAAAGGCATATTTTGGTACAAATCTTGAAGTGAGCCAACTGAAGTGGAAAGGGGCTCGTATATATATATATAACTTGAGATTCTATATATATATATGTATACTCATATATATAGATTCCGATGGCTAGGTCCTTCACTCATTGGCTTTTTAGAGTCGATAGGTCCTCCGTTGCGTTAGGTCCTCCATATCCTATCCTATCGCAAATTTCACCAGTCGGCCTGAGGGGCTCCCCTTTGTCACCCGGCTAAATTCCAGAAGGATGACCCATATCGTGTTTTTTGTTAAATTTGGGTACCGTAGTTCAGGGCTTTGCCGCGCCGATTTGGTGGACTCCAGTCGCGCGGGTATTCAGCCCGTATATTTTTAATCAAGTTTACAGTGGATAGGTCATCTGCCGGGTATTCACTATCTAGATTGTCGCTTTTAGGTCCTCCTTAATATTGGCATCGCTGTATTAGGCATTTATTGGAATTAATTTGCAAGAGGATTGGATTTTCATCTTCCTCTGTCTGCTACGGCCCAGTTCGCCGTCAAGTATTACACACGAGCGGCCGTGACCGGAAGTACCGTAATGCAGGGATGATATTTGTTCGAATGTATTGCTTAAATCCAATATTCTAAGGAATAAAATAACAGTTGTTATTTTTGTTTTACGATTTGAGACAGATGCCTTTACTTACCGCGCCTATTGACAGGAATTATTGTAATCATAAAAAATCTGCTTTAGGTTGCTGTTATGCCATGCACAAAGAACCTTGAATATTCTCGGAAATCGGTGGAGTAACAGCAGAGTGATCAACAAACGAAGAAAAAAATGGTCAAATGGCTTCCGGATGTTTCAGACATTCCTCCAAGAAAATTTTAGGGCTGTAAATTTTGGTGGCGGAGGTTACGTGCGGCCGAGCTAGTATTAAACAACGACAAAACTAAAAATCGTTTAAACTATTTCTGAATATTTTAGAGCTTCCTAATCGTTTTCCGAATAATTTTTGGGGGTAGGGGGGTTGAGGGAATGGGGTGAATCTCGATTGGACTAGGTGTTAGTTAAAAGTATTCTATTATCAATAAACCTTCAGATCGACTTCCTGAACATCAATCACCCCACTTCAGAGGTAGTTCTTCTCGGTAATTTCAATGCCCATAATGAGCTTTGGTTGGGCTCAAACAAGTCCGATGCAGCAGGTCGTCTAGTCGAAGCGTTCGCTCTTACTCAAGGGCTGACCCAGCTGGTGACGACCCCTACTTTTTTCCCCTGCGTCTCGTCACACGCCAGTAGCCTGCTGGATCTCTTTCTGACCACGCATCGTGTCCCTTACAGCACTGCTGTCCTGTCCCCCCTGTGTAACTCAGACCACGGTGTTGTGGAGGTTAGGTTTTGGTGACAACCCGCTGTGACAGCAGAAACTCGTACAGGCCGCAAAACTTGGCATTACGGACATGCCGACTGGGAAGGGCTCAGAGACTGCTTCTATAACTTTCCTTGGAGAGATGTCTGTTTCACTGACGTGGATGCGTCGGCTGTCTGTTCTTCGATAACAGAAATTATCCACGTCGGATTGGAGGAATACATCCCGCACACAGTGAAAGTGCCTAAACGAGGGTCCAACGGCTGGTTTAACAAATCGTGTGACACTGCTCACCAGCAGAAGATCAAGGCACACAGAACCTTCTTACAAAACCCCACTGAGGAGAACAGACAAACCGACGTCGAATTCAGAAACAAATATAATGAAGCGGTTCGCAATGCCAAAAATCAGCACGATATAAAAGATAGGCACAGGGTAATGTCGCAGTGCAATGGCAGTCGGTCTTTCTGGACGCTGGCCAAGCAGATTGAAAAGAACTTCTCTCACAGTAGCCTTCCACCACTTACGTGTCAGGATGGAACTATTGTATTCGACTCAAAGGCCAAGGCGGAAGTGGCCCCCCCAATGTCCAAGAGCCATTAATTCAAAGGGTTCCCTACACTATACGGGAGGTAACATTCAGGCATAAGACCGTAAGACGAGTGCTCTTGTCGCTCGATATCAACAAAGCTTCTGGTCCGGACTTGATTCCTGCCATTGTACTGAAGCGGTGTGCAGTTCTTTCGCTTCTCTACCAGATTTCTTATGAATCCGGCACCTTCCCAGAAAACTGGAAATTTGCTCATTTCCAACCCTTCCAAAAAAAAAGGATCTAAGACCGACCCTTACAACTACAGGCCTATAGCTCTGCTTTCTGTTATAAGTAAGGTGATGGAGAGGTGCATAAATCGCGAGCTTCTGGACTATCTTGAACGTCACAGCTTGATTAGCGACAGGCAGTATGGTTTCCGGAACCAATCCACAGGGGACCTCCTAGCTTATGTCACGCAATTATGGAGTAAACCCATCCAGTCTTATGGTGAGGCTCATGTCGTTGCTGTTGACATCACGAAAGCGTTCGATCAGCTGTGGCACGCTGCCCTCTTACGCAAACTTCCATCCTATGGCCTCCCAGAAAAGCTTTGCAGATGGGTGGGTGACTTTATCTCTGGCCGCAAGATATCCGTCGTAATTGACGGGTGTCTCCTCTTCATCCGACAACGTCAACGCGGGTGTGCCCCAGGGATCGGTCTTGGCTCAGACACTGTTTCTCTTACATATCAGCGACCTTCTTTCCTGCACGATCAACCCAATCCACAGCTTCGCTGATGACAGCACTCTACATGCAGGAATTCAGAGTGACAAGCCGATCGCTGCCGCTGAGCTGGAAAAAAGAAGACTAGCGGCGACTTCCTCTCTGAGGAGGCTATCACTGCTTGGGGACGTAACAATCTTATACAGTTCAATGTTTCCAAAACACAGTACTATACTTGGACGAACAAAAAGCGTCCTAGCGTTCATCCGGTTTCGATGGATGGCCGAGTTCTGCCATAGCGCCATTCATTTCGGCTGGTCGGAGTCCAGATCACCGAGGACCTGATCTGGCACGAACACGTTTCGTCAATAGCTGCAGCTGCTGGAAAAAAGCTAGGCTATCTATTTAGGGCTAAGAAGTACTTTTCTCCGCATGACCTTCTCATTCCATACAAGGCCCAGATAAGGCCTAGCCTCGAGTATTGCTCACACGTTTGGGGTGCTGCCGCTCCGACTACATTATCCATGCTCGATGCTGTCCAGAGGAGGGCGGTCCGACTGATCCATGACACTTCACTAACAGACAGTCTCGGGACTCTTTCGCACCGGCGAGCCCTCGGCGATCTAGCTCTTTTCTACCGCTATATCAACGGGCTTTGCTCCTCAGAGCTCTCTTCCATGATGCCGCCGCGCGATGTGCCTGCCAGACAGACCCGCCTGACTTTGGTGTCCCATCCTAACCGTGTCGGACTTCGTAGATCCAGAACTGGCCGATACGGCCGCTCCTTCATCCCGAGGGTGTCGCGATTGTAGAACAATCTACAAGAGGAAGCTTTTCCCAGTTCTACTAACCTTAGGCAGTTTCAAAATCGTATTAACAAAATTTCTTTGGGATCATCATAGCAGCCGCGGTGTTCCGGCTTTTAGGCTTCTGCCTGCGGGGCTGCTTCGATATAAAAAAACAAAAAAAAACCTTTGATATTCGTTATCCTCCGGAATATTCATATATACATGAGACATCTGAATTCAAAATAGAAATTTAGGATAAGGGCTATATCCTATTTTATGTCTATAACACGGCTCATCAAAGTATGGCAAATGTAGATTCAAATTACTTTTTATATGTATGTAAAATAAATATAGTTTGCTTCTGGAACGACAAGCATGTGGTTTCACTAGCGAAGGATACACCCAAAAAATATCAGTTTAAATTTTAGTTACGAAGGTAACCATACATAACTGAATATATATGTCGAAAAAAATAAAACCACTAATACCAGAACAGAAGGTTTGGGATCTACCATACTAAAGATTCAGAAAATATAGTGACATTGGAATGGAATTCAAGTGATCGGGAGACCGATATGACGCCGTTCAGTTAATTCGGGTATTGTGGAGGACTCAGCACTGCTTTCTAACACTGATCTAACAGTGTTTTGTAAATTCGAGTATTTTGGGAGATTCAATGCTGCGAACCGGAGGGTAGCGGAGTATTTCAATTGCAAATATTATGCAAATATTTGAAAGTACGTTTTTAAGGCTTTATATCTACATCACAAAAAGCCATGTTCTTCAATTCCGTCGGTTTGTCTGTTGGCGATTTTATTAGCGCATAATCCCAGTAGCAACTGCGCCGATTTCAATAGAAATTGGAGTGATGAGATGTAAACACGTGATAAGTAATAATAGATTCTTTTTTATGTTTGTTGGGGGTCTCCGATCATTTTCTGTCATGTTGTTTTTCTTTATGGTGGGTTCAAAAATATTTGAAACTTAAAAACGTTGTTTTTTTGTTTTTGCTTTTTATCAACCCAACCAGTCGTAAACAGCACCGTTTATCATCGTTAGGATGTCGTCGATACGACATAGGCTATCGGCGATAGACGGAAAGCAAAGTACTCCTTAGTACATACAACTTCTCGGACATGTGATAGAAGAAGGTAGCCTTGATTTTGTGGGCCTCTCGATGTTCCGATAATTTCAGGGCATAGTCAAAGCATTTTTAGCACGAGTTTCAAGTTTACGAAACAAGTTGAGCATCCTGCTTTCGCATGCTAGCGATGTTTTGTATAGTCTAAATCGAGTAATTAGTGTACTTAATATTGCTGAATGGATATCCTTGGAAGGTAACAGAATAATACAAGCCCGAGCTAGGAGACTTCAATTGTATTATCTAAAGAGAAATAACCGAAACTTGGCACCACTGCACGGAGGACTTATCCACTGGTATTTAGTTAATTCGAGTATTTTGGAGGACCTAATGCCGCTTTGTTGTCTGGAGGGTCTTCCGGTAGAGGACACATCATACGGTTTTTGAAAGGGAGACCTATATAGCGTACTTTGTATGGAAATCCGAAATGTTAATGTATAGTTTTTTTAACTGATCTTGGATCAATGTGTCTTGGTGTCGGATATTCACGAATTAAATTTGATATATATTCAGTATTTCTGGTAGGTGACCTATTGCTGGTTTATGAAAGGATGACCTATCCACGTGGAGATGTAAATATATATATATATATATATATATATATATATATACGAGGCACGTCCAGAAAGTAAGTGTACTCAATTTATGTAGGGTTCAAAAAAAATTTATTAAAACCATAATATACATATACTTGGTTACACTTGTACATATGTAAGTTATTTTTCGACATAGTCACATCCCTCTCGATGCAAGTGGTGAGCCGCGGGATCAATTTTTTTATGCCGGCCTCGAAGAAGTCTCCCGCCAGCTCTTTCGCCCACTTCTCCACCTCCCCTTCACCTCCTCGTCCATTGAAAACTTGTTTCCACCCATGTGCCCCTTTAGGGAAGTGAAGAGATGGAAATCTGAAGGAGCCAGGTCAGGGGAATACGGGGGGTGATTCAGAACGTCCCATCCAAAAGAGTCCAGGAGTTGCTTCGTGGCGTTGGCCGTGTGGGGTCTGGCATTGTCGTGCAACAGGCAGACTCCCTTCGTCAGCATGCCCCTCCTTTTATTCTGAATCGCCCTTTTCAATTTTTTTAGCGTCTCACCGGAGCTTTTCCCTTCACAACGAGGTAGCGAATGACGGCGCGAATTTCGCACTTGGCGGGAGATACGATCGACATTTTTCGCGAGAGATGTTACTGCGTCAAGAGTTTTCAACACACTAACCTCAGATTGGTCTCTTTTTGAAGGGGAGGGGTCAGGCTACGCGGCAGTGTTGCCAACATGTCGAAAAAGTATTCTCTACAGCTGTGAGAATACCAGTACACTTACTTTCTGGACGTGCCTCGTATATATATATATTAGTTTCCCTCATCCTATACGAAAACAACAATTAGCAACATCCTCACATACTACTGTAAGTTGATTTAATTTAAATTCATTTTACACTTTTGTCGCTACTGTTATCATTGTAATTGCAGCTCCTGATGATGATGGCAAAGTCCATTGAAAGCTAGAGAGAATTAAAAAAAGTATAAAGAGTCCTCTTTGCTTACATTTTGTCGAAGTACCCAACAAAAGGCGGAAGCTTTAATTTTTCACCTATATATATATATATATATATATATATATACAGGGTGACTTTGAAGTTGAGTCATTAATTTTCAGATAATGATTGTAGAAGGAAGATAAACCAAAATATGTGTGTAAAAATAAAAAAAAAATAAAAAAAAAGTTTTACCTTGTTTTATAAAGTATCCTCCCGACAAGTATTTCAGTGCGGACCTGTATTTGATCGTGAGGTCCCCTGTGAGGTCTTAAGTCACCTGATTCACGAGCCCGTTGTACTACATTAACAAAGGCACGAGGGGTTGGTTGCACTCGATTGGGAAACCGATCCGCATAAACATGTGCCATTTTTTATTTCGTTTGAGCCACGCAACAGATATCACTATTCACTGATACTGACTGTATACAAATGAATGAAACAATGTAAAAACGTCGTTCCAAATTCTTTCGCTTTTTTGTTTCCGATGCGATGAACCGATACGGCGGATTATATCCGTTGTCGCCAAACACGAGCACATTGAGACAGGGCGGTACTCAAACTTCCAAAGGGCTATAACTTTGTTACCTTAATTTTACCAGAAGAATGGTAAAGGAAAAAAACATTTATTTTGATCAGATCTACTCACTGTTAAAATAAATGACTCAACTTCGAAGTCACCCTGTATATATATAATTTTCCTATTTTTTGTTATACCTGTATATCTTTCTCCGCATGATCATTTTCTCTTTGTAGATCCTTTGGGTTTGAAGTACCACAGCAAGGGGATATAATCGGCCGCGTGGTTGTGGTTAGATGTCTCCTTGAAAATTCGAGGTCTTCTAGCCATTTTATACTACAATGTGTAGGTTGGCTCTTGTTGAGGACTTTGTGTGCCACTTTTCCCCTCTCCATCTTCGTTTCCTTAGGTTACACCCGTATCCGGGTGTGTGGGCATGTGTATCTACTTTTGTAGTTTCATATGTGCATTCATTTCTGGCCTGATGAAGCCAACCAGCAGAAATACGTATCGCGCGGGTTACCTGTCCTATTTTCTGCTCAAATCCACTTTCCTCCTGTTTGCTGATTTTGCCCATTATTTTCCTACTTTTTGTGTTTTATATATATATATATATATATATATATATATATATATATATATAACAAAATGTCTCCCCACGTGCAGTATTTTTAGCTTGTTCGGTTTTATTGATATAAATTTTTATTTTTCTTAACTTTTAACGAAGGTATCTGTCGTTTTTTAACAAGCCCAATGTCCCCGTCCTTTTGTTTTTATACTGAAGACAAGTTCGATCTTCTCTACGTTCTTTCTGAAACACCTTGTGGCTGCAACCTCACCGACGAAATGCTGATGATGGCTCCATAGAGAATGCCGAAAGCTTGATTTTATCGTCAAAAGAGTCAACTTTAGCCTAAAAGTTTTGCCAATTTTCCCAATTAACAAGTAATTGTATTTTGTACCCAACTAGTCGTTGGCTTTGGCAATGACTACTTCTCAACCAACAATGACCACGTCTCAAGTTATATATATATACTTAGACTTAGATATAAGGTGTTATATAAAATGTATGTATACAGGTTCTGTGACCATCGGATTGACCCTGATGAGATTACATTCCCATTCCCAACACTAATGTTCCCCACTTTAACCCTCTCTTACCTCGGCTATCCGCGGCCCAGATTAGGTCACCCTATGTACGCCGCAAATGCCGCGTTGCACAAGGATCCTCGGTACTGAATATGCTTTATTCCGCGATAGTGTATGCACGTATTATGTAACTTCACTGAATAAACTTCTTTATTTTGATGTCAGTTCCCTCTCCTCAGGAGCTAACAGTAGGTACCTAACGGCCTGTGAATTTGTTTTTCTTGTATCCGGCGGGCCGATATATTACCTGGTTTCTAATTTTCAGACATCTTGTATGATCCGCCAAGCAGCTGTACATTGCCTTTTAGCCTCTTTCGGATCGATTAAACTGTAGGAGCCGTCGGCTGGATTCAAGTGCCGTCATAATAATGTATCTTGAAATGTGACATTATGTCGGTTTTTTTACATTTCATAGGTTTTTTGTGACATAACGTAGGTTTTTATACAAGATGTCAATTTAGCACTAGATGTTGTACACTTGTTATGAAGTCGGCTTTGTAGCTGTACGTGTTGGCTAAACGACATGATGCTTCAGCTATCAATGTTTGACTCTGATGTGATGTAACATCTGCTACAGAGATGTCATTATTGGAGGTCTAAGCTGTACGTTTTATACTATGGCTGAAAGGAAACGGCAGTGCATAGGTGCATAGTGAGGATTTTGGTCCTAAATATCTGTGTTATTGAAGATAGGACAAGCATTCATTTCAGATTTTAGGAACCTGTCTGCGAAGACATACCGGGATTTTGCATCGGTCTGTTGATTCGCCCTTCAGCCCTGGCTATGGATTGACTAGATCCTTTGCTCGTCTCAATGAAAGAAGCGGCTCGTAGGTTAGCAGACGATCCTTCGGAAGGCGAGAGTTCGTTACCGGGTACTCCAGAACCGAGGCCAAGTAAGATGATCCGTATGGATAAATTGGAGAGAAGCCAGGAGGAATTGAAGATATTAGTACATACTGTTTTGAAAAAAATTGGACAGCGTCCCAACCAAGTTTCTAACCTGACTATTGAAGATGTTAGGTATTTGATAAAAAGAATATTGCTCCATCGTTGGACCTAGGCCTACAGGAAGCACACGAGACGAAAATATAAGCGATTTCTATAGATCACTTGGACTTTTTCTTTTTATCGGTAACAAAGAAGCACTAGCCTTTGGTCCCAAGAGCGGATGTATGGAATGAACTGTCTCAGCTGGGACAAGCATCTTTCAATAAGATCCGTTATAGTGAGGTACAGAAGAAACTGCAAGTATTCCCTATTTTTAGAGCCTGAAATGAAACTACCCCGAATCGAAGGAACGCTCAATAGCATCCATGGAGTCCGTGGAATTAGGCACTGTTTTGCACAGCCTGCTTCTGGAGCGGAAGGCTTTTTCGCACTCAGTCAGAGCCTTGGCTTAGATATCCGGCGTGTTGAAGATCACGAAAGATGCTTTGGTACAATATGTGTGCACATGGGCGTAGTCAAGGTGGGGCAGGGTGGGGCGCTTGCCCCCCCCTAGACGGACCCTATTAAAAAAATTAAATTGAATTATATAACTAAAAAAAAATTAATTCAAATGATCCTACCCTACTTACTTCCTAAACCTCTTAACTGGGTATGTCAGATATTTTCGCATCCTAAAAAGTTAAAATTAATGAATAAAAAAGCAACGCTCCCAGTTTAAATGCAAGAAATTATAATAAAATAGTGTATATCTGGTTGCATAGAAACAAGTTTCAATAGCTCCCATTTAAGTTGCCATTTGCCATTGTATTGTTAGGTTTTAGATCAGCGGTTCCCAACCCGTTTTTAGCGAGGGACCACTTTGAATTCGTAATTGTTTGCCACTACCAGTTGACAGTTCACACTTTAAGGTTAACTTATTTCGCGAAATCAAATGTAAAGCTTGCTTTGTTTTGTATTTGAGCATTGAGCATCACTGTTTTTTTGAGATTTTGGTTTGTTTGTTAGTAATGTTTATTTTTGGTTTACCTAATTATTTGTGTTACGCATATTCGTACATAGTTAAGGTGTACTCGAAGATTTTTTGTCTCAAGCAGTTTGCCAGTGAGCCGTGGATAAAAGTTTATTTAATAATGGACATTAGAAAATTCTTTAGCTCCAAAGGTAAGCAAGCAATAATTTGAATACTTACTAATTATTATTAGGTAAGGGTAAGAAGGGAATATAGTTATCATTACATATCACTTATCATTAAATAAGTGATTTGTTTATGAATGGCGATGGCGAGTTTACTCGGCTAGCCGTTTTCCGATGTTTTGTGGTTTTCCGTTCAGTCGGTGTTGATATTCTTATGCTAGTGATAGTAGCAATGAGAATAAATTTGGCGCAGGCTGAGCATACAATATGTACCTTTTGTGTATACTTGGATATTTTTTAGGTAGTCAGAAAAGGAAGCAAACAGATAAAAGTAGTGGCGAGAGCGGGAGTGATAGCGGCGGGGAAGAAAAGTCAAAACAAAATGTCAGTTCTTGCGGCTCTAGCGCCCCAGTCGTTTTGGATACACCGAGTCAATCTTCACTACCGTCAGGATCCGGCAAAACATTTGATGAATCCTATTATGAAAATGACCTTGGTAACTGGGTTGGACGTTCATTTAGTATGACTTCAGTTCAAAGAAGAGAAGTTTTGAAAAACTGCTGGTCTCCACCTGCCAGTTATGACTTTTCCAAGGATGCTGTTCAGTTGAAGAGGAAATTTAAATTCTGCTGACTATCTGAATATGCCCCTTGGCTTGCATACTCAAAAAAGTTAAAGGGCGCCTTGTGCATTTATTGTGTACTTTTTCCTCCTACTAATGTGCGTGGTGTCCTAGGCTCATTTATAGTGCGGCCGTTTACCCGCTATAAAGATATGCACGAGTTTGCCAAATCGCATACATCATCTCAATGGCATAAATCAGCAGCTACAGCTGCAAAATGTTTCGATGAGAAGTTACCAGTTGATGTGCAGCTGATATCTGCTCACAATAGTGAAATAGAGGCGAATAAGAAGATTTTAGCATCAATAATTTCAACCGTCATTTTGTGTGGGACACATGATTTGCCTTTAAGGGGCAAAGAACTTCACGAGGGAGTTTTCCAAGACCTGATTAAACTTAAAATTGAAGCTGGTGACCAAAACTTGAAAACACACATGGAGAATGGCCCAAAAAATGCCACCTACCTGTCACCACAAATTCAGAATGAAATTATTGACCTTTGTGGTGAGGTCATAAGAGAGGATATCATTATGGATATCAGGAAGGCATGCGCATACAGTATACTAGCCGATGAAAGCAGCGATATTTCTGGAAAAGAACAACTTTCTATTGGTGTGAGGTTTTTTGATGAAGAACTTATGATGATTCGAGAAGAATTTCTGGGGTTCGTGGAACTAAATGCCATGGATGCTATTTCTATAGCCTCCGCCATTGATAATTTCCTAGCCAACGCAGGCCTTGACCCTGAAAAGTGCGTCGGACAAGGGTACGATGGATGTTCCACCATGGCTGGAAAGGACGGCGGGGTACAAAAAATTCTCCGGGAAAAGTACATGCGGGGGTTGTATTTTCATTGTGCTAGTCACAAACTTAATTTAGTGGTGAACGATTTAAACCAGTTAGCAATGATTCGAAATACAGTGGCCATAATAAAAGAAATAATAAGATTTTTCCGAGAATCCCCACTTCGGCGAAAATTCGTTCCAAACGTGCCGATGTTCTGTGAGACCCGCTGGTCTCAAAAATACAGAAGCATCGCCATTTTTAGAGAGCATTATGTAGAAATCGTGGCTGCTTTAAAAACGCTCTCAACAGATGGTAATGCAGCTACGAGAAAAGCTGCTTTTCAAATGCATTGTGCTGCTTCAAATTCCGAGTTTATTGTAAGTGTCTGCTTAATAGCAAAATATTCTGCATTATTGCAACCAGTTGTGAATGTTTTGCAGTCAAAAAGTTTAGACTTAGTACAATGTATGAATCATGTAAAAAGAATTACAGACCTTTTAAAAACACACCGGGAAAATGTTAGTGCCGAAAGCGTATACATACTAAAAGAAGCCGAAAAAATAGCCGAAGACATTAATACGGACTTTAAAATGCCGAGAGTTACAAACCGACAAACGCTTCGTGCAAATCCTCCAGCAGCTTCTGGTACTGAGTACTGGACGAGATCTTTTATAATTCCGTATCTGGATTCATTGATAATGTCTTTAGGACAGCGATTCTCTAATGAAAATCTGCCAGCCTACGAGTTGCTTTCATTACACCCTAGTATATTTCTTTCTTCATCATTTGCTGAGTTTTTAAAAAAAGTTAAAGTCTTTTGTGACTACTACAACTTAAACGAGATTTTGGCTGAAATGGAACTATGGTATAATCTGTGGAAAGAAAAAAAGAAGTCAGACTCGGAGTTAAAAGAGATTGAACTAGTTGAACTAGTTAAAGAGGCGCAATCTTTTTACCCAGGCATTAAAAAAGCCCTCCAAATTTCACTCGCGCAGCCTTGCACTACCTGCACAATAGAAAGATCATTCAGCACCTTACGTCGGGTAAAAACTTGGTTATGATCAACAATGTTGGAAAATCGGCTTGTTGGACTTTGCACGATGAGCGTCCATCGAAAAAGAGTTTTAAACGCGAAGGATGAGTTTGAAAAAGAAATTTTGTCCAGGTTTAGCAAGAATTGTAGAAAACTAATGCTAAAATAAAATACTTATATATAAACCCAACATGTTTTTTTAATAAATTTTTTATGTTAAGTTGAGTTTCCTTGTTTTCTTGCCCCACCCTGGAGAACTCCCTGGCTACGCCCATGTGTGTGCAGCAAGCTTGCGGAGATGATATAAAAGAAAGAAATTGCAGCTGGTTAATTCACATGTAGCTGCTCTTTTGGATGCGACTCCGCCTTTACAAACACATCTATTCGAAGAAGCATTGACTGACCTAATAAAATAATATGAAAATTCGAAGTCAAGAGTCCAACACGAAAGAGAATGAGAATAACCAGTAGAAGGGGGATGTAAAATGCAGTTACACACACTCGACCCCCGTTTGATTCAAGAAGCTCTTACAAAGGTCAGTTCGGAGCAGGTCGTTTTAGCCAGTGGGAAAAGAGGCGCCCAATTATATTGTTCAGATAATCAGCGGCTATTCAATCCCTTTAATCTGGAAACCTTATTCCACCTCCACCTTTTATTCAGGAAGGCTGATATCACTCTGTACCTATATTAAATGTTATAACATCGATATTCCTACCGATTCTGCAATATTAGATACTTTCCTGTTTGTCACTTATTAATTGCTGATGTAGGCAGTTGAATGATGATATTTTCCCATAAAGAAGTGCATGAGGCAGATAAGGCAAGAAATTAGAAAGGAAATAACTAAGCATGAACTGAACAGATCAAGAAGAGATATGGTAGAAGAGGCCTACACTAGATTTTATTTTTCAGATTGTTTTTCATCACATCAGTGAAAGCTGCTATATATCAATTATAACAGTAAGAACAGTTACAAACTAAGAAAAATCAGGCTGTGGAGTATTTAATAGAAAATGCAAACTAAGTGAGATGGTGAACAAAAACGATACTAATGATATAAGCATCATAAACTGTAAGTAGTCATATTTATGTTTATTGGTTCGATTTACTGGTATTTTTCTGTTCTATTTTCTCGGTAATAATGACCTAAAAAACAAGGGTGCGTCCTACTCTAGCAATTATCTTATTTTGATGTGGGACAACTTAACAGGAATTTTTGAATCACTACTCAAAATCAGAACACATATTGTTAAACTAAATTATGATTGACGTACCCCCCAAGTTCTGCGGTTGAGGGTTGATGAAGCAAAAAATATATATAATAATAATAACGTCTTTATTTAAACACAAAGAACCAAGAGAGACATAAGCAGCGAAGTTTAGCCACGGCTACTCTTACACTTAACTGCTTTTTCATTTCCTTTTCTTCTCTTTTTCTTCACTTCAACGTCTTCTACTTCCTGTAGGTTCTCTTCTACATTCTCCGTACATAACTGAGACCAGGATTTGACCAGAACTACATTCTGCAACCTCAGAAGATAAACTGGTACATTGAACCTAGCATTGCCTGAAACCTTAACGTTGTACCGCTTTGGCTGGCTTCCGGCTACATTCCTACATTTTACCATATGAGGGCTGGTTAACACCACCAAGGGACCTCCAACAGGTTATTCCAGAGATTACAGGTCAGACTAGAGTAAGATTTCAGATTTCTTGGACAGCTGAAATACAGAGTACCAGATTTGTTCGCTGTAAGATTATCCACTAGTTTATAGTAACATCACTTTGTACATGTCTCACATTTCAGTGCGCATACTTACCTAGCAGTAGATCACGCCATAGACATATCTGGGGCCCCCCCTTCTTTCGTAACACATCACCTTTGCCAAATAAATTGTGTAATATTAGACATAGCCTATCTGAATGCAAGTGTTACGACATCTTGTAGCCATAGGAGGGAGCATATAAGGTAGCCGACCTCTCTTTTCGTGAGATTCTTATCGATAGCATACGGCGTTGTCTTTTCAGGAAATATATATTGTTTCAAACCGAACTTTGTAATTTATTTCATTGTTTACAATTTTTACAGACAATTCGACAGGTTGACAATTTGATACCGTGGAACCACGGAACTCCATATAGAACTGGACTCCCTGACGCCGCTACCTGGGGGTAGTCACGGCGATTGTATAGTAGTAGTACTTTTTACAGCACATAATAGACATTCCTAAACTAGTTGGCGGCTGATCACCGATCGACCGCCGTCGTCTCGACCACCCACCCCTGTAGCAACTGGCGCCAGACGTAGCAACTGGAGCCAAGCGTAACACTGCTAACAAATTAATACTATAAAAAAAAGAACATAAACACCTACGTGAGCATAAAAATCACATTCCATAACGGCACAGCACAGTCTTAGCCTATGGCGAGCAGCCTGCTTTTGACTTGCTCGCGGAAACTCGGCAATGACATTGATTTTAAGCTCTTTCCCAAGTGTTTATAGAGTAACGTTGGAATAAAGCAGAATTGTATGGGGCGATTCAGATACTATAGCGATTTCTGACAGCTCGGTCATGCACTTGACAGTTGAATCGTAATTTACTTCTCAGGTATTCAGGTTTCGATGTTATGAGAATTTTATGAACTAAAACTAACCAATGATTCACAAAGTTTTTTTTCTCTACTTAAAGTTGAGCAAGCATCGAACAGAACAAAGGGCCCTGTTTCTTCTTTTATGGTCAGAACAAAACAGTATTACTTGCGGTTTATCTGAAGTTATAGCGAGATTATGATCTACGGAAAATTGATGTATTTTATCCAAATTTATTTGCAAAGTGGGTGCTGCATATTATTATAGTACCTGCAACTTTATGTAAATCAAAGGTGTATATTAAAAAATGCACAGGGAAAATCGAGCCTTGAATAATACCTGAAGGTATTATCGTGATGTCAGACTGTATGTTATTAATACTGACACAATGCGTGCGACTTGACAAAGAGCTGTGAAAGAAACCCACTGCATTGTCATCAAATACTATGTACTTCATCTTTGTGCATAAAAGTTTATGATTAATTCGGTCAAATGATTTGGGATAATCAAGTGATACTACTGCAGTAGCCATTTTTTTGTCCAGTGCCCGAATAACATCATCACAAAGATCTAAGAGAGCTGAAGTGGTACTATGGTGCTACCTGAAAACTGACATGAAAATATTATTTTATGTTCTTCTATATATTGAACAACTTGTTGCTGTATGATTTTTTCTGAATGCCAATCAAGAAATCAAGGACTCACTCATACATGACTCTGACGTTGTTCTAGTCAAGGAATTAGTTACAAAAATTAGGAGAATTCACGGTGACATTCTCGAATATCAATCTAAGGCTGAGACAAGTATTACTAGGGCATCAAAGACGACTTCGTTTGATCTAAAGGTAGCTGTAACTTTTTTACCGGTAATGGATGATACCGAACAGACGACAAATAAACTGACTGATGCTATGGATCTTTATAATTCGATGCTTACTGAGGAAGGAAAGCCCCTATTGGTGAACTTTGTATTGGAAACGCGACTGAGTAATAACGCAAAACTAAGACTAAAAAATGAGTACGCAACCATAACCGAATTGCTGGCGGATATAAAAAGACATCTATTGACCATAAAATCTGATAGCGCTTTGCAAGCAAACTTATTTAGATGTAAACAAGGCGAAAGATCCGTCGAGGATTTGGGGAAAGAAATCGAATACCTTTTCGTAAATTTGACCATATCTCATCAAAAGGCAATTCGAACGCGTACAATGTACTAAGACCAATTAATGAAAAAACAGCAACTAAAAGATTATCTGATGGTCTTAGGGGTCAAAAATTAAGTACTATAATATCATCCCGTAATTTTAAATATTTAAACGACGCGATCAGGGAAGCCGTAGATGAAGAAACTAGTTCTTTTGGCTATAATCCTCAGATATACTATATGCTACACGCCAATTCCAGAGAAATACTTTTCATAGGGGATCATTACAACAAAGAAATTATGCGCAAAACTGTACTAGAAATGTTAGATCTAACAACAATCATAATTTCCTCAATCAGAGGAAAGTAGGAGATCAACAGCGATTTCCGAGAAACCATCGCGGACGTTCATTAACGCGTGGTCGCGGTGTCATCCGAGATGCTAGATCGTTAATGTGGAGGAAAATGTTAGCGCAGGTCAAGTGCAGAGCACATCATTTGTCACTCCCAGCGGCTCGGATAACTTTTTTCGTCCATAAAGGTGAAAATTGTAATTATGGACTGTTTACATATGCAAATAATTGCGCTAATTCAGTTAGTTTTATAGTGGTTAGTAGAGAAGCAAAGTTTTTAATTGATACAGGTGCCACGCTGGGTGTCATAAAATCACCTATTTGTAAAACCAAATATTTTAGACTATAAAGAAAATATTAAAATTAATGGAAAAGGTGGAACCTAACCATCGACATTTGATGTATTTGTTTAGTATGTCCGATGTATCTAGTCGCCTTATAAAATTTCTGTTAGGCTTGGAAGAAATCGATTTTTATGTAGAATATGTGAAAGGCTCCAACAATGCTGCTGCCGATGCGTTATCTAGAATAGTCATTACTTCCGACGAATTGAAAACCATGAGCAAAGTCAATAGCAACAATGACTAGAGCGCAACATGCAAAAATTCAAAATAACAGTTTCGACAAGGATAACGAGGAAACTACAAATATTGGGCCTGATCAACCTGATATAGCAGAAGTACTCAAGAAACCGAAAGAGAGCCTTGAATTAAGTTTTACTTCTATCGAAAAGATTAAACGAGTTAAGTAGAAACCTACTTTACAGTCGGGAGACTTATATTATGTTCCTTTACATGGTACCCTGAATGCGAATCAAAATTCTCGATCAAAATTGGCACGAGACGAAATGTTGAGGAATTTGGTTGACATATGTGGGAAAGCATGCATTGGCGAATTAGTTGTTTTGAAGGATGAAGGTAATACAAATATTATAAAGTGGCTATTGAACGAAACAAAAAATTATCACAATTGGGCAGGCCCCCGTATATGTGTAATTAAAGGTGTAAAAAATTGTAAACAATGCCGAGAAAAGGATAATTTTGAATGATTTTCACCTACTTCTGACTAGTGAGCATGCAGGCATTCATAGAATGACAAATAATATTAAGCGATATCACTATTGGCCAGGAATTGACAGAGATGTACGAAATTTTGTAAAAAGATTTGATAGTTGACAGAAAATGAAACATTCAAATCATTACGGTAAAGAACCTATGGTTACTTCGACAGCCAGTTATGCATTTCAGAAAATATATTTAGATTTAGTTGGACCGCTACCAAGATACTTACATGATTTTTCCTATATCCTAACTCTTCAGTGCGAATTAACTGATAAAAAATGAAACCGGAGATAAAACTAGTCAATGTTTTTTGGACCCTTATTTAGTGACAGGATTTATATCCAAATATAGAAATAGTTAAAGATAATGAGGAGGTATTGGTACATAAGAATAGCACAAAACTTTATTACTACTAGGCTGTTGCGATATTGTTATAAAGTTTAGTAGATAAAGGGCCGTACCTATCTTGTATCTTGACTATTCTAATCTATTTCTACTCTCTTTCCTGTCTGCTCATTTTCTCTTTCTCATTTCATTTATTATTTATATAATATATAATTAATCATTTTATATACATATTTTTACAGTGGTGTTATACAGGGTGACTTTGAAGTTGAGTCATTAATTTTCAGATAATGATTGTGATGCGGAGATGACCTGTTTGCCTTTTCGTCTGTAGAGTGCCCGTTTAACTTTCGCAAAATGTTGAATTGGCTAGCGAACAAGCCAAAGGGATACGTGTAATCAGCTATCTAGACGATTTTGTACTGGTACATCAAAGCCCACACATCCACATAAAGCAAATTTAGGAAGTGCTGTCCTTTCTAGATGCCTTGGGATCGATTTTAAATCGAGAAAAATGTACAATGGATCCATGCACAATCTTGGAGTATCTAGGCATAAGTTGGGACACGATCGGGAACACAGTATCCCTTCCAAAAAAGAAACGAAAAGCTATTTTGGAAACCTTGAGTTGGATTCTAGCTCATCAACGACAGAACGGGACCAAGCATCAAGTCCGATCGGAAGGCCAGATTTGCGCTCCCTTTGGGCAGATTTTACATTCGCGAAATGCGGCGTATAAGCAGCTTGCCCATGACCACTAGTGGATCTAAAAGTTTCACAAAGTGGCGCCGATAATCCACCAAGATGCAACGATTTACCTAACGACGGATTTATCGGACATAGGTCTTAGAGAACGAAAATCTGAGGAGGTCCTGGACTCTCCACCAAAAGACTTGGCATATAAATGTAAAGGAAATGTCCGCCGTGACTGATTAGGAAGTCGATTTTACTATAGTCATACAACGGAACGATAGCATACGTAAAAAGGCAAGGCGGTACAAAAGTCTTCTGGATATCACTATCTTCTACTCATGTCGGTCGAAGGTGGTACCAGCTTGTGCGTGGATGGATCTTCGGAACAGAAAAGCGGTTTTTATAAACGCCTTTAGCAAGGAATGCGATTATTCACTGGCGTGGGTGTTACCCTCCAACGCTAATCCGCCAAATACTCTATCACCTGAACTCAGCGAAAGGAAAATATATTCTGGTTGCCCCCAATTGGGAGCTGTTTTGGAAATCGGATCTGATATTACATCTGAAACTTCACTTGACAGATGTGACGAGATGGGCAACATTTGGCGTATCTTTTCCGTGTCAGGAAGCTGTCTCCCTCCTAAGTGAAGTTATACAGTGAGGTTATACAATTCGGTGATCTTCCCTCCAGCAAATCGCCGGTTAGGAAATCATCTCACGTCACATCCTCTGATCAAGCGCATACTAAAGGTAATAGACATCAGTAAGCCTACTCCAGTAAACATAACATGACTTAATTTTCTTAAGGATAGACCCTCAAAGTTCAATACCGAATAGCAAGTGTGTAACGTTCTGGCCGGCGTTTGGATCAAAGACAGATAGGAATACTTATAGGCAATCCGGGAGGAAACTCATCCAAGACAACTAGACTGCTTTGGTTGTTTCTGCAGATAGAAGGGCAGCAAAAAATGTAGATTCACTCTCTATTACTTGCTGTGGGCAGGTACGACCCGCTTCAATAACTATCTCAGCTGGATGGGTGAAGATAGCTCTAGTAGGAGCCAATATTTTTACCTCGCCAGGTAGTATTACAGCTGCGGTAGCATCATCAAGATGGGAAAGTGAGCTCCCATTTGAGCACCTTTTTCAATCATTACTTTAAGGAAGTAAGACGTGTGCCTTGTCAGAGATCTCTACACAATATTTGTAAGGAAACATTGGTTACTATTTAGCAGAGTTATGAGTTATATGAATTATGGGTTACTTTATTTATCTCAGTCTTGTATCTTTATGTTGATGAATAAATGTTTGAATTGTGTTCTTTTTACACAGGGTCTCTACAATGCATATCCACACGCACATATTTCATTCTCAGGATGTAGAGTACCTGTTGGTATTTCATCATATGGAGTCACAGTACAATTTTCCTACGTCGTCAGATACCAAACACCTCTCATCACGATCAAACATGACTCATTTTTTATCCATTGTATAGAAAATGATTATTTCAGGTCTTGTCTACGCTTGACACCAGTAAATCCTTAACAACTGTCATCAGGTACTGAGCTAAGCCGCAGCTGCGCAGAGCGGCTAGCCAACGTAGGAGAGGAGCAGAGGAGGGTAGAACAGGTACGTACACTAGGGTTGGGTGTGGGGACGTAATCTCATCAGGGCCAAGGCTAGACCTGACATAATCGTGTTTTCAACCCTCAAGGGGAAAGCTAGTTATATTGATATATCCTGCGTCGAATCCAAAAAGTAAATAATATGCCGGGTGTTTCAAATGAGACACTCACCAGTGACATCTCGGAAATGGTGCGTAACTAATAAAATGCGACTTAGAAAGTTTCGAAATTGAAAGTACTTCCTGAGAGAAACAGAAAAGCCCAAATGTTATCAAAATCGTTTTAATTTTCTCCTGACTTTATTTGTAGTGGTGTTTTAAAATAAAATTCACAATGACATTGCCATTTTTTCTTATCAACAAGATGGCATAATCAGAATTTCAATATGACTTTTCTTCTATTGTCCTTCAGCACAAACTTAATTTTTTCTTATGGAAGCCATACTGAATTTTTGCACAGATAAATAGAGTTTTTAATTCTGATTCCCAAAAATGAAAACGTCTAAAAACTGATATTGCCAATCCTCGGTTATTTCAAAAAATTACAGAATTTTCTAGCTATAGCAGATTTGTGGCAAAATCATTTTCATTTTTTCCTAATTTTACTTGAGATGCGATTCCAAACTAAATTGCATGTTGTTGTTGCCACTTTTTCTCCTTTACAAGATAGCAGAGTCAAATTTTCAACTTGTTTCTTCTTTCGACTTCCATAACCAACCTTGTTTTATCATATGAACGCTATACTGGAATTTTGTACATTTAAATACTACTAAGAACATATTGCTTTAATTACAACTACAAGTCAGAAAAAATTAAAATGATTTTGGAAGAATTCGGTTTTTCCGAATCTCTCCGGAAGTACTTTGTATTTCAAAACTTTCTAAGCAGCTTCTTGTTAGTTATCTAAATACGCAACTTTGCCCACATTTAAGCCACTTTGTATCGCTTACCCTTTCCGAGATTCCAATGGTGAGGGTCAAAATTGAAACAGCCGGTATATGAAATTTGCTCGCAGTAAGACGTAGTTTTGTCTGTTCCGCATTGTATCGTCGTTGTAAAAGTTTCTTACCTAGTTGCCTTCCGTTTCTCCACCAAGTGTAATTGACATCAGGAACTCCAAACGCCTCACAAGTCCACACTAGATCTCCTTTACTGTCGATATGCTTATCAGTGAGCGGTATCGTAAACGTCGGCTCTGCTTGAATATTCAGTATGACGCTATTCTCAATGCTTGCTCTTCTGTTGTAAGCGCGACAAACATATACACCTTCGTCCTCTACTTGGACGTTTGGAATCACAAGAACACGGTTAGAACTTGCTAAAAATGCACCTCTAGGGAGACTGCTACCTTTTCGGGTCCAATTGTAACTAGGAACAGGGCTGGAAAGCAATACATGTATCAGAATCTTACGCTCTATGGAGTTCATGGTCGTAATATTAGCCAATAGGGACTCTAGTTCCGAAATTTCGCGGGATTTAAAGTTCTTACGGCTATTTCAGGATTAATGTTCGGTTGCGCCAATTTTCTCAAGTCTATCGTTTAGCAAAGGAGATCCATATCCTAAGGTTCTCATACCTAAGATATTAGTCATCTATTCTCTATCGTACACATACATACTTTTATACATATGTACATGCACAAAAATAAGCCATCGAAGTTGCACATACCTCTTTCATCTTCTGCCCTCCAAATAAACCGAATTGCAACGTCGCATTATCGCCTAAGATGATTCAATAAGCATTTAGGAAGTGGCGAAATGATATGGACTATAGATGAGTAGCGTCACTCCATCGTTAAAACAGGTTTTGGCGAGGTGCCTGAAATTACATTGTGGTATCCAAAATCCTACATGCAGTTAAACTGTGGTGTCTGTAATACAGAAGGTAGTCAGGAGGAAGGTAAACATCCAGGTAATGAAGGTAGTTGACCGCAGAACACTGTACTATTTTAAGTGTCGCGAAACTAGCAGGAAGTGGGGTGCTAATATTTCGATGCTCTGCTAATGATGTAAAGGCGACTATTGTCATTCTAACATATTTGGAATATGAGACATCGTCGCTTAAGTTGTAACACCACGAAACTCCAAAAAATAACTTATGTATTTGCTTGAAAAAGCCACCGTGATTTCCGAAATGTCATTAGTTGGCACTATTAGCTTATGAGGTTTCATTTGCGACTAGAAAAACATGGAGGATTATAAGATCATTCGATCTAGACTCCAAAAGCCCACCGTTCTTTTTACTCTCCTAAAAAGTTGTTAGTTTCAAGTTACGCCGTGCTGGAACTCTTTTTATTGAACAACTAAATTTTTGTGATTAATGGGTGGATAGTACCAAAAAGAAGAAAATACGATACGAATTTGTTATTGTTACATTCTACGTAAATGAGTAAAGTAAATTGTTCAAGTATATTGCGAGAAAATAGATGTCATCTTCCATTTCTTTATTTAATTTTATACTCTTCAGTCTATATTATTCATTTTCACTGAAAAATAAATACGAACATTTCAAAACCAAAGTGACTGTTTTCATCTAGACTGAAAAACCTTTTTGGATGTAAGCACATAGTTTGAAGAATTTGCTTTCTTATCTGGTTACTAAGTTTAGCACCCTCACACTCATTTTCAAACTTGTGAACCAACAATAATCCATTCCAACCTCTGTTAGAATCAGTATAGCAGTTACTTTTATTGCACAATGTCAAGGAAACCAGAACGACAGGTGGGTTATCGCCAATGGGTGGAACGCTAAAGCACTCTATTTTCAAGCTTATTTTTCAGAAAATGCTATTTATCATATATCGTTTAGACAGAAAAAAATAATAATATGGATTACCCTGTATAAACACAATTACTTTATGACATGCCAAATTACGAATTACATACTCTATTGAATCAATAAAATTAAAAGTAGGAAACCCATTCAGATGAGCCATCCGCCTGTAACCCTTCTTCCCTTTATTTAGATATCTTGGTAGCCTCCACACAGTAAATCACAAAAAAGCCTATTGTATAGCGGCATGTGTGTTGGTGTATCTATTCAGTTGAAGGGTGTGTATGTACACGCTAATGATATGCATAGCAGCCTGGTTTACTAACTATTGCGGATATTAAGATTCATGATTCCGCCACAATATGATCAGTATGAATATTTTGGTGAACAAACCATAATCAACTGTCTCTATCCACACTTCGCCGATACACGACGCGAATCCGTGCCGAAAATTATCAGCGTTTGAAAAGCTTCATTTCTTACCTTTCGTCTTTCACCCATAAGCAATTGGTCTATAAAATGCTCAAGCTGATGATTCCTATATTAGCAACGGCAGATTTGAGAGTGGAATAGTTTGCGGCGATTTTTAATATAATGAACTCGTATATCAATTTTCCTATTATTAAACCGTCAGAACACAAGAGTTGAAAATATGAAATATACACACTCCTTAAAGTGTTTTGTAAAATTTCTCTAAAAATTCTGGTTGCTGCACTCAAATTTCTTATTGTTATTGTAACCTGTTTATCCCATGTCATTTCGGTTAACATTACCATGTATGTTTAGCTTTTGCTTAGAGTGATCCATCAGACGGCGGTAAAGGAGATGAAAGAAATAAATTATACTCGAAAAAAGAGGGACGCTCTACATAAAGACAGGTCGCAGGACGGAGTGTTTCTGTTCACCTTTCAGTGACAAAAAGCACAACACGAAAATGAACAAAAATAAGGCCGAATTTTTTTCTTAGCATGCGATTAGAGGTAATAATAGCCAGCCTTCTAAATGCTAAATCCCGCTGTTTGTTCCACTTCCACATTTATATAAAATTACATGGATTACTCGTAACACCTTGTTGAAATTCAAAATATTATTTTCTCAAATGTCTGGTAATATTTTATGACTAAACAGGATCATTTCTTCACACCGGCGTATTCATGGGATGGTTTTGTGGCTCATCGGAGTCTACCTCCCGAAGGGCAACAGCTCATTACGCTTCTTCTACATATCACAGCATGTTATGGTATACCTTCTATGAAATGTAGCTACCTGGACTAAGCGAGTCTCCACCTCCCTGCTATGCAGATCCTGAGCCTCCCCGCAGATCTTTTTCTGGATAACACCACTGGTTGAGCAGTATCTCTATCTACAGGAAACAATTACTATCGCGAAATCAATCACAACAGTGGCTCCTACAAATCACTGTTAAAGCACATTTAAAATTTCCGTCATCGGACTAAACTAGGAAGTCACAGATGAATAAAATTAACAAATCATAACTGATCATAATTGTCTGGAAAAGTAAAAATTCTATATACTTGGATTTCTGCTTAAAGTGGCTGAACCTACCAGTATGTTTACAAAGTAAAAAGCATTTAGACCAGAATGCAGTTTTGTATAGACACAGAAAGTGGTTAAACTACTGGTGAAATATCCTTTTCATAACTAATGAAATTAGTAGCCAGAAGGATAAATAGCCAGCGTTCATTTAGTAAACTAAATTTTTTTCATACTTACATTTTCCATACGTAACTATGTTCGATAGCCCAGCACTTACGGCTTGTCTATTCAGTACCTAACATCCTACCTTCCATAACAGACTGAAGCGAACAACCTGCTTCTTCCTGAATATTGAAATTTGAAAGAAATATTTTGCTTTTCAAAATTCTGGAGATGTTTGCAAATAAAGATGTTATCTGCTTTGACAATTACGCCATATTGGGAATTTAGTTAAGCCTACATCTCATCAACAGCAATAGCTCGCCGCCACTGGAGACAACCCAACCAAGCGGCGCGCCCCTATAGAATGCGGTTCCTTTTGTCTATAATTTATTGCTCGGACATTACCTTCCAGTATCAATCATGATTTTTAGACCGACTTCAGTACTAATACAACGTTGCAATTCGGTATTTTTGGAGGCCAGAAGATGCAAGAGGTATGTACAAGTTGGATGGCTCATCTTTGTACAACCAAGCAAAACTGAAACCAACAATTGGTTCTTTGATCTATTTTTGTTCTCCCGTACCTGACTGTCGGTTGAATATTGTAACACGAATATGAATGGTACTACTAGCGCCATCTGTTGGGAACTTCGCCACGGACTCTCCTTCGGAATCGAGGCCAGGTGCGAAGTTGACCCGTAGGTTCTGGATTGGCCGCTATGTGATGTACAGGAACTTTCTCGAGTTAACGAGTACCTGCGATGCGGAATATATAAGCCGACGGCCGGAAGAGGGAACCAGACTGGAGTGAATGGCGCGACAGAATAATTCGTAAATAAGTAGTCAGGCATAAATAGTGGTCTACATAAATGTTCTATCTAGTTGAGTTAAAGTTAGTTGTGTTGTGTTGTAAATAAATTAGTGAAATTCTTTATGTGGAATCGAGTATTTTAATCCAGCACAAGATCAATACGGAAAATGCCCGCCCCATCCGGCAGATGGCAAGAAGGCTCCCACTTGCTAAAAGAGAGAAGGCTGACATGACAACATCGTAGACAGTATGGCCAACGAGGGAATCATTGAACCGTCCAACAGTCCCTGGGCCTCACCGGTAGTTTTGGTTAAAAAGAAAAATGGTTCAACCAGATTTTGTGTGGAATACCGAATGTTAAACAACGTGACCAAGAAGGACAGCTACCCTCTACCGCGTATCGATGACCACCCTAGACCTGACCTAAAAAGCGGATACAGGAAAGTAGAATTGGCCCCCGAGAATCGGGAAGGGCACCGAATTATGGTAGTTCATTGTGATGCCATTCGCCCTGTGCAATACTCCTGCCATCTTTGAAAGGCTGATGGACACGATTCTAAGAGGACTATCCTGGAAAACGTGCCTGGTTTACCTTGATGACATTGTCGTGGCGGGAAAATCATTTGGGGACCACAAGAAGAACCTAGAGGAAGTTTTCTTAAGGCTTCGAGGTTCTGGCTTGAAGTTAAGCCCTAATAAATGCCACCTGTTTCAAAGAGCTGTGCAGTATCTTGGCCATGTTGATTCCAGTCAGGGAATCGCGGTCGACAAGGAGAAAATCCAGACTGTAAAAGAATAGCCAGTTCCGAAGGACAAACGTGAGCTACGCAGCTTGCTAGGATTGTGTACATATTGCCGTCGTTATGTGGAAAGATTTGCTAATATCGCAAAGCTATTGACCAGGCTGACAGAAGGGAAACGCAAATGCCAATGGGATCAGGATCGCCAACAAGCTTTTGTCCACTTGAAAGAAGCTTTAACAAGCGCCCCTATACTCAGCTATCCACTGCCAGAAGGAAAGTTTGTGTTAGACACTGATGCTAGCAATGTGGGCATAGGTGCTGTATTATCCCAAGTCCAGGAAGACAAAGCAGAAAAGGTCATTGGTTATTTTTACAACACACTGTCCAAACCAGAGCGTAACTATTGCGTTACCCGGAGGGAGTTGCTGGCCGTCGTAAAGGCAATGGAACATTTCTAGAAATACCTTTATGACAGAAAATTCATACTTCGGACCGATCACGCAGCATGGCTTCTAGAATTTAAGAATCCAGAGGGTCAAGTTACAAGATGGATAGAGATGCTGCAAGAGATTGACTTCGACATCGAGCATCGAGCGGGAAAAATGTATGGAAATGCAGATGCAATATCGAGTTTTGATGATTGTAAGCATTGCCAGCGGGCAGAGGAGAAATATGCCCAAGTATTAAGAAGCAATATCGTTAGTGATACTTGGCAAAACGAAGACCTCATTAAAGACCAAGAGGGCGACCTCGATCTCCAAATAATTCTGAACTGAATGAAAGAACAATGGAAACCAGCCTAGGAAGAAGTTGCCAAGTATTCTCCTACCACAAAATCATATTGGGCACAATGGAATTTTCTAGCTATGGACGACGGATTCTTACTGTGCAAAATGGTGGACCACGACGACATAGATGAAAGAAGGCAAATCGTGTGTCAGGGCCTTGATATAGGGTAGGATAGCAAAACCCGATCTGGAATTTGAGATGGCAGTTATATTGTTATTGGAATTGGTGTTGTTGTTGGGAATTATATCAGTTCTATTATTGGGAGTTGTGAGAATATTATTTGGATTATTAGTATTTGGTAAAATACTGGAAGGAGAGCTGAACAAGATCTTGTTAATCAAACACTTCGGATAACCATTGTTGATGAACAGTTTTGAAAGATTCTAGAGATATGATACAGTGTTGACTTATTTCATCCCAGTGTCTATTTATAGTTCTAGTACATACATCCAGATAGATATTACTGAATAGCGACACCACATCAAAACTGGCGACAATGTGATCAGGTGGTATTGGCAACCTGTTGAACTGGCGCGAGACATCAAACGAGTCTTTGATGTAGTAACCATTGTGTGCCGATTTTAATGTTTCCGATATTAATGAAGACAAAGCCTGGTTGGCTGAACCTTTTGATGCAACTATAGGTCTTACTGAGAGTACAGGTTTATGTATTTTTGGAAGTGCAAAGAATTTAGGAGGGACTGAGTTATAAGTAGTCAAAGTTCTTTTTTGTTCTTGGGTTATGTGCCCAGTGCTGAGGAGTTCCTTAACAATGCCATTAAATTTCTTTTCCACATTTGATGTAGGATCTCTATTCATTTCGGGATATGTTGGATCATCATTAATAAGATTATTACAAAGATCCAAATAGTGTTGTCTTTACATTATTACTGTAACATTGCCTTTGTCAGATCTTGTGACCATGAGTTCAGGATGTTGTTTTAGAAATGTTCTAGTTTTGTTTAAAAGGTTGTGATAGAAGGAATGCTTTTTATTAAGATTATTGCTGTGATAATAGTTAGTGATGAGGTTGGTGAAACGAGTTGTGAAAATGTTTCTTTCAGTGACATCACTTATGGAGCATGCTATTATGTCTACATCGGCCAGGATGGATCTGATTGGAATGTCACTGTTAACAATCGGCTCCACACTGAACTTAGGCCCCAGGGAAAGAAATTTTAAAATGTCATTAGGGATGTCAACATTACTGAGATTCTTGATCCAGTTTGGCTGAGAGTTGAGCAAACAACATCAATCACATACATTCTACACAACCATTCAGTATAAGATGGGATGAAAAATCCTTTGCACAGGTTAGGTGACACTTGAGATATCTTCCTGCCACAGATAGTTGAAGAAACTTCATTCCACACTCAACTTACTCAAAAGTGACGTACTTTCTTCTACTTCTCCCTTAATATCCAATAATTTCAAATCTAGACAACTCAGACATTACAATAAAATTTTTCACAACATTAAGAACTCTGATGTTCGTAAGTTTGACAGATTGTTAAATGACTATATGAAAACTTTGCTCAACACTCCAACTGGATCAAGAATCTCAGTAACATCCACAGATTTGGGATACTTCCAAATTGAAGAACGTCATGGAACACGCTCGGTTACACTACTGAAGGACTGGATTAAACACAAAAAACGTTTGGCTCATGAAGTAAACAGGCGGATATTTCTGATGAAGTGCATAAAGAATAACATCCTACCACCACACAACAACCATCGCATAACATCATACACAATCACCTTGCAGAAGATGGACTACAATCTCCCTTACAAAGGTTGGGTGAGAAAATACTTTCTCTTGAAATCCCTTCTTGTCATAAACAATTAAAAAAACTTCACCCATCCCTTGAACTTTTGAAAACTGAAATCATTTCACTCACGTCCCTCTTAATTTTTAATAATTTTCAATCGAGACAATTAGGACATTATAATACATTGTTCCATTCTATCAAAAATTCGAATATACGTAAGTTTGACAGGTTACTAAGTGACACAATGAAAATTTTGCTGAACACTCATCCAAACTGGGTAAAGAACCTCAGTAATGTCAGCATTCCAGATGACATCACCAGTTTTCTATCGTTGGGTCCAAAATTTCCGTTGAACCATTTGTCAACAGTGACATTGCAATCAGACATATTCTGGCTGATGTTGATTCTATATCTTCTTCCATTAGTGATGACACAGAAAGGAACATTGCGATAACTCGTTCCACCAATATTATCACAAATTACTTTCACAACGGTAGCATTAACAAAAAACACTCTTTCTACCACAACCTGCTAAATAAAACAAGGAAATTTATTAAGGATCATCCCGAGTTAATTGTTACAAAATCAGACAAAGGCAATGTTACCGTAATCATGTTAAGATAACAATATTTTGACCTATGTAATAATTTGATTGATAATGATCCCTCTTACAAGGTTATCAATAAAGACCCTACATCTAAAGTAGAGAAAGGTTGCAATGACATTGTTAACAAGCTACTCAGCACTGGTCAAATCAACCAAGACCAAAAGAAGTCCTTAATCACTTATAATTCTGTCTCTCCTAAATTTTATGCTTTTCCCAAAATACACAAACCGGTACTGTCAGTAAGACCGATTGTAGCTTCTGTTGAATCAGCCACACTAGCTTCATCTTCATTAATTGCAGATACTCTAAAGTCAGCTCACATCAAAGGAGAATACTTTATAAAAGACTCGTTTGATGTTTGTCAACAATTTAATAGATTTCAAATACCCCCTGGATCATGTTATTGCGAGTTTAGATGTAGTTTCACTGTTCAGCAATGTGTATTTAGAAGCTTGCATCAGATAAATCAACAAACATTTGGATCTAATTTGCCAACACAGCAACCTAACTCTGGATTCTTTCATCAATATCGTAGAGTACCTTTTCCAGAACAATTACTTTACCTTTAATAACAAAGTGTTTTCACAAACACATGGCTGCCCCATGGGCTCTGTTTTATCTCCAATTTAGGTAGAATATGTAATGGATGACCTGCTTGATGTTGTTATTCAAGTATTGCCATACAATCTAATTTTCATTAAAAAGTATGTGGACGATATAATCGTTTGTCTTCCTTATGATAGGGTGGATGATATTGTTGAGGTTTTCAACAGTTATGGTCCTTACATCCAGTTCACCATCGAAAAAGAAGATGACAATCAATCTGTTCCCTTTTTGGATTCAAGATTGATTAGTACCAATGACAATATATTACTGGTAGACTGGCACAGGAAACCAATTTCTTCCGGAAGGTTCCTGAACTTCAGGTCTTACCATGAACTTAAAATAAAAATAAACCTGGTGAAACAAATGAAGAACAGGGTTATAAAAATCTCTGACAGTACTTTCCATCTTTTCAATTTAAGGAAACTTTCAGTCTTATTTACCAACAATGGCTATCCTAAGTATTTGGTTAACAGAATCTTGTTCAGCTTTCCGCCGAATATTTTGCCAATAACTAATAATAATAGTGAAAATGACAACAGGGGTCAATCAAACCAGATACTCATTAATTCTTCAACTAATGAGAACAACAGCACTACAGTGGTTGCTTCTATTTCCAGAGTTAACTATGTTGTTTTGCCATACATCAAATAACTGTATAATCCCTGTAATTGTCGTTTTGCTTTTAAATCAGCTCTCACAGTCAACAGTTTGTTGTCCAAAATGAAAGATAAGGTTCAGTTGCTTAATTCAACCAATACTGTCTATCGTATTAATTGCAACAACTGCAATTTAGTTTATATAGGCCAAACTTCTAGGTCGCTGAAAGGCAGGATAACGTCACACAAAAGTGATGCCAGATTACATCCAGAAAGATGTGCTTTGGCGTCGCATATTAACAACACAGGTCACAATTTTGGGTGGAGATTTACTTAGCGTCCCTCGTATACTTCATACCCAAAGTTGGACAGGGAGGTGTACATTTCCACGGTCCGTCGCGTCAATCACTTGTCTTCTGTCGACGCTTTACCGTTCCGTGCCTTTCCCCCTCTCCACGTGTAGCGGTAGTAGAAGGTTAGGGAATAGGCATTCCGATTGTTTCAACAAAATGTCTCCCCACGTGTAACGAAGGTATCTGTCGTTTTTCAACAAGCCCAATGTCCCCGTCCTTTTGTTTTTATACTGAACACAAGTTCGATCTTCTCTACGATCTTTCTGAAACACCTTGTGGCTGCAAAATCACCGACGAGTAAGTTGTCTGACATTTTAAATCGGTCCTGTTTTCTTTGCTAGCATCATTATTTTATACCCTATATATATATATATATTTTTTTTTGAGACGTGGTCATTGTCGTCTAGACCAGTTAGGTGAAAAATTAAAGCTTCCGCCTTTTGTTGGGTACTTCGACAAAGTTTAAGCAAAGAGGACTCTTTATACTTTTTTAATTCTCTCTAGCTTTCAATGGACTTTGCCATCATCATCAGGAGCTGCAATTACAATGATAACAGTAGCAACAAAAGTGTAAAATGAATTTAAATTGACTCAACTTACAGTAGTATGTGAGGATGTTGCTAATTGTGATAGATGGTACAATGATCAAAATTATATAAAATATGACAAGAACAAGTTAAAAACAGATTAAAAATTATTTAAAAAACATTAGAGCATTACATCGTGAAGCCACTTGATGATTGCACAAAATGGTGGTCATGGCATAATGAGTGAGATGAACCCTGTGACAGAAGGCCGAAGGTTGTCAATGTCTGTGTTGAAAGATGGAACGAATTGTGGGCGTGTGCCAAAACGTTGCCAAATCACTTCAGATGATGAAATTTTCAGAATGTTTATGTAAGAAATTGTTAAACCGACCAGAGGCAGTTGAATAAACTATATTTTAATTAATGGGAATTTTAAATTAACAATTATTAATAAATCGTGAGAAGAGAATTATTAGATTTTGAGTGGAATGAAATTTGTTGGTGGAATCGGCCAAAACACAGATTATATTTATGGTTGTGAAAAGTCGAAATTTGGGGAGATATGTAAGTTCTCCAATTTTTCGCAGTTACTACTGTTATCATTGTAATTGCAGCTCCTGATGATGATGGCAAAGTCCATTGAAAGCTAGAGAGAATTAAAAAAAGTATAAAGAGTCCTCTTTGCTTAAATTTGATGAACCCTTTGACAGAAGGCCGAAGGTTGTCAATGTCTGTGTTGAAAGATGGAACGAATTGTGGGCGTGTGTCAATGTGCCAACGTTGCCAAATCACTTCAGATGATGTGATTTTCAGAATGTTATGTAAGAAATTGTTAAACCGACCAGAGGCAGTTGAATAAACTATATTTTAATTAATGGGAATTTAAATTAACAATTATTAATAAATCGTGAGAAGAGAATTATTAGATTTTGAGTGGAATGAAATTTACTGGTGGAATCGGCCAAAACACAGATTCTATTTATGGTTGTGAAGAGTCGAAATTTGGGGAGATATGTAAGTTCTCCAATTTTTCGCAGTTTAGCAAATATGAGTAAATGACACTCAGTTGTTTAACATCTGTCTTTTTGTTGATACAGTTGTTATTCATGAAAATGTGGGACATTTCCAGGAATAAACGTTTGGAAAGGTGTTTTTCTTTATCAAGAACTTTGATACTTGTGTAATTCATAGAATGCCCTGTTGTGTTAACATGAGATGCTAGAGCGCATATATATATATATATATATATATATAGGTGAAAAATTAAAGCTTCCGCCTTTTGTTGGGTACTTCGACAAAATGTAAGCAAAGAGGACTCTTTATACTTTTTTTAATTCTCTCTAGCTTTTAATGGACTTTGCCATCATCATCAGGAGAGTAGTATGTGAGGATGTTGCTAATTGTTGTTTACGTTCAGGATGAGGGAAACACCCAGTAACATGGTGAAAGCTGGATAGATGGTACAATGGTCAAAATTATATAAAATACACACAAATGTGTGACAAGAACAAGTTAAAAACAGATTAAAAATTTTTAGAACATGAAATATATATATATATATATATATATATATATATGATATCCTTTAATTTCTTTGGATAGAAGGCAAAGTATTGCAAAAGTACACTCTTATAAGTTAAATTCTCAAGCTTTCGAAGAATCTTCATCGTCTGGAGCTGGAAACAATTATTAAAATAGCAACTAATAGCAATTAGGAGAAAAATATTTACTTACCAAGTCGGCGAGATTGTTGCTGAAATTGTTTTTTAAACAACAGTGAAGGGAACACATAGTCGACGAATAAAAAACTGGACCGATGAGGTTCGATTAGGACGGAATTATTTTATTATTAAATGGCAAATCATTTTGGCTTTATTTAAAATTAGGCGTTGATTGATTTTGGAAGAAATTTGGAGATTTTAAAACTATCAACTATTTAAAATTCCCCCGAGATTTCATCTTTTTTTCCACTGATAACCTCCACATTATCCAACACGTGCCTGCCGACTGACATTCTACGCCTAATTTTAAATAAAACCTTTCAAAATGATTTGCCATTTAATAATAAAATAATTCCGTCCTAATCGAAGCTCATCGGTCCAGTTTTGTATTCGTCGACTATGTGTTCCCTTCACTGTTGTTTAAAAAACAATTTCAGCAACAATCTCGCCGACTTAGTAAGTAAATATTTTTCTCCAAATTGCTATTAGTTACTATTTTAATAATTGTTTCCAGCTCCAGACGATGAAGATAAAATTCTTCGAAAGCTTGAGAATTTAAGTTATAAGAGTGTACTTCTTTTGCAATACTTTGCCTTCTACCCAAAGAAATTAAAGGATATCTTCTCCTAACAGTTAAGGCAATTAACTATGAACACTATATATATATATATATACAGGGTGACTTTGAAGTTGAGTCATTAATTTTCAGATAATGATTGTAGAAGGAAGATAAACCAAAATATGTGTGTAAAAATAAAAAAAAATTAAAAAAAAAATTTTACCTTGTTTTATAAAGTATCCTCCCGACAAGTATTTCAGTGCGGACCTGTATTTGATCGTGAGGTCCCCTGTGAGGTCTTAAGTCACCTGATTCACGAGCCCGTTGTACTACATTAACAAAGGCACGAGGGGTTGGTTGCACTCGATTGGGAAACCGATCCGCATAAACATGTGCCATTTTTTATTTCGTTTGAGCCACGCAACACATACCACTATTCACTGACACTAACTGTATACAAATGAATGAGATACCTGTAAAAACATCGTTCCAAATTCTTTCGCTTTTTTGTTTCCGATGCGATGAACCGGTAAGGCGGATTATATCCGTTGTTGCCAAACACGAGCACATGATATTGAGACAGGGCGGTACTCAAACTTCCAAAGGGCTATAACTTTGTTACTTTAATTTTACCAGAAAAATGGTAAAGGAAAAAAACATTTCTTTTGATCAGATCTATTCACTGTTAAAATAAATGACTCAACTTCGAAGTCACCCTGTATAGAGAGAGAGAGAGAGAGGGAGACACAGAGAAAATGATCATGCCGAGAAAGGTACATAACAAAAAAATAGGACAATAATGGGCAAAATCCGCATGTGGTTGCATATGTGCATTCATGTCGGGCCTGATGAAGCCACCTATCCTATTTTCTGCTCGAATCCATTTTCCTTCGTGTTGCGGATTTTGCCAATCATTATTTTCCTATTTTTTGTATTTTACAGACGCCATTACGGAACCATCCGATCGAGTCTACATCTGTTGGCGTGATTTTAAAATGCCTCCACCGATTGAGATTCCCGCCGACCGCGAAGTGCGTGCTGTAATACGGTTTCAGTTGACATTCATCACCAAATCAGTGAAGTGTATGGTGAAAACATTATGAGTGATGGAATGGTGCGGAAATAGGTTTGGGCCTTTAAAGATGGCCGCACAAACATTCATGATGAGGAACGAAGTAGGAGACCTTCAGTCATTACCGATGACCTGATTGTAAAGTGAAAGAGAACAGTCGATTCACGATTTAGTCCTTAGCTGAAAGTTTCCTGCTGTCTAAAGAAGTATTCTTTACGAAATTGTGTTCGAACGTTTAAATTATCGGAAATTGTGTTCACGCTGGGTGCCAAAAATGTTGACTGATGAGCACAAAACCAAAAGATTGGGCAATGCATTGAGTTTTCTCGAACGATATAGTAACGAGGGGGATGATTTTCTAAGCCATATTATCACAGGCGATGAAACATGGGTAGCCTACGTTACACCGGAATCGAAGCAGCAATCAATGGAAGAGCGGCATTCATCAAACCGCACTCTTGACGGAAAATCGTCAGGTTGAAGGGCTTGTACACGTTGGACGTTTGCCACACTTTAGTTTTTGATACTTGCACTTCTCTAGCTACGTCTCTAGTGCTTGTTGAGGGATTCTCGTCTACGCGATTCAGTAGTTCTTCCTCAACTTGCACCATTCGTGGTTGTCTAGGCCTCCCACTGTGCCCACCTCGAAATTCCTCCAAATGGCCCGTATCCCTGACTCTCTGATACACAAATCTGCGGGGCCTTGGATAATGTCGTCTAGGAAACGATCTGCATACACTCGCGACGATTCGGTATCATTTTGAAGACATTCGCCATAAATTAACAACATATCAACGAGTTCATTATTGGTGTATGAGTGTGCCATTATTATTATTTTTTTTTTTGAAACGCAATCGATTATACGGGTTCGTTACATCTATACGCGTGACTCTTTACCGTCGGTTGAAGGTTGCACACTGACCTGACACACTGACCCCGACCCCCGACCCAGTTCTGTCGTCGGGTTCAGTAGCCGGTACCAGTCTGAGATATCGCGGGTCGCGACTACAGGACGGTATTCATATATTTTTGATGTTGCAGAGCCCTTTATCTCGGTTCCCTTAAGACATTGGTGTATATGGTACTAAGAAAAATTGCTTATGTTTTCAAGATCTACACGTCGTGTAAAGGAAAACCCCAACTTTGCGGACACCCTGTATATATATATATAATTTATGGAGGTAACAAAAATATCTAAGATAAGGATCAGCTTAGCCTGACCTTAGCAAAGCGGTGCAACCGGGCATAAGTACAAATAAGCTTCTTGATAGAAATCTGGATTGGAATAAGAGTATGTTTAAAATACCTATTCTTGTTAGAGTTTTTTGCAGTGATGTTTTCTGCCCAGAATACCACTACTTATAGCTTGTTAAAGGCTAATCTCGTTCCTTATGATAAAAATATGAGTGAAATGCGATGCCGTTTTTTTACATAAAACAAGCGAGATGGGACAAAAACTTGTTATGGATCGTGATTAACCCAGCTGGAGTTTATTTTAACTTGTTTTCAACATTAAAACTAAATTTGGCCATACAACCCCGGTTCTATGTACCGTTTCTTCATTACCTGCTGTCCAAGCAATCGTGTGATTAAACTTGGCGCCCACAATAATAAATAACAGACAATTATATCGCCAAACAGCCCAAGTCGTAATGCGCAATGCGTTGTACTTCCTAGCCACAGCTTATTTGTGATTTATTTTGAACACGTGATTTGGTAAGTTTCGGTATGCAATCAGAAGGAAACGAGCAATATATGCAATATGGTCGCTAATGATCAAGCCTACATTTCAATAAAGGTGACTAATTTAAATAAGTATTTGGTGATAATAGTTTTGATGTGGTCATGGATTTTAAAAAAATAGTGATTGCCAAGGTAGCTGGTCAGCTGTTTATTTCAAACGGACAGACGTCTGTAGTATCCGTGTAAATAGATTAGATCCATGTTTTGGTACATCACGTCAGGTTATGGTTAGATATATTTGATCAGTCTTGATGCTTTCATCACAATTGCAATAAAAATGCAAAGAAGAATACACAATTATCGCATCAGTAGACGGTAAAAAAAAAGTAGTAAAAGCTATGTAAAAAAACTGTTGTGACAAATGGTTTATATCATTAGATAAATAGATGCAGGTGGATATCACACTTGATGTGTCGATGTGAGAGTTGAAATTGTTCAACGACTACATGCTGGATACATGATGGATTGTGCTAACAATTTGTGTGACCAGTATGTTAATTTTAGACGAAATGTTAATAATGTTAAAATTCCGCTTCCTAAAATTAAAAACGAGTTGCTCTACTGTACTGAAAGTTGAACTACTTACTATCCAAATGCAACACATTCTAACCTAACATTTTTTCCTGCAACAGGAGCTTCTGGGAAAGCTTTTGGAAATGTATTCGGAAACTTCAATTGTTGATAATTAGCTGAAAAAAAAGTAAAAATGAGTCAGGTAGGTTAATATGATACTCCATAATTATGCAATCACGCAAATATAAAAAGTACTTTCCACAACTAATTCGTTTGATGATTAAAAAGATAAAAAGAATTAACTTCACTGGATTATCGTTATTTATCGGTCTTGATTTCCAATTTTCGTTGACATGTTCCAGTATTCCTAGTAGTATTTGGCGAACGTTACCGCAGCTCACAGTATTTGCTATCTGCAGCTCAAGCCCATAATCTTCAGAACATTTGGTTTCAGCACGACGGACGGTGGGTCGCAGCGCAGTTCATCGAATTATAGCTCGACTGTGACAACAATTCGGCGAGCATATTTCGTGTTTCGAACCGATATGGTGGCCGCTTAGAGTGTGTGACGTCACACCATTAGACTTTTTCCTCAGGGCTATGTTTACACGAATAAGCGAGTACGAATGTAATACTTGAAGTATCCAGGATAAACCTTTTCGTGTACGCCAAACCTATTGAACAGTACACTATTGTTGCTATAAGCACCTACATACTTTCAAATGAATGGTGTGTGTATTGTGTGTGAGTTGAACAAAAGGTTAAATCTCTTGATCTATTTATTATGCGTATGACGAATGAGTTACCTTTGATCATGGTGTTAAAACCGGTATCTGCAGTCAACCCAATTGGGTAGTATAACAGAGGGGTGAGGCGACGTGAGGAAACCAACGGCACCGGTGTCAACGGGGTGTGTTTTCACCCTTCGGCGCCATAGGTGTTTCGACTTAGATCGCATTTAATACTTGTGCTGCCACCATGAGGATTATAAATGTCTTTATGAGATGACAAATACCCTGCCTAATTAAACGTATTTCGCTGATACCAGAGATATAACATTTACATGGATTTGCAACCCCCTCACAAAGGAGGCGGCACATTCTTTACGGGGAATGGGTTTCGGCAAATTTTCTCCAAACCAAGAATTATTTTTTTTCCATGCTGAACAAAAGCGTCAATGTACACAAAGCTCAGAGTTCATCTCCAAGATTTATCAATCTCCAAAGGTGTTCTTTTTTGATACAGAGAAGTAAGAAATTAACGTAGGGTAAGTAACTAGAGTATGCACCATGTATACCCTTACTGACGAGTGATACTATAGCTCGATGTTTACCTGACAGGTAAGTCATGATTGTCAAAAAACGGTAACAGATAGTTGAGACAAACATGAGGATATACCACTTAACTATCCAGCCGAATAAAAAGATAATATCGTGGGCTTAAAGGTAAAAGTGACCAAGTCCAAATTTGCCATTTTTTTTTTGTTTTTGTGGCCAAATTACTCAAAAATAAAATTCTTTTGTCTGGAAAAACTGATACTAAGTCTTCCACGCTACAGGAACATGTGCATTAAATAATGTTGTTAATGACCAAGTTTCCAAAGGTGAAAATTGGCATCAGCTTAAATTGACCATCTATACTCAGTCACTTTTAGTTATAACACATCGGGATTTCAATGTGACCAAGTAGACATGATCACTTTAACCAGACGTGCATTGAATAATTGACACATGACATTGATATACTTAGTCATTCGTGTACTGTGCAGTTCTTGTTTATATTTTGCGCTGTGCGTTAGTGACTGTTTTCTGTGATTCAAAATATGAGACAATATGAGTGCTAGATCTCGATATATTGCCAATTTGGCATTACAACAATCAACTACAGTGGTTCATATTGATGCCGAAGGTAAGTTTCAAATCGGTATAAGTAGGTTTTTATATTTTATAGGTTAGGTAAGTGAACAATTTCAAAAAATGTAATTTTTAAGTAAAATTCTTTAATTCTAGTGCCTGTATATGATGGATTAAGAAGCAAAATTGGAGAAATGCCAAATATAGATAATGTTTTGCTTCATTCGAGAGAATTTACTAAACCCACCATAACATCAGAGGATGCATCTGTGAATATAGATGTTTCAGCTCCCCTCCCAACAGTATCTGAAGGTACACACTTTCATTGAAAAATGTTAATCTTTTAACATGTTTTTATTAGCTTCAGGTGTATGTATAAATAAATAGGTGATTATCGTTTTTCCAGTGTTAAAATATTATTTGTTTCAAAATGTTTTTAGTAGATTAGATTTAAATGGGTAAAAGCGTGCTTTGTAGTTCTGAAAATGGTTTCTATGAATTACTTCTATTGTTTTCCTTACAGCTATGAAATATGATCTAATGGCAGAAGAGACAAATGGGCATTGCAGCACGTTAACAACAATAATTTACCACCGACGTCTGGCACACAACGTATTCTTCGCCGTAAAAATCAAAATCCGAACATTTATGAAGATCAGCACTCTCCAACAAGCGTAGCAGAAATTGAAGGAGGCAGTTCAGATGAGTATAATCCTTGTGACGAAGAAGACGATGAGGAGAACCATGCACTTACTACAACTAAACAAAAAGCCAGATGGAGAAAATGATACCCTGATCAGTGGAAAAGGGCCATAAATAAAAAGAAAAGGTCTTTGAGTGAACCTTATCAAAACCACAAAAAAATGAGTCCTGTGAAGATACCTAAAGATATCGACTGTGAGCGCTGCAAGTTTAAATGTACACAAATTAAATTCGGAAGATTATGTTCTAACTACTGGCAATTAGATTATAATAGACAAAAAGATTACATCTTGGCTTGTGTGAAATCTAACCTAAATGTAGAAAGCCTCGCACTTTAACAAGACCTCCACAACAAGCTAGCAGATCATATTTTTTTGAAAAAAGTTGCACAAGAAATCCGTGTCTGCAAAAAGTTTTTTCTAAACACTCTAAGCATGAGTCACGGACCCGTTGACCATGCCTTGGCTGGAGTAAATGAATATGGCTTATTTCACTTACCAGACAGACGGGGTTGCAAAGCACTTGGAAATAAAACACCTCTGGAGCTAGAAGAAAAAGTTATGCACCATATCGAAAGTTTCCCTACTCTTGAATCCCATTACTGCAGGAAATCTAACAACCGAAAATACTTAGATCCTAGCTTATCAATCACAAAAATGTATCAATTATACGTAGAAGTTTGCGACAGCAAGCGACGTATCGACGCATGTTTTGCAGTAAATATAATTTAGCTTTTTTTAAGCCTAAAAAGGATGGATGTTCCACTTGTGAACAATATAAAAATAAACTCATCACTATAGAGGACTACCAATAACACATACGTCGACGCGATGAAGCAAATGCTGCCAAGATGCACGATAAGTTACGATCCTCAAACGATAAGCATTTTGGTAGTATAACTTTTAATTTGCAAAGTGTTTTGCATATACCTTTTTCTGATGTATCCCAATTTTATTACAGTATGAAATTATGTGCATTAAACTTGACTGTGTATGAAGCAGCGCCACCAAATAACGCATACTGCTACGTGTGGACGGAGACTAACGGTCAACGAGGGAGTTCTGAAATTGGAACCGCATTATTTCAATGGGTAAAAACAATTTCCAAAGACGTTACAGAAATAAGTAGGTATTCAGATACCTGCAGCGGTCAAAATCGCAATCAGTACATAGCCGCTTTATTTCTATACTTGGTACAAGCATACAACATAACTTTTTGGAAAAAGGGCACTCTTACATGGAGGTAGATTCAATGCACAGCGCCATATAGTCTGCTAGAAGACATGTTGCTATTTTTACTATGAATTATTTACTTAATGTGTTCCGATTGGCTTGCTCTAAGCGCCTTAGAAATAAGAAGAGTGAGCCATATCAATGTAAGGAGCTAAGATTCACAGATTTTCTAGATTTAAAATCACTGGCAAGTGCTTTCTTGACAAACAGATTGAAAGACGTGGATGAAAATAAAAGTTATGCGTTACGAGAAAGAAAATCCGGGCCAGATTCTCTTTAAATATAACTATAGCCAAGTAGAATTCAAATTTATCGATATTTTTGGCCGAGGGCGATTAAGTCAATTCCGAAAGATATACCAAAATTATACAAAGGACAGTTGGGCATTTCCGAGAAGAAGAAAAAAGTCTTTTGAAGCTTTGTACTCAAAACGATATTCCCCCAGAATATCACTATTGGTACGAAGCTCTACCAGTTGACAAGAAAAAGAGAAATACCGTCTCAGAACCTGCAGAAGGTGAAAGTGACACAGAATCTAACTCGGATTAAGTGATTAAATAATATAATTGTTTTTTGAAAAAAATATGTTTTCTTTATGATTAATAAATTATTTTGTATTATGGAATAAAATTATTTGTTTGATTAGAAGAATTCGCGTACCTAATTAGAAAATGGGATTTTAACCAGCTGGTCCTAATTGGCAACAATAATTAGCCATTCCAATGTTTGACCAAGTATATATTTAAATATTTCAAAAATCAGAAAAAATAACCAAGTCACTTTTTTCAATAACAAAATAGCAATGTCTAAGTTTTTTATTTCATTTGTCGGTTACGTTAAAAGATCAAATTATAAAGCAAAAAACCACATGAATTGGAAAAACTTTCTTTGGCAATTATTATATATAAATTTGGTGTCAGTTTAAAACTGTATTTACCGAGAATTGATATGTTAGACTTGGTCAGTTTTAGCTTTAAGCCCACGATATAAGGTGGTTAATGGAAATCAGATGCAGATGGGGATGCAGCTGTTAGGATACACTACCATACAGCGGAAATATCCATTAAGAGGATGCGAAAAAAAATAGGGGACGGTTTAAATAGGAATACAAAAAATACATTTACGCTCTGAAAACAGTTCGCCAAACATATCAACTGAAGCCTATTCGGAAAGACTAAATGAACTGGAATGTCTTATGGACTACAGCACAAAACAATACTTGATAGGGGGAGATTTTAATTCAAGGGCAACAACGTGAGGATCCCGACTAACTGGCAAAAAAATGAGAACTTCTTGAAGAAATCCTAGCGCAAGAACCTTGATGGAACGATGGAGTAGAACCTACCTTTGTTGGAGGAATTCAAACATCATACTTTCCATGCGAAAACTTGATGGGTAAAATCAAAGACTGGAAAGTACTGGATGACGAAAATATGAGCGAATATCGGTACATTATGTTTGAGGTAACACCTGACAAACAGGATAAACCAGAGATATATAAGATTCGCAGGTGGAAAATAAATAGAGTTAAAAGGACTCCCCGAAAGACTGCAACTAGCACTCTAGAAATTTTTATGTCTACAATGTAGTCACGGTAGCATATGACATCATCGGTGTGGGCCACAAAAAAGGTCAAGAGGGTAAAGCAAAGTATTGGTGGACTACTACAAAAATACTATAAATGACAAAATAATGCTTTACTCTCGGAATGAAAATAATAAGAGCAAACAGAAAGTATCATATAGCAAATGGATCAAGACATAACAGCCTGGTGCTTGAATATAAACGATAGAATCAAGATGTCGGGAAGAAACTAGAAAAGCTGGCAGTGAACTCTAAGCAGAGGTTATAGGAATAGTTAATGAATGATCTTGAGGATAAGACACACAGAAAGACCTTACCTGAGCTGCTTTCCATCCAACTACGCAATTTGGTTTGAAGCGCATGGACCTTAAACACGGAGGCTTTACACCCGAGATGACGGTTGGAACGTAACAAAAAGTTCTTACGCCTTGTTTGTCATTACTGACAATGTCGCAGCTGAGGGCTAATTCCCTTGCTGATGTAGTTTTAGTTTTCACCTTAGCGTCTATTTTCCTTGGTTTTTATTCGTATTTTTTTGTTTGAGGGTTTGAACGTTGTCTTGATTTGATTCGTTCTTAACAAAATTTCATTTTCTATTTATCAGATTTTATATGTAAAAGTATTTTTGTATTTATTAGTGCTTTTCAATAATCAGTATTACCATTATTAATATTGTCGCAATAGCTTAGGTTTTTGAATCCAAGCGGGCTGATCAGGAGTTCATCAAGCTTCTCCCTTTGAACTACTGTTAGAGCTCGCTCTGTCATTTTATACAGCTGCCCCTGCTCGTTGTCTTCAGCAACCTTATTAGCTACAGCTATCTTTTTGCTCTGCACATGGAGGTCGTCACATCCTATGTCTGAGATAACGCTGCTGTCTGTCTTGACGACGTATTTGATTTGTTCTCCCTCATTTTTAAGAGATTCGGGTAGTTCAATGACTCTAGCTGCAAATGCGCTAGCACTTCATCGTCCCTCCTTTGTGTCGTTTACCAGTACCCTCGTACTGGCGTCCTTCAAGGAAGCATTAACTTTTCACGTCACTATCTTAGTCACCTTTGAGCATGGTTCTGACCATCTGCTTCCTCCATGAATGTTTCATGCTTTTTTGGTGTGTCATCTAGTCCTGCATTTAACCACTGCGTCAGCAGTGCATTGTCAATATATTTGGGACTCGTTTGAATGCCGGTCGTTTTTGTTTGTTTTGGATCGTCCTCTTGCTCAGTCTGCTCATCGGCGTCAAAACTTGGGATTTCTTGTTTATCTCATTTTCAGCGATTCCTTAACTAAGGAAGCGGCGATACGATGAAGATCCACGTTCAAATCCTTAATTTCTTTCTCTGTATTCTGGCTAGTATTGCCTATGTCATTAAAACGTTCCAACTTGTACTTGAGTATTTCCAGATCCATGAGGTCGTATACCAATGGGTTTTGTTTTTTCTCTCAATCTCTGCAGCAATCAGTACCAGGGCTTTTCCTTTAATTCTGGTTTCTGTGGTATGAATTTCCGGACTACCAAAACTCGTTCCTCTGGACCCGCTAAATGAATCTGAGCGTTGTGCTCTAAAGAATGACGGAATTGTCCCTTTTCGTTCTCCCTTCACTATCGCTTGTTCGGCCACAGCCGTTTTGTTTAATGGCCAGCGCTCCGTGTGGCAAGTGGCGGGTCGATATAGCTAGGAACGGGTATACTCTGGGATGCATTTTGCAATCCTACTCCAGTTCCCTGAGGCCCAGCCATCGCTTAACCAGTCCCGGAATGCGCGGACGGACTGGCACTAGCCCGAGTCTTGCACCCATAGCACCCTTTCTGATCAGCGCCCGAAGGGGCTGGTTCCTGCTTCAACGTCGCAACCTCACGTCGGCATAACAAGCTCACCGCAGCCCTGTACGAGCACTTCCAGTGGGCCGCCACGCTGAAGCGATTCTCGTTGTCATTTCTGTAGCCATGTCGTCATTGGTCCTGCTATCTTGTTAGGGTCAACGTCCCTAGACCGGCTGCCTTTGCCACGGCTCAAGGAGCCCGGTCTACTTGACAGCCGTAACAGACGCTCTCAAAATCTTCTCGCGGGGTGATTCCCGCTATCGGGGTTGGTTACCCATTAGTCAAGTGAGATCCTGAATACTTATACCGGTAGTCATATTTATAACAGATTGACAGCTTTGATTTTTCATGGGTTTGAAGCTCCAAACCAAAAGGCTGGTGCTCAAACAGCATGGGATGGAGCGAATTTGTGTTCCATGCATCAAACCTAAACATCACCATGGAACAAGTGTTTGTCGCATATAGGCGCACAGGTGCTCGGTTGCGTGCATGAAACGCCCACCTGGAAAGCGGCTCTGGATACCGAACAAATGAAAATTGCAGAGGCATTGCTTTCGAAGTACCCGCTCACCGAAGGGAAATTCGAAAAGGATATGGACATGCCAGAGTTAACAATTAATCGATGGACAAAAAGGGAAACATAATCGGAGAGATAGTGGAATATGGTGGAATTTGTGGCATCTCGGGTCAACTGAGGCCCGGCGAAGATGCAAATATTTCGATGTCATCATTTATCAGAGGAAACCTTAAATAGACTAAACGTCTGTCACTTTCATTAAGTCCACAAGCACAAATGCTCTTCCCCACTCCCAATTTTTAACTCCTATAAAAAGTTTTTCTGTAAATATCAGGAGCCACTGAAACGTCAAAAAATGAAGTTTAGGTGTGTTTTATTTCATTCGTGTTTGCCCCTAGCTCTACTGTCACTGGAACAATTTTCAAAGATCATAAAGATAATTTCCAAGTTACAAACTAGAAGATAGACAGACAGGCAGACCGACGGAAGTTAGTGACATGGTTTTTACAATGTATCTACATCGTCATATAACATCCATAAAACGTAACATCTTATTTTCGAATATTCCGCGATTTCAATACTTCCTCGTCAGTGACATGGGAAGTAAAAGGAAAATACTCCTTGGTTTTGAAGAAGGTCATCCAAAGCAAATTAATTGTAAGAAATGTGTCTCGCCCTTTTCTGAAAATGATCAGGATTCTCTGAAACGTCAAGAAACGATTTTTAAAACTTACAAAGCTCTTTCGTTACTGTGATAGTAGTAACTTTGTGTCCAAACTTCATCAAAATGCGACAGCTACTTTTCGAGCGAAATGGGTTTTCGTGATGTACATGGCATGCAACATGAAAAAAACATATCCCATTTCCGAAATTTTTCCCGAAAATAATACTTCCTCACCATTTGGTGTGGAAAGTAACATACTTACAGTGGGGGTTAACTCTTAGCGGGAAAAACGGACCATTCCTTCCAGAATCAGAAAATTCGGAGCTGACACTGCAACTGTAATTCGCCCTGTCGATAGTTTCAAGAGCCGAAAAATACAATGCACCATCATGTGATACGAATACCCGGGCGTCTTCCTCCACGAAGTTTGGAAAGTAATCCCTGGACCATGAGTATTTCACTGAAAAAGGCGGTAAAACATAAGGGGTGTTCTAACTGAATATCAATATTTAAGGTGATGATTTTTGGGTACAGTTTCAACAAAAAACTTCATATAATCGTAAGTCGAGGACCGGTATTCTCGTTCTCCAAAACGCTAAGCGTTTTCCAGTCGCTCAGCGAATATGACGTCATTTGCACTTGCTTTCGACGCACTTGCCAATATATGGTATTCCCGTTGCCCGAACGCTCAGCGTTTTTGAAAAGCGCTCGTCGCTTTCAAAACGACTACCAAGTGGTCGGCGTTTTGCTTATCGCTTTCGTGATGAGTACTGTCACTGCTGTCAGAATTCTTATTTACATCGTGATTTTGGGTGTAATTGAGGCTACTGTGGTCCTTATATTTAGATAATTATATCCAAAGTATACCTAGTAATGGCATACCAGTTTGCTGGGGTTAATTGAATCCGGATTATTGAACATGTGGAGAGGCAAAGATTCTATGCTGTTGATCCGATCGAATTCTCTGAGTTTAATTTTGTGAAATTATATCGTTTGCGAAAACAGGACGTGCAAAATTTGGAAGAAATGTTACAACCATTTTTCCCAGTACATCCTTGATCGCACGCGATAAGTAATCGCAAGGTAAGTAACAATAATAATGAAGTACTTTACTTCAAAGATTGACAAAACATCTTATATATACGAGTGATAAAATAGTGGTATTTGCATTATAACAACCTAGTGTACTGTAAAATCACCATCATCGTTCAGTTAATGTGGAATGCATGTACTTATAGGATTCCGTGACATTAATGTTTTAGATACTGTCTGCCTTGCGTTCAGTGGCGGCTCGTGAAGTAGTGCCACGGTGCCATGACACTACCTTTTTTTTTTTATTACTCCAACTACCACGAAGGCCTAAGGCCTAAGCACCCATTGGGTACCGTGGGGCTATGGGGGATACATGGGTACATGGGAAAGGGGGGACGCCACACGGACTCTGGCGAGGGAACACGTGTGCATGCAACATGCACACATTCTGGCTCCGCCTACGAGAACCGCCGGGTGGTACCTCCGCGTTCGACAGTCAGAGACCATCTACCACCTACGGACAATCACAACATCCATGGCCAAGAGAAACATTTCTCCTGGGACGGGACTCGAACCCGTACAGCGCACGGCGGCTGATCAGGAGACCGAAGAGTCTACTACTGCGGCCACCGCTGCTGCCTAAAACAAACACACAACATCCATGGCGAAGGCGAGATTCGAACTCGCGGCCCGGCCGGCCGGCTGATCAGTAGCACGACACTCTGACCCACGCGGCCAACCGAGGCCCCCGACCTTGTCTTCTTGAAAAAGAATATTTTTTTCAATCTTCAATGTTTTACTTTATTTTCTGCTTTTTCATTTTTTTTTTTTGTATGAATTATATGAAGTGACAACACTGACAACGTGACAACACCGCAAGCACCCGCCCGACGCGACGAGACGGAAAGCATGCCTTGACCTTGACGTCATCAACTTGTGCCAATTTTGGGCCGGCCCAAATAAAAAGAGAGAAATTTTACCAGCATCGCATACGAGCGACAGAGATAACGCTACGCTAGAAATTTTTATATGAGGTGAATAGCGAAAGACAAGTATAATTTGTGCCAGGCACATCATCAGTCGTAATTCGTTATCAAATGATATCGGCGGTGTTTTTGTTCGGTCGGTCGTTTCGTTATGATTACGTCTAGTGCTGATTTCGGTCTTTTTTTACCTGAAAAGTGAGAAATAACGTTTTTGTTTTAGTACGTCTAGTGTTCATGAACTGCTCTGTTTTGTGATCATATTTTTTACTGTTTTATTAAAACTAGTGAAAATGAATAAAATCGGGATATTAGAAATTTAGTGGTTTTTCGCTGGATCAAAAACTGCAAATTAAAGAATTAGGACGGCCAATACCCGATTTAAAAATTGAGAAACAAAGTAGTAGCGGACAAAAATCGCGCTGTCGCAAATTTAATAAAAATGTGTACGATAAAAACAGCTGGATATGTGGTTGTGAAGAAACGAATAAACTATTTTGTTTTGTATGTGTTCTATTTGGAGGTGACGAGACTTGGTCAAAAAAAGGTACAGACGATCTTATACATATATGGGATAAAATGAAGACCCACGAAAAATCTAAAGTCCATATGAATAATGTTTTTAGCTTTTCTATTCTTGGTAAATTAAATATAAGGACTCAACTCAATTCGGCTTATCGCAATGATCTAATTAAACATAATAATCAAGTGGATAAGAATCGATATGTATTGAATAAAATTATTAATTGTATGGTTTTGTGGAGCATTTGAGTTAGCCTTAAGGGGTCATGATGAAAAGGAAAATTCAGAAAACAGAGGCATATTTAAGGAGCTGGTGAATTTTAGCGCCGAATTAGACAACGAATTGAAAGTCCATATTCAAAGTGCCAAACTTTTTAAGGGTACCTCAAAAACAACTCAAAACGAGCTTCTTGAGTGCATGCTAGATGTTTATCATGAAGAAGTTAAGAAGGAGATTGCAAATTCTCCTTTTGTAGCAGTAATTGCCGATGAAACGACGGACGTAGCCTGTGAATTTCAGTTAGTTATTATTTTCAGATATTTGTGTAAAGGACAACCAGTTGAGAGATTTTGGAGACACGATGCCAAATCAATCGCTGCATGCGTTTTAAATGTTGTAAATCCATTACTAGATCAAAATCCAAACAAATTAATAGCTCAAAGCTATGATGGTGCGTCTGTTATGAGTGGTGAATTGAATGGCGTTCAAAAAATTATTAAGGAAACTTATCCACTTGCAAATTATGTTCATTGCTATGCACACCAGTTAAATCTAATTATGACAAGCGCATGCTCTGTCAATAAGCAGGCTAGAATATTTTTCCATAATTTATCTGGATTGTGCTCTTTTTTTTCGACGTCTCCTCAAAGAACAAAAATTTTGGATGAAATAGTTAATCGCAGATTGCCAAGATCTTCCCAAACACGTTGGAATTTTCAGTCACGAGGTGTTCATACAGTTTATGAAAATAGGAAAGACCTGATTGAAGTTATGGTCAATACAGAAAGTACTTCACGCGATTCTTTGTCGATTAATCAAGCTAGTGGGTACAAATTAAAGCTGCAAGATACAAATTTTGTATTTTGGCTAAGTATTTTCCATAAAATAATGCCACATGTTGAAATTGTCTTTAACCAATTACAAAAAGTATGCACCCATTCTGTTAAGGTCAAAAATGATTTAGAGAATTTTGAAGCAGCAATTCAAACTATACGAGAACAAATGGATAGCATTATTGACGAGATTGAACGAGTGCAGAGAGAAACTGATGAACCGGCAAGAAAAAAAAGGCAAGTTGAAGAAGGCAGCAAAAAACGGGAAGGGTTAGAAATATGCGATGCAGTATTATCGCAAATAAGAACAAGATTTAACTTTTCTGGGCATTTAGTTGCTTCTAATTTATTTATGTCTGAAAAGTTTTCTGTTTATAAACATCAGTTTCCTGAAGCACATTTAAATGACACATGCACACAATTTTCATTTTTAGACAAAAACAGGCTTAAAACTGAGTTAAAAGTATTTTTTTTTATATCGAAACAGCCGCGCAGGCAGAAGCCTAAATGCCGGAACACCGCGGCTGCTATGATGATCCCAAAGAAATTTTGTTAATACGATTTTTGAACTGCCTAAGGTTAGTAGAACTGGGAAAAGCTTCCTCCCGTAGATTGTTCCACAATCTAGACACCCTCGGGAGAAAGGAGCGGTCGTATCGGCCAGTTCTGGATGTACGAAGTTTGACACGGTTAGGATGGGACGCCGAAGTCAGGCGGGCCTGTCTGGCAGGCACATCGCGCGGCGGCATCATAGAAGAGAGCTCTGAGGAGCAAAGCCCGTTAGTGTAGCGATAGAAAAGAGCTAGATCGCCGACGGCCCGCCGGTGCGAAAGAGTCCCGAGACTGTCTGTTAGAGAAGAGTCATCGATCAGTCGGACCCTCCTCTGGACAGCATCGAGCATGGACAATGTAGTCGGGGCGGCAGCACCGCAAATGTGTGAGCAATACTCGAGGCTAGGCCTTATCTGGGCCTTGTATAGAGTGAGAAGGTCATGCGGAGAAAAGTACTTCTTAGCCCTAAACAAATAGCCTAGCTTTTTCCCAGCAGCTGCAGCTATTGAAGAGATGTGTTCGTGCCAGATCAGGTCCTCGGTGATCTGGACTCCGACCAGCCGAAATGAATGGCTCTTTGGTAGAACTCGACCGTCCATCGAAACTGTATGAGCGCTAGGACGCTTTTTGTTCGTCAAAGTACAGTACTGTGTTTTGGAAGCATTGAACTGTACAAGATTGTTGCGTCCCCAAGCAGTGATAGCCTCCAGGTCTCTTGTCAGAGAAGAAGTCGTCGCTAGTCTTCTTTTTTCCAGCTCAGCGGCAGAGATCGGCTTGTCACTCTGAATTCCTGCATGTAGAGTGCTGTCATCAGCGAAGCTGTGGATTGGGTTGATCGTGCAGGAAAGGAGGTAGACCAATTTAATGAGTATGTTGACAATAATTTAATAGCAACAAAGGAATTGTCAGACTCCAATTTGGTTAATGAAGGATCCGTTGATAACGAACAGGAAGACGAACTAGAAAACAACGATGAAGAAGAGCTTCCAGTGGCAACTAAGGAGGCATTAGACTGCGTGAAAGTTGCAACGTTATTTTCAGCAAGAAGAAGACAGTACAGCCACACTTAGCAAATTAAATAAAATTCAACTGGCTGTTCAAAATAATTATACAAAAAAAACAATCTGTTCAAATGAAAATTACTAGCTTTTTTACCAAATAATTTGCGGTTTTTACACATACTTACACAGTACGTAAGCATGTGTATCAGATTCTGAAAAAATGATAATTTCAAAATTACTTATAACTTTTTTGTATGTATCTTTATTTATGTAATACATACAAACACATTTTACGCTTTTAATATGTTATTGCTGCTGCTTTTTTCATTAAAAAAAAGTGTATCTTTTAAGACGGTCATCCGACTATAATAGACTATGTGTCACGCCGAGTCCATTATAAACGGGTTGCACTGTATATATATATACAGGGTGGCCAAACACGTGACGTCATAAAAAAAATTAGATTCCCCACATCGAGAGGAACCCAAATCACCCCCATATATATGGTCCGATTTTGTTTAGTTTAGGAGTTATGATTTTTTTTCGGATTTTTCGAGAATTTTTGAGTTCTGTGTTTATTTTTACCATAACTTCGTTAATAATTGTGATAAATGCCTGCTTTTTTCACCATTATGTAGCTAAGACCTAAGGCTTAACTATCATATAATCATTCAAGTCATGTAACTAATACTACTTTTTAATTTTTTTCAAAATCTTCGAACATAACAAAAAAGTAAAAAAGTGCAACAACTTTGAACGTTTATAAAAAATTGAAAAAACATGTTCTTACTATTCGTAAGTATCTTAAAAACTTCCTTACGGTATCAGCTATTTACCGTAAAAATTTCATCAACCTAGCTTTACTACATGCTACCGTAATTGTGGCTCAAATAGAACCGAACCCAAAATTGGATAACCCTCTGCTCAATAGAAATTGTTAGTTTCGGAAAAAAAATTTGCAAAAACCACAAAAACACGTTTGATTTTTACTGAACAGCAGATTATTATTCATTTATGTTATTTACAAGAGGTTTTCAAAATGTCTGCCTCTAACAGAAATGCACAGTGTACACCTACGTATGAAATTTTGTTTTAAATCTCTAAATGCTTGTGTGTTGTTTTTCAACACATGTGTCGCTTCTTGAATTTTGTTCCTCAATGAATTTTCATTTGCACATTCTTGGGCGAATGTTATGTCTTTAAAATATCCCCAAACAAAAAAATCAATGGGGTTGACAACCTTCTTCATGAAGAATATTTTGTATCGATGTTCGTGGTATTCTAAGGTTTTGTGCCATAGATCTCGTACTCGTTGAGGGATTCCGGCTAATTTCTTCAAGTACTACTTCTCTGCGATCCGGATCAGCTGTAGGATATCCTTCATTGCTTCCTCGTCCTGGAATGCGGCCTGCCATGAAAGTGTTATGTGTGTTAATAAAAACACGGTGGTCTGGGTAATGCTCACCTGTACCGGGAACAACTTATACGCCGAGGCGGACCACAACCTGAGCATTACCCAGACCACCGTGTTTTTATTAACACACATAACACTTTCATGGCAGGCCGCATTCCAGGACGAGGAAGCAATGAAGGATATCCTACAGCTGATCCGGATCGCAGAGAAGTAGTACTTGAAGAAATTAGCCGGAATCACTCAACGAGTACGAGATCTATGGCACAAAACCTTAGAATACCACGAACATCGATACAAAATATTCTTCATGAAGAAGGTTATCATGCCTATCATGTTCAAAGAGTTCAAGCGTTGATGCCTTCAGATTACCAGTTAAGAGTGGATTTCTGCGAGACAATGCTGCGAAGACAACGAGAGGATCCCGATTTTTTTGATAAAATTTTATGGACTGACGAGTCACGTGTTGAAAGAACAGGGATATTCAATATCTATAATTTACATACTTGGGCTGTTGAAAACCCCCACCAGTCAAGGCCGTCGACATTTCAACACCGTTTTAGTGTGAACATGTGGTCAGGAATATTCAATATGGAATTTATCGGTCCATTTGAACTGCCGTCAAGGTTGGATTCGGTAGCCTACAAAAGCTTCCTTGAAAATAGCCTACCATTATTGCTGGAAGATTCAAGCCTGGAAGCCAGACGGAACATGGTGTTCCAGAATGATGGTGCACCATGCCACAACGCAACGATCGTGCGAAACTACTTAAACGAAAGGTTCCCAGACAGATGGATCGGACGAACCGGACCGATACGATGGCCTCCACGCTCCCCTGACCTCAACCCCATTGATTTTTTTTGTTTGGGGATATTTTAAAGACATAACATTCGCCCAAGAATGTGCAAATGAAAATTCATTGAGGAACAAAATTCAAGAAGCGACACATATGTTGAAAAACAACACACAAGCATTTAGAGATTTAAAACAAAATTTCATACGTAGGTGTACACTGTGCATTTCTGTTAGAGGCAGACATTTTGAAAACCTCTTGTAAATAACATAAATGAATAATAATCTGCTGTTCAGTAAAAATCAAACGTGTTTTTGTGGTTTTTGCAAATTTTTTTTCCGAAACTAACAATTTCTATTGAGCAGAGGGTTATCCAATTTTGGGTTCGGTTCTATTTGAGCCACAATTACGGTAGCATGTAGTAAAGCTAGGTTGATGAAATTTTTACGGTAAATAGCTGATACCGTAAGGAAGTTTTTAAGATACTTACGAATAGTAAGAACATGTTTTTTCAATTTTTTATAAACGTTCAAAGTTGTTGCACTTTTTTACTTTTTTGTTATGTTCGAAGATGTTGAAAAAAATTAAAAAGTAGTATTAGTTACATGACTTGAATGATTATATGATAGTTAAGCCTTAGGTCTTAGCTACATAATCGTGAAAAAAGCAGGCATTTGTCACAATTATTAACGAAGTTATGGTAAAAATAAACACAGAACTCAAAAATTCTCGAAAAATCCGAAAAAAAATCATAACTCCTAAACTAAACAAAATCGGACCATATATATGGGGGTGATTTGGGTTCCTCTCGATGTGGGGAATCTAATTTTTTTTTTATGACGTCACGTGTTTGGCCACCCTGTATATATATATATATATATATTTTTTTTAACTTGTTCGGGTGTATTGATATAATTTTTATTTTTTCTTAACTTTTAACGAAGGTATCTGTCGTTTTTCAACAAGCCCAATGTCCCCGTCCTTGTTTTTATACTGAACACAAGTTCGATCTTCTCTACGTTCTTTCTGAAACACCTTGTGGCTGCAACATCACCGACGAGTAAGTTGTCTGACATTTTAAATCTGTCCTGTTTTCTTAGCTAGCATCACAATTGTGTTTTCAGAATCCTGATCATGGCTCCATAGAGAATGCCGAAAGCTTGATTTTATCGTCAAAAGAGTCAACTTAAGCCTAAAAGTTTTGCCAATTTCCCAATTAACAAGTAATTGTATTTTGTATATATACAAGGTGACTTCGAAGTTGAGTCATTTATTTCAACAGTGAGTAGATCTGATCAAAAGAAATGTTTTTTTCCTTTAACATTTTTGTGGTAAAACTAAAGTAACAAAGTTATAGCCCTTTAGAAGTTTGAGTACCGCCCTGTCTCAATAACAATATTATGTGCTCGTGTTTGGCAACAACGGATATAATCCGCCTTATCGGTTCATCGCATCGGAAACAAAAAAGCGAAAGAATTTGAAACGATGTTTTTACTACAATTGTATTCAGTTGTATTCAGTCAATGTGTCAGTCGGTAACGCGTGAGTGAATAGTGGTGTTTGTTGCGTGGCTCAAACGAAGCCTTTACAAAATGCTGCCGCCGCGGCATCACGGATTCATGCGGATCGGTTTTCCAATCGAGTGCAACCAACCCCTCGTGCCTTTGTTAATGTAGGACAAAGGGCTCGTGAATCAGGTGACTTAAGACCTCACAGGGGAGGGCATGCCGGTGCTCCAAGACCGCACGATCAAATACAGGTCCGCACTGAAATACTTGACGGGAGGATACTTTATAAAACAAGGTAACATTTTTTTTAATTTTTTTTTTATTTTTACACACATATTTTGGTTTATCTCCCTTCTACAATCATTATCTGAAAATTAATGACTCAACTTCAAAGTCACCCTGTATATATATATATATAGAAGGAAGATAAACCAAAATATGTGTGTAAAAATAAAAAAAAATAAAAAAAAAATGTTACCTTGTTTAATAAAGTATCCTCCCGACAAGTATTTCAGTGCGGACCTGTATTTGATCGTGCGGTCTTGGAGCAGCATGCCCTCACCTGTGAGGTCTTAAGTCACCTGATTCACGAGCCCTTTGTACTACATTAACAAAGGCACGAGGGGTTGGTTGCACTAGATTGGGAAACCGATTCGCTTAAACCCGTGATGCATCCGGGAGCATTTTGTAAAGACTGCCCCCCCGTAAATAAGAATCATGTCCACAAGTTCAGCATTTTCGTAAACATGTGCCATTTTTGATTTCGTTTGAGCCACGCAACACACTACTATTCACTTACGCGTTATCGACTGACGAAAAACATCGTGATAAACGTTTCAAATTATTTCGCTTTTTTGTTTCCGATGCGATGAACCGGTCAGGCGGATTATATCCGTTGTCGCCAAACACGAGCATATAATAGGCAGGGCGGTACTCAAACTTCCAAAGGGCTATAACTTTGTTACTTTAATTTTACCAGAAAAATGGTAAAGGAAAAAAACATTTCTTTTGATCAGATCTACTCACTGTTAAAATAAATGACTCAACTTCGAAGTCACCCTGTATATAGCAACATCCTCACATACTACAGTAATTTAATTTAAATTCATTTTACACAATTGTTGCTACCTTTATCAATGTAATTGCAGCTCTTGATGATGATGGCAAAGACCATTGAAAGCTAGAGAGATTAAAAAAGTATAAAGAGTCCTCCTTGCTTAAATTTTGTCGAAGGACCCAACAAAAGGAGGAAGCTTTAATTTTCACCTAACTGGTCTAGACGACAATGACCACGTCTCAAGTTATATATATATATACATTGTCGTCTAAACAACCAGTCAGGTGAAAAGATTCAACCTTCGACAAGATTAAAGCAATGAGGACACTTTTTACTTAATTTTCTCAAGCTTTCGATGAACTTTGTCATCAGGAGCTACAATAACATTTGAAAAAATAGCAACTACAAGTCCAAGACTGATTTTAAACTACTTACAACAGTATGTGAGATTGTTGCTGAATTATTTGTTAAGTTGATGGAAAGATTTAGTAGCCTGGTGAAAGCTGGAGCCATGGTAGATTCGTTAAAATTAGTAAAAAACAAACAGATATATATCAAGACCACATCACAACGGATTATTTTTTTTAATAGTGGTTGTTAAAATTTTACAAAATTACATCGTGAAAAAACGACCTGTTGCTTCACAAGATGGTGCACGAAAAAAGATCATCGGAATCAAGGAGAAAACATGACAGTTGGCAATTGGCTAAAAGAAGAATGGAAAGGACTACATATTCAATTTATGGTTGTGATAACTCAACATTTGGAGAGATATGGAACGGCTTAATTCCCTAAAATATCGCATCATTCTTGGAAACAAATAAATTGTTGATCAGTTACAAAGTGTCAAAATTAGTTTTGTGAGCATTATAATAAAAACGTGTTTGAAAATGAATTTTTCTGAAGAAGAAATTGTGTTCGTTTTGGGCGAAGCCCAAAGAAATAGTTTCTTAGAATCTCGCATTTATAAGCGACAGTACCTAATATGCGACATCCAAGGCCGGAAACATTTTCCACATTACGAGAACGTTTTGAACCAAGTGGAGTAGTGGAATATAGTAAAAAATGTATAAATAATCCAAGTGTCACCAATGAGGCGAATCAGTTAGAGGTTCTACTAAAGTTGCAGGAAAATCCTCATTTAAGTGCACGGCAAGTTGGAGCAGAAACTGATATATGCAGAACTTCTGTCCAAAGGATTATTTGCAAGCATAGGTACCATCCATATCACCTATGCTTGTATCAAGACCTTCGTCCTCAGGATGTCGCAGCTCGAATGGAGTTTAGTAGAATAATGCTAAATAAAGTGAGTGAAGACACTACTTTCCTGGATAAGGTTCTTTTTAGCGATGAGGCAACTTTTAACAGCATAGGTGTTGTCAACAGGCATAACATGCACTATTATGCGACGGAAAACCCTTACTGGGTTAGACAAATAGATTTCCAAAATAAATGGAGCTTGGATTGGTCGTGATGGGCCTATATATTCGCCTCCTAGGTCACCAGATATGACACCGATGGACTTCTTTCTATGGGGCTACGATAAGCAAGAGGTTTATAGATATCCACCATCTACCCCGGAAAATATGAAGGAAGGGATTAAGGATGCTTTTCCTAACATAAGCGAACACATGCTGAGGGATGTGCAGCGGTCATTTATCCAAAGACTACGGCTGTGTATTCAACATAGTGGAGATATTTTCGAGCAGTTTTTGTAGATTATGCCTTGAGCAGAGATAGTTGTTTGTTTATGTTGTTGTTACAGTTGTTTTTCTGTATTACGCTTGAAAATAATTTATACTGTTCTGATTGTTATTAGTTTGTACGTCAAATCTGTACTTTTAGTGGCAATATGGAACTAGCCCACTGTTTGTATTTTGTTTCCATGGATGATGTGATTCTTTTCCTTAATTTTGGAGTGTTGTTCTTTTAAAAGCTTAATAACTCAAAATCTAGTGATTTTATCTGGAACAAACCTTATATAAAAAAAATCTTATAAAAAATTGAATCCAAACTTGCACAAATATACAGGGTGATGCATTTGAAATTTTTGAGAAAAAGTACAACATCCCATAAATAGATTTTCCAAAATGCATTTGTTTATGAGTAATATTCCGTCCACACATGGATGGGCCACCCTGTATATATATATATATATATGTTAAAAATTAAAGCTTCCGCCTTGTGTTGGGTACTTCGACAAAATTTAAGCAAGGAGGACTTTATACTTTTTTAATCTCTCTAGTTGTCAATAGTCTTGGCTGCAGGAGCTGCAATTACACTGAGAAAAGTAGCAAAAATTGTTCAAAATGAATTTAAATTAACTTACAGTAGTATGTGAGGATGTTGATAAATGTTATTTACGTTAAGGATGAGGGGAAACACCCAGTAACATGGTGAAAGCTGGATACATGGTACAATAGTCAAAATTATACAAACTACACACGGGTGTATGATAAGAACAAATTAAAAACAGATTAAAAATATTTAAAACGAAAGTTAAGCATTACATCGTGAAACCACTTGATGATTGCACAAAATGGTGAGCATAGAATCATGAGTAAGATGAACCTTTTGACAGATGGCAGAAGGTTAGCAGTGTCCGTGTAGATGGAACGAAAATTCTTTTGTAAGGCGTGTGTGTGATATGTTGCCAAATCACTTCAGATGGTGTAATTTTCAAGATATGTTGGGTAAGAACTTGTCAAACCGACCAGAGGCAGTTGAGCTAACTATATTATTGATGAGATGGGCAATTGAATTATTATGAGAAAACAATTATTCAAATTTGAATGGAATGGAATTTTTTTGGTGGAATAAGCCAAAAAACAGATTCCATTTATGGTTGTGAAAAGTCAAAATTTGGAGAGATGTGTAAGTGCTCCAATTTTTCGCAGTTTAGCAAATATGAGTAAATGATGATGTCTTCATTAATATCGGAGACATTGAAATCGGCACATGTAGATAATGATTACTACATCAAAGACTCGTTTGATCTCTCTCGCCAGTTCAACAGGTTGCCAATACCACGCGATCACATTATCGCCAGTCTTGATGTGGTGTCACTATTCAGCAATATCTATCTGGATGCATGTACTAGAACTATAAATAGACACTGAGATGAGATAAGTCAACACTGCAACATATCTCTAGAATCGTTTACCAACATTATAACATTCCTCTTTCATAATAACTACTTCTCTTTCAACAACAAAATATATTCTCAGACACATGGTTGTCCTATGGGATCTGTTCTATCACCAATTTTGGCAGAATATGTTATGGATGATCTGCTTGATACTGTTATTCCGACACTACCCTATAACCTCTTCATAAAAAAATACGTAGATGACATTATTTTATGCCTCCTCTCCAGAGGTCTGGATGGTGTTGTCGAGGAATACAACAGCTATGACCTCTACATCCAATTTACCATTAAAAAAGAAGATGAGAACCTGTCTGTCCCCTTTCTTGACACAAGACTCATCCGCACCAACAACAATAGTTTATTGGTAGACTGGTACCAGAAACCCATGGCCTCAGGCCGGTTTCTCCATTTTAGGTCATACCATAAACTAAGGATTAAAATCAACTTGGTGAAACAGATGAAAACAATGGCAATTAGCATCTCAGATAATACTTTCCATACTTCAAATTTACGGAAGCTACCAAAACTGTTCATTAAAAATGGTTATCCGAAGTGTCTGATCAACAAGATTTTGTTCAGCTCTCCTCCCAGTATTTTACCAAACTCTAATGATACAAGCAAAGTCTCACAACTCCTAATAACAGAACTGATAGAATTCCCAACAACACCAATTCAAACAATACAACCGCCATCCCAAATTCCAGATCTGGTTTTGCTGCCCTGCCTTATATCAAGGAACTGACACCTAAGCTGATCAGATTATGCAGACCGTTGAACTGTCGAATTGCTTGCAAATCCGTCCTCACCATAAACTGCATTTTTTCAAAGATGAAAGACAAAGTCCCGCTGCTTGGCTTACCCAACACAGTCTACTCTATCAATTCCAACAACGGCAACCAAATATACATAGGTCAGACCTGCAGATCTCTAAAAGGAAGGATTACATCACACAAAAGTGATTCTAGCCTTCATCCCGAGAGATGTGCTCTGGCATCTCATGTCAACACAACAGGGCACTCTATGAACTACACAAGTATCAAAGTTTTTGATAAAGAAAAACACCTATCCAAACGTTTATTCCTGGAAATGTCCCACATTTTAATGAATGACAACTGTATCAATAAGAAGACAGATGTTAAGCAACTGAGCGTCATTTACTCATATTTGCTAAACTGCGAAAAATTGGAGCACTTACACATCTCTTCAAATTTTGACTTTTCCCAACCATAAATGGAATCTGTTTTTTGGTCTATTCCACCAAAAAAATTCCATTCCATTCAAATTTGAATAATTGTTTTCTCATCATAAAATAACAACTGTTAATTCAATTGCCCATCTCATCGATAATATAGTTAGTTCAACTGCCTCTGGTTGGTTTGACAAGTTCTTACCCAACACATCTTGAAAATCACACCATCTGAAGTGATTTGGCAACATATCACACGCCTTATAAAAGAATTTTCGTTCCATCTACACGGACACTGCTAACCTTCTGCCATCTGTCAAAAGGTTCATCTTACTCATGATTTTATGCCCACCATTTTGTGAAATCATCAAGTGGTTTCACGATGTAATGCTTAACTTTCGTTTTAAATATTTTTAATCTGTTTTTAATTTGTTCTTATCATACACCCGTGTGTAGTTTGTATAATTCTGACTATTGTACCATGTATCCAGATTTCACCATGTTACTGGGTGTTTCCCCTCATCCTTAACGTGAATAAAATTTACCAACATCCTCACATACTACTGTAAGTTAATTTAAATTCATTTTGAACAATTTTTACTACTTTTCTCAATGTATTTACAGCTCCTGATGATGATGGCCAAGACTATTGAAAGCTAGAGAGATTAAAAAAGTATAAAGAGTCCTCCTTGCTTAAATTTTGTCGAAGTACCCAACAAAAGGCGGAAGCTTCAATTTTTCACCTAACTGGTCTAGACGACAATGACCACGACTCAATATATATTATATATATCTTTTCGCAAATAAGACTTCTTGAAAAACAATATTGTTCACATAGGATGTTAGTAATTAATTTATCAGATTTGCAATACAAAAACTACATTATACATACCTGAAGGAAAATGATTTGGAGGATCGCAGTAGACAGCTTTTCCCCAGTTCAAATCACCAGACTCTGGTGATCGTTTCAGCACAAATTCCAGGATAAACCCGAAATTTAATTGTACGCTTTCTGATATTATGGTCCCATACTTGTTCGTCGCTTTACAATGGTATGTAGCATGGTCCAGCTTCTGTTGCGGATTGTGAATAATGAAGGTCCCTCCACTAACAGTATATCGGCTGTCTTGTAACGGATCAATTTCATGAGCAACTAATCGATCGTTTTCATAGTCCTCTTTGTACCATTTATATGTTGGTGTTGGGTATCCGCTCGCTAAGCAACTGCATATAATATATTTGTTACTATGTTATCGAAAATGTTCAATTACAATGTTATACATTTTTACTTTCTACCAATGAAGTTCTATTACAAAAATGTGTTACTTTGTTGTTTTCACTGTGACACTATTGATATCTACTTGGGCGATAAACTACTTTTAGAACTATATCAGCTGATCGTTCATCAGATGGCAGGGTAGTTCAGCAGAATGACTTTACTGGTTGCATAGATTTTTGGGTTTTACTAACCAAAAAATGTTCATTAAGGGCCGATTTTTTTATTCGTCGATCAAAACTGACCAATCAGAAGGCGTCTTTGAAGTATTGGATCTAATGAATATATATGTAGTTAATTTCTCCTAAAATGTACAATGTGTCGGGCTTGCAGCCCTTCCTGTTTAGCTACCAAAATCTAGTTTTTCCATTCTGTTCGGGGATCAAACTTTGATACGCGGATAAAAATTGACCAATTAGAACGCATTTTTCAGCAACAGACCTCTTGGGCGCAAGGCCTTCCATAGCGCGAGACCTGGAGCGGCCGCTCGACTCGCTCCACCCTAAAGACGGCCCTGGATTCGCAGATGAGAATCATCTTGTTGCTAATTGGAATCTGTCCAGAATGACCCAAAACAAGAGAAACTGATGCTTTAACTTCAAGTATGGTATTAGGAAAGTAAATGTTGCTTTGCTCCAAAACAGTTACATGGATTTCTTTAATCTTGCGAAATTTTTTTAAGAGCATTCCAAAATATAAATTATGTGAATGATCCTGTTGCAGATTTAATTGGTTCTGGGGAGTATTGTCTAACTCAACAACCATAAAATCTTTGAGAAATAAAACGCCTATGCAGTTTGGAATGAGAATCCAAGATGCAAGGAGTTTACTATTTCCAAAATTTAATGCCTGTATTGAAAATTCTATGGAAAAGTTGATCAAGATCAAACTTATGACGATTTTGCATTGAAGACTTTCATTAATGGCCTGCCATACCAAATGCAGTTATCCGTTGATGAAACCCAGAATTATTGGGACAAGCTTCACCATTCTGTACGGAAGAGGAAATTTTCATTTACTCCAGTACAAGACGTAACTAGAATCTCCAAAGTTCTTTGTACAAACCCCTGCCTAGCCTAAGTCTCCATTTTGTGGATAGTCAACCAAATACTAGTGGCAGAGTTACAAATGTTCCACAGCAAGTAGGATACATTCAAACTTATTTGCTCAAAGCTCTCAAAATTTCCTGAGACCAATGATGAACACTCTACCTGGAAATTATTCTCCTGGGCCTAATTTAATTAATTATTTTCCTAAGTATTAGTTTTCTAATTGCCCTTCCAATTCATATTTTCAAAATCAGACAGAATTTTCGAGAGTCATTGGACCAACGAATTTGGTCAAGTCCACATTTCCATCAATACTTTCAAAGGCAAGCTTTTTCAACTAATAGACCTGCATATCCACACATTACTGCTACTAATACTAATAATAGCTATTTCACAGCTATTACCAAATATCCCATTCCGGGGGAAACGAACTCGATTGACTCAAGACCAAGTCAAAAACCATCCACCCAACACATATTCGCTCACCAAACTGCAAATGAACAATCAACCATTAATGACACCACATTGATGCCACCTACTACCGATTTCATTTTCGAGGGAATCAGTACTATGCACCATAAGATACCAGTTCTTACGAGCAATGTGATCACACTAATTATGATTTTTCTTACGATATTACAAATCAGAATTTCAACCCATTACCCGACAATGACACATATATTCACCAGAGGTAAATAACCCGCCAACTGAAGAACAAATTTTTCCCAAGTGCCTCCGGATTCCAAACCAACATAATATATGTATTTGTAATATACACATATCTACTTTATATTTATATTCCTGATTTAGCTTCATATTTTTTGATTGATACCGGTAGATGCAGAAGTATGGTAGACCCCCATTTAGTTTACAAATTTTTTGAAGATTATAATTCAGGCGAAAATTTCAATATTCAAACCGCTCATGGTATGACGTTTCATAATCAAGTAGCACATATTGGTTTTCCGATAAATATGATGACATAATTGGTGCTGACCTGTTTGAACAGTTACAAGCCAATATTGATTTGAAAAATAAAACGCTAATTAGTCCTATGACTCATATTCCTATTATTTTTGAAAATGAGTCAGATTGTCCGAGGTCACCTAAAAGGTTTCAGAGTTATTCCAGTCTTATGGTGAGGCTCATGTTGTTGCTCTTGATATCACAAAAGCGTTCGATCAGCTGTGGCACGCTGCCCTCTTATGCAAAACTTCCATCCTATGGCCTCCCAGAAAAGCTTTGCAGATGTGTGCCTGACTTTCTCTCTGGCCGTCGTAATTGACGGGTTCTCCTCTTCATCCTACAACGTCAACGCGGGTATTCCCCAACTTTTTAATTCCTAACTATTATAGATTTAGTACATCAAACTAAACCTATTTCAGACTTAATGACTGAATCGACTACATATGCTCCTTCTGACCTTTTATATGGACTTAATCTTCCCAACAAGGAAAATCTTACCGAATTATATGATAAACGACTACAATCATCTGAAATTAATAATACAGAAACTTCTGACTGTTTGATGACTGTCAAATTAGTCAGTAGATAATTTGCCAGTAAATTGTCAGAGCTCGAAATCAAGTACAATCATTATTCGAATGTAAAATTTTTCAGAATGAAGTAGACAATTTTGGGTATGTTCATTTGCTGTAAACCAGAATGATCTACGATTTTTAGTTCAGCTGCCTGAATGTGCCCGAATTTTCATCTAGAGATGAACACATGGGCACTTTCTAAAAAAAATAACAGCACCCAAAAATGTCAAGTAGATTTACTCAGTAAATCCCATTCAATTCTCATATAAAAAGTATAAACATAAATTCGAAGAAATATGATTCCACACATCAAATGACAAGTTGAAGAAGTAAATACATAGTAAGAATTCTGAATAAACGTCTGCAGTGATTATGCATGAGAAATCTACAAAGTATTGTGAATGACTTTTAATAAAACTCAGATAGTATTGTTTTTGTTCCCTTGTCGCCCAGCCTCGAAGTGTATGCACAAACAGTATTTATATATTCTAGCTATGTAAGTCCAGTCCAAAGATGAGAATATTTTCCCTATACAGGGTATTTTCAATTCGACCCTCACCATTGGGATCTTGGAACCGTTAAGGATATGAAGTCGCTTAAATACGGGCAAAGTTGCGTATTGAGATAATCAGCAATATGTCGCTTAGAAAGTTGTGAAATTAAAAGAACTTCCGGAAGGAAGGAAGGAAGAAAAAACGAAATTTCCCAAAATGGTTTTACTTTTCTCCTGACATTATTTATGGTGGGATTTCAAAATAAATTGCACATCAACTCTGCCACATTTTCTCCTCTATAAGGCCCAATTCGTCTCTTGGCCTCCAGCATCAACTTAATTTTTTCTTATAGACGCAATATTGGATTCTTACACACATGAATAGAATGTTTATTCTGATTTAAAAAAATGTATACTTAAAAACTTAAGTTATTCCAGAAATTCCTAGGTAGGCCTTGAAATTATCAGATTTCGTTTGTTTGCATAGCAACAGAGTTTGAAAGACTGTGAAGACCTCTGCTTATTTATGGTTATTACTATTATTACCATCAATAAAATTTTCATTTCGTATTCAGGTTTCACCATATCTTTATATTTCCTTATAATTTTCATCTAACAACAAATGTATGGTCAACTAACGAAGTACATCACTGAATTTAGGGCTGAAAAGTCCATTTAAATGTACAAAATTCCAATATAGTGTCCGTATGAAAAAGCAAAATTGATGATGTCGAAAGAAGAAATGTCGAATTGAAAATTTGACTACGCCATCTTGTAGACGAGAATAAGTAACAATAAGAATATACAATTTATTTTAAAATCCCATGTCAGGAAAAAATAGAGCGATTTTGGGATAAATTTGATGAGCGAAACAAACATCTGATAATTTCAAGGAATACCTACTTTTTTTTGAAGTAACTAAGGTTTCGCAACTTCAATGAATTTTTTGAATCAAAATTAAAAAATCTATTCATCTGTGCAAAAATGCAATATAGCGTCCTTAAGAAATAATAAAGTTGATGCTAAGGACAAGAGATGAACCCGTCATATAGAAATTGTGATTATGCCTTCTTGTAGAGGAGAAAACGTGGCACTGTTAATGTGCAATTTATTTTAAAACACCAATATAAATAGAGTCAGGAAAGAATCAAAAAGATTTTGGAAACATACAGTTTTTCCCTCACTCTCCGGAAGTATGTAGTCTGAATTTCGAAACTTTCTGTCATTTTGTTAACTACCCCATTTAAGAGACTTCGTATCCCTTACAGTTTCCAAGATCCCAATGGTGACTGCCAAATTAGAAACACTGTATATGCAGACTCTCACTAGAAGAAAGAAGTAAAAATACTACAAGGATTTAATAACGTCTTTGAATAATACAGGGTGTTATACACTAAAAAGCTAAAATAGCTGAACATAACTACAATTATCAAGATCTGCTTACATAGCTATAAGTTTCATAGAGTTCAAAACATGGACACAAATAACTAAGATTACGAAGATACATACAAGTAAGACTTAAATCGAGTAATTTCGCATTTTGCAATAGCAACAAAATTTTTCAAAATATTAGTGTTCACAAAAATCGTATTAATTATGGCTCTTGAAAGTTATGTCCTCTATTGTTCGGATTTTTAATACTGTATTCATAATCTTCATTTTGCCATTACCGGGTCAGTAAACAAAATATCGAGCACAAATTACTTTGGCGCTGGCTGATATTTAATATGGAATTTCATTAAAATTTCTTCTGCCACTTGCTCACCCGAAAATGCTACAAAAACTTGTTTCTGTTGAATTGTGGCACTGTTTTCTCTACAAAATTCAGGTTTTTGCATTTCATTCTCTCCTCAATAGATCTTCAAAGTCTTCTCATCTTGGTATATCGCTCAGTTTTTTTTTTATACCGAAGCAGCCGCGCAGGAAACGCCACATGCCAGGAAACCGCGGCTGCTTTGAGGAGCTTAAAGAAACTTTGTTATTCCTATTTTTTAACTGCCTAAAGTTATTAGAACTGGGAAAAGCTCCTCATGTAGATTGTTACACGATCTCGAGACCCTCGGGACAAAGGAGCGGTCTTATCGGCCAGTTCTAGATGTATGAAGTTCGACACGGTTAGGAGGGGAGGCCCAAGTCAGGCAGGCACATCGCGCGGCGACACCATGGAAGAGAGCTCTGAGGAGCAAAGCCCGTTGGCGTAGCTAGATCGCCAACGGCCACTCGGTGTCCCCAGACCGTCCATTAGAGAAGAGTAATCGATCATTAAATGCCTATTGCGAAGCAATTTTAGTCCTAAAGAAAGTTTCGACACACTCTGATACCTGTCACTGGTTGACTGGTGTCCTCTCTCCTCTGATCTGTCAGAAGGTTCTGTACGAACAGCGGATTAGCTGTCGGCAAACAGTCAGAAACTGTACGAACAGGAAACATCTCTCTGATTCTGATTTTGACAGTCACCGACAAGTTACCGACTACTGTACGAACAAACCATACATCAGCTTCGGCCTCTAATGCATTGACAGTGTACGATTTGTAACGGTTTCACCGTCCGATTGTATTTATTAAATCACTTCTCGATTTTCATTTCAGAATCGCAACTCATTAATCCCATTTCTAGCTTATACCATCTCTAGCTTTTTTACTTGGAAACATTCTCGCTTGGAGCGCGCTTGATGCGGAGTTCCTGATCTGCGATCTTCCTCGCGCTTCCTTTTCACTTGAGCCGCCGATCGAACAAGAGCTAAGAATTTTGTTCTCTGTAGCATGAGTTCATATAGCACCATGTGCTAGCGGTTTGTAGAATGTGTGTCCGAATAGGACAAAATGGTGAGTTTTATAATACTATACAGTTTTATTGCTGGATCTGCCTGTAGTTTATAGATAATCGATATTTAAGTGGTTTATTTCTTGTACGATTTTAGAATATCCATCGAACGTCATTTTCGACTACTTCGATCATTCGCCATAACTTTAATCAAATCGAGGTAGAAATCGATCCAGATCGATTTTACCTCTGTGTGCGTATATATATTCATCATAGTTCAGTGAAATTATGAGTACGTTGATTATGAATATTCGATATTTGTGTTTTTATATCAGAAGCATGTGGAGAAATTTTTGATGACCACCATCTTGTTTTACGCTTTTTTTTTGCTATTTCATGATTTTATTTTATGAAAGGCATTTCCAATTTTCGGTTTGATTTTATCAAACTATGTAATGTAATTCTAACCTAGAAAATCGTTGGTTCTCTTTTGAGGCAGACTGAGATTGGAAATGCCTTGGCCATTAGGGCACGTTGCTAATGCACACGGTTCTTTTTCAGATTGGGGCCACCCCCTTTCCCTTTCCCTTTGTCTTTGACTTTGACTTTGCATTGCTTGGCCTATCACTTCACCCATGCATGTGCCTTGGCAGCGCCATCACCTTTAAGTTCAACTTCGCCTACATCTAGTTTTGAAGCCACTAAATGTGAGGTCACCCCTCATAACTGGGACCTCCACTTCAAGCACCTGGCCATCCTCGCTTCAGTCCAGTCAAAATGGACCAGCTTAGCGAAAGATAAGTGTATAGTTTTATAGCAGCGCCAAAGATTTAAAACTTATTTTGTTCTTTAAAATTTCAATTTCAAATGTAATGAAAGTGCTTTTCAAGTTAAATAAAATCTGTTAAATTTTTGTGTTCTGTTTGTTCTTCTATCCTCTAGCCATGCCATGGTCGACACACAGCGACACGCCTGTAGATGTCTTCATGCCACCGACTGAGCTACCGGAAGCTAATGGTAACCACCTTTCTGTTATTGTGCAGAAAAGTTGGAATCTTAATTGCATTCCATCTTTTCTGGACTTTTTGCGGAAAGGAAGCGTTACAGATTCTCCCTTTATTATTAGTTTACCACCAACAATCTTAGCAGGAATGTTTTTTGCTTGTGCAGCTTTGCGGTATTACTGGAGTATTTTATTGGTCTGCCGGTCCTTTTTGCATAGATCTTGCAAAACAAAAACCCTGCTTTTTTATAAATTCCACCAATTTAGAGAGCAGCTCGGTATTACTTAGATCGTTGCCGCTAGTCATTTCTAAAATTAGGGCAGGTACATCAGTCAGGTGTAGAGACAAAAAGTGGAATAGAAAAACAAAATGGCTAAAGACTCAGTGAGCTCTGTGCTACTACATCTTATACTATCAGCGTTTCTGTTTGCTAGGAATTCAACCTTCTGCAGCTTGTATTAGCAAAAAATTACCAACCTTTCTTGCGTCTTTGTACGTATGTTTGTTGTAGCAGTAAGAATTGCTTATATCTTCGCCTATGCACTTGGTCTGGAAGTCTCACTCCACAAGCTTGTTGACTGTACTAATGATCAGCGTTGCGTGAAAATATCACAATTTTTGAGCAAATTTTACGATTCAAAACAACGAAATTCTAACAGAAACATAAAACCTTGACACTAAAATGATAAAGTCACAATAGTACTGATAACGGTAAACATTTTATTGGCGCTGATTCTAAACTCGCGTCTTTGTTTGAAAGTGAAAAACATAAAAGTATAGATTCCTCTGCTCAAGGAAGGATTATTTGGTAAGCTTATACTGGCGCATTCACCCCATTTTGGCGGCCGTTTGGGTACCATTTAAAAAGGTCAATAGGTAGCTGTAATTTCACATACGAAGAATTTTCAACCTTACTAATACAAATAGATGCAGTTCTAAACTCGCGTCCTTTGTGCCCGTTTGTCTTCGGACCCCAACGATTGTCGGCTCATTTTGTACTCGACCGTTTTACCACTGAAGTACCAGATCCAGACATTAAGCTAGAAAATCGGTTGGCCCAGTATCAAAGGATTCAAGCGGCTAACTTCTCTCAATTTCTCTAGCGATTAGGTCGTATCATCAATGTTCATACTGGATCTGACGGCAGAGCTAGAGTTGTAACGTTGAAGACATCTAATGGAGAAGTTCAACAGTTTTGCGAAAATATGCCCATTGCCTACGGATGATGATAAGTTGTGTGTGCAGTTTGTGTTGAAGTTGAGCACTTTAATGGGAGAATATATGTTGAAGCATCCAGTACATTAATTTGAAAACCTGCAGTTGAAGTATTGATTGGAGTCATGGAAATGAGAAGAAAAACTTATCATTGAGTAAGTCATTATTGTCAAGAAGTTTTTGTCGTAACTACATCTATATTTTTGCTAATAAAATGTCCAGCATATTCTAGTCTTCGAATTGCTACCGAAGAAACTGATCGTTGGTTCTACAGCACATCCTAAATATTTTAATAATAATAATCGTCTTTATTCAATCTGTACAATTCAATACAGAAAAAAAGAGTTACAAATGGTGACGAAGTTTAGCCACACACTACTTTTACACTTAGCCACCCATGCAAAAAAAAAAAACAAAAGTTGTAAGGTAGCAGATATGAAAACAAAAAAAAATATATATGTTGCGCAAAAGTTTACTATATACACAGAAAGAAAAGAAAAAAGACAAAGACAAGACAAGAGCAGCATGTTTAAACTATGGATCCCAGCTGATTTGAGATTTTGCAGCTCCCTTGAAGATATTTAGGGACATGTTTTTAAATTCAGGACTCAAAGCATTGTATCAAACTGCAGCACTGCACGTGAAGGAACCCTGACATAAAGCTGTAGAGTGAATAAGAGTAGTTATCGTCTTTGGAAATCTAATATGTCTATTAAGTATATTACACCTAAAAATCAGCTTTTCTCTTAAGTACGCAGGTTTGGACATAAGTACATATTAGTTTAAGAATGAATACAAGGTAATAATATTTGACAATATTTTTTGTTTTCAGCCAGTTTAATTTTATAAGACTACTAGAAACATGGCATTATTTTGCATAATTTGAATCCGATTTCCAGGAATAACATCAAGACACGGATAATATAAAATAACACAGTAGTTGAAAATGGGCATAACCAAAGATGAGCACAATTTCATCCTTAGTTTAAAATTGAAAATTGCTTTATTATTTATATTATATTTATATTTTTGTTAAAAGGTTCTTGTCATGACCGGTGAATCTAAGTTTGAAATCCATTATTTCGCCAAGAATTTGAGCCTCATCAACACGGTACAGTCGTCTTTTCAGATCCAATTTTAACAGCTAGTTGACTTTTGCCTTCTCTTTTACGATTTGAACAAAAATATAAAAGGCTGGATTTCCTAGGATTTATTGACAGGTTGTGGTTATTCGAAAATTCATACACTTTTTGAATACCATGGTTTATTGACACCTGTATCATCAGTATCAAAATAGTGAACAAGTTGGGCATCGTCCGCGAAAGACTGGAGCTCACAGAAACTCAGTCTTATGAAGATTCGCAACATATATAAAAAGCAACAAGAGACCCAGAACAGACCCCTGAGATTGAATTTCTAGAAAACTGGATCTATTGCTACGAGTATCAATGTAATTGGGTCTATGATCTATGCCATAATACTTCAACTTCAGTATTAACAACTCGTGACTTACTATGTCAAATGCCTTGGAGTAATCGATTATTGACTAACTGCTACGCTCATTCTTTTATCAAGTGCTCTAATAATATTATCAACTAAGTTAAGGAAGGAAGCCGTAGTACTGGAAGATTTTCTAAAAGCAGACTGATTAGATGCGATGATATGTTTCTGTACTGCATTAATTGTTTTAACTACTTTCGATTCAAATGGCAATTGCTCGCTTCCACGATTCAAGGAAATAATGGCTTTCAAAGCAACTATTAACAAGGTGGGTGATGTAGTAATAGTAACACGCAGACTAAGCTTAGTCATAGATAAGCTCAACCCATCAGTACCTTTCGCAACCAACTTAAAACCAGAAATTATTACAGCTATTTCATAAGGCTCTAGAAGCCTGGAAGAAAATTTATTATAATGCCTTAAAACGTGATCAGGAGCGTTTGTGGAATCAAAAACTGACATGAAGTAATCAAGAAACGAATCTACAAGATAGTTTGTCTACAAGATAGTTTGGAATACATGGTTCATCAGAAGTCTGTGCTTTTAAATGTTTCAATCCATATTACCATTTCTTCAGAACTCGCCCTTTTTCCAAGTGAGCAAGGTATGCCCATTTTTCTTGTCTAATGCACGACAGTGCAAAGTTTCCAAGTTCCTTGAAAATCCACAATCTTTCTACAGTACTGTCTATCTTTATTCATAATATGTACTCCTTTTTGTCTTTAGAAGCTGTCTTAATGGATATGACAACCACGGCGCTCTCGACTTACTTACGCGTACCGTCCTTATAGGAGAGTGGCGATCGAAGACTTCAATTAGCTTACTACTAGAAAATTGAACTTTTATCATCAATATTCCTCACATTACACAGCACATTAGCTCATTTCAATTAAATTTACAGTAGACAGAAAGTCTACCCAGCAATAAAGTAGAAAAGTCCACGTGTCCCTGTGTTTTAGTAATTCAAAAGCCAATCGTACATACAAACTGCCATAAACTTTATATCAGAGAAAAGCTTGTAAAATAGATTCAAAAGATGTGAAAATATACAGGTTCCATTCGAATTTTTTAGAAATAACTCATTGCGCCTTATCGGCACTGTATCAACTATCCAAGAAACTGAAAAAATTAGTAGATAGGAACAAATATGGGATCATAACATCTTTTGACGAAAAATTTAGTACTATAGCAATAATATTTGCGGAGGTATGAGTTGGCAAAGTTGAGTGTTTTTTTTTTCGATAAATTGTCCAATATTTTCAACAATTTGAAAATAAACCTTTATAGTCTGTCATATTAAATTGCTTCGTTTGCAATCACCTGTAATAAAATGTAGGGCTTTCCACCAGAAAAAATGCATGTTTGTGTTACCACGTATACTAAGTGACATATAAATCCGAACACCCAGTTTAAATGGTTTTATTTTAATAAAAGTTGGTGAATGTATTTATCTTACTGTAAATAACAAGTGAAAAAATTTTCAGCCTTATCAGTTGGACATTCCGGTTTTTATACTGCTTTTTTTTAATTCACTAACGCTCTAAAAATGAATATTTCAGCCGCAGTAAAGAATCAACGTTGGCGGATTTTGGTTCTTGACATCCTTTACGATCGGTTACGATGCCTAGAGTACGGAGACCTGTACGATTTCGTCAACTTAGTGAGTTTGATAGGGGCCGTATAGTAGGACTTCGAGAAGCTGGACTTTCTTTTCGGGCAATTGCAGTTAGAGTGCAAAGAAGTGTAGACTGTTAGGTGTTGTCAGGCATGGCTTCGAGAAGGCCGTACGCAAAGAGCAAGGGGCACTGGACGCCGCCGTAGAACAACAGACCGTGAAGATCGCCGCCTAAGATTATTGGCCTTAAGGGACCGTTTCTCCACTACCAGGTCCATTGCAAATGAATGGTTTGCAGAACACGGAAGACCTATTGGCATGCGAAGTGTTTACCGACGAATGAGAAGTTTTGGCTTGTTTTCATACCGGCCACACTGGGTCCTCCCTTTAACTCGAGAACACTGACGTAATCGCCTTGAGTGGTGCAGACAACGGTCACTCTGGGATCAGGAATGGAACAGTATGTCTTTAGCGACGAGTCTCGATTTTGTTTAGGCATGCACGATGGTCGTGCCAGGGTTAGAAGGCGACGTGGTGAAAGGAGGAATCCACAGTTTTTTGTTGAAAGACATGTTCATCACACTGTTGGAGTTATGGTTTGGGGTGCTATAGCTTATGGTTCCAGGTCACCTTTAATCTTCATCAGAGGTAACATGAACACGTAGCGTTATATCCACGAAGTTCTAGAACCCCATCTTTTACCCTATCTTGACACCCTGGCAGATCCAACTTTCCAACAAGATAATGCCCGACCACATGTTGCAAGAGTCACAATAGACTTCTTTCAACATAATGATGTCACATTGTTACCATGGCCACCAAGATCTCCCGACTTATCCCCAATTGAGCACGTGTGAGATATGATGGGTAGGAGATTGCTCAATTTGCAACGTCCTCCTCAGACTCTAGAAGCACTTCGAGAGGAGTTGGTGGTTGCCTGGAATGAGGACCACCTGATCAGAAGCATGCCTAGGCGCGTTGGAGAATGCGTAGCACATCAGGGTGCATCCACACATTATTAAAGGTCAAAGGGCTTTAAAGCAGTGCAATCATTTTGAAATTTTTATCATTTTCATTATATTATATCATTTCATTTTCATTAAGTACTTATACAAAATTTTATTAAAATAAAACCATTTAAACTGGGTGTTCGGATTTATATGTCACTTAGTATATCTATGAATCATCCTGTCGATTCAAAAATATATGTTCCAAGTTGGGACCATTATGTTTAATACAATTTCTGCATTCAACTTTCACTAATAGCTCACCCTGGATATTTGGTATATTTTTTCTTTTTTGCATAAGTTGAATTGGGTAATTTTATTTATTATCAATTACTAAAGCTCTAGGTATGTGAGGATTCTTCATGGAGTATCCCTATTGTCATAGAAAAAAATCGTGATCTATCCATTCCGAATTATTTGGAAAATATGATTTTGATTCCATATGCCTCTAATAAGCAACACAAATACGGTCTATCAAAAGAAAACATTACAAAGTACCATCTATTACCAAAATCGACCACTGTTAGTTCATATTTGGCAGCCGAGTCACCACCATGGCCGCTAGATGCCGCCGATTCAGGCAGTGATAAGAGTCCTTTTCGTACAGCAATCACCAACCTAAGAGTGACCGTGTCCAAGATACCGCCACCCAAATTCCGTTCACTCTGCTACGCTATTTAGACGGAATTCATATGGCCAGTTCCCAGACAGTGTCAGCGACCACTGTAAGAACAAACCTTACGTCTGCTCGCCATTGAACAAACTAGCAATATAGCTTTGGTTCGTCCACCCACAGATGGTCAATCACGGACAGCTTTTTCGGGCTGACTGCAAACTCATCAGCATGGTCTAGGCTTGGTCTCAGGTAGGACAACGAACGAAAGCTGAGCAACTATCCTCTATCCGCTGTTGCGAAAGACAAGAAACTAAAGACTAAAGGGGAACGTAGTGTATCATTTTTAGTAGATATCCACAGTAAATCAGTGATAACATTTGTCATTCTGAATATAACAGAGAAACAGAAAATAAATATATAGGATTTCAACGTAGAAAATTCAATTTGCAAAATAGATTGCCCTATAGGTAGTAGAATTTGTAATGTAAACTCATTACCTGATTGTAATGTCATTGTATAGCTTTCTTTTCGATGTATCAAAAATAGCGTCAGTCGGCTGCTTGATGAAGTACGGACCGCGAGGTATTCTCTGAGGATCTTCAACGTCCACACCATACTTATAATCTCTTCCTTGACTAACAAGTCGTTGTACTGCCCCAATGTTAGCTTCACAAATATACAATAATAATTCAGCTCCACTCACGGGTTCAAAACTCCACCTCAAAAGCGTTCTGCAAAAGACAGGTATTACTTTTTGATTAAACTTCCTAATTCTTATCATAAAACAGTTGCACCAACAAAAAATTATAAAACATCTTATATCGAGCAAGTGTAAAGATGAGAAGGACGTGCGCAAGGGGAAACCAGCAGCCGGCGCACGCCGAGAGCACGTGAAAGATGCCTTGTCTGGCGCACGGTGAGGCGCAGCGACGACTCGAAACGCACAGGGTCTGGCTGTGGTGGGCCTGACACGACGTTGTGAGATGTAACCAGGAAGAAGGAAATACCAGAAAACGGAATATATCCAGGGAATCATTTCATTTTTATTCTCTATTTCTTTTACTTGAGTAATTGAGATGGCACTTTTGATACAAAATGAGTCTCCAACAATTGGAAAATCCTGAAGTGGGACATCTAATCAAAAATCGTGGTAATATAAAAGGCAAGCAATGCAAACCTTGTTTAAAAAACGTTTTGGAGCAATTAAGTCTGATTTAGTATCAGCCCATACCGAGTGAAATCATTTTGGAAATTAAAAACAGACTCGAAAACTTGACGAAACTACATAGTGAGTTTGATGAAGTTCAAAATGTAATTGAATTAAAGTGTGAGCGCTCTGCACTGGAGAGGGCAGCTGCCCAGGTGATACGTAGTATTGATCTTTCGTGGTGAAAACTATCGAATGGCATGGAAAACACTACTCAGCCGCTATGATAATAAGCCATTACTGATACAGAACCATTTAAAAACACTATTGACCTTAAACTGTATAGCAAATGAGTCAGCAGGAGAACTTCGGAAAATGGTTAACAATATTCTCAAACACTTACAATCCCTAAGCTCGCTAGTCTTCCCAATGAATCATGGGATGTGTTGCTTATATACATGTTTGCCCAAAAAATATACAAATAAAAAACTACTATGGAGTGGGAGGAGAAAAAAGACAAATGTTCATATAACAATCACATGGATGAATAAAGTGTAGCTAGTGATGCCAGTGAAAGTTGGAGCATGCCAATGTTAAATGATTTTTACAGTTCTCAAGACAAGAGGATGATTTGTTAAAAAAAAGCGAATTAAAAGAGCAAAAACAGAAAAGTGAGTAAATCAATCATACTCGGTAACAAATCAGGTCTTTTGTAAAGAAGGCCATTTTATTCAACACTGTAGTGAATTTAATAAACCCTCAGAGGCTAACATATAACATATAAAATGCATAAATTTGTGTTTCAATTATCTAAGAGGGGGACAATTTAAATGTATGTCGTAGTAGTGGTTATAGAAAGTGTAAAAAGAAACAAAACGTCACAAAAATTGTAAAAAGCTCCTTTAGTGCCTTGAAAAGCATATATAGTTACAGACCCATACTTTCTGAATCCGCCAAAGTTAGGTTAACTAATTCGTTGATTCTAAGCAAAGTAGAATATGCTGATTCTGTGTTTGGTCCTTGCCTGATACAAAATGAATCCTACAGGTTGCAAAAGATTCAAAATGCATGTGTCCGCTATGCAGTAGGTGTCCCCCGACGAGAAAGTATATCACCATATTTGACGCGTATTCCATGGTTAACTATGAGAAAAAGGTGGATGGTACATCTGTGCTGTTTGGTGCATTCCGTTCTTTGTAACAAACGCCTACTTAAAAGATAAATTATCTATGCGTAATCAATATCATAATGCCAATCTTAGATTTGTCAATCATACATCGGATATTCCTGCTCACAATACATATAATTTTAAAAAATCGTTTTCTTATATAGGAGTTGCATTGTATAATAAAATACCGCTTTCAGTCAGGCAGCTACCACTTAGTAGATTTAAAGGACAAGTCAAGGAGCTCATATTTAGAGATGGCCTATATATAACTGTAAACAGACTCTTGTTTTTTTTCCTTCTAACACTCTTATAGATTATTAAATTTTATTGTAAAGGTGCTTGTAAGCAATTGGTGCCCTGGTTAGGGAGTAAGAACAGCTGCTAGCTGAATCCTCGCCAGGCAAATAAAATGCATTTTATTATTATCACTGCACTATCATAAACTATACAGGTTGAAACAGTGCAAACCAATAATCATACACCTGAAACGCGGGGCTTCGAAGACACTGTCTGATCTAAAATGTGAGTACAGTTTAGTGGTTTTGTTCACAACAGCATTGGTAGAAATTCTTAATGACAGGGGGGTAACTGTAGTGTGTCGTGCTTTGTTGGACAGTGGCAGCCAAAATCTTTTGATTACTAGTGAGTGTTGTGAAAAAATGGGCATTCAGAAGTCAAACCTACCTTCAGTACGGTTATCCTATCTGAAATATCTGTGCGGTGTTAAACTAAAGTCGTGTCATAGTGATTTTGAGCTACAATTACAGTGTTTAGTGATACCTTACATAAGCGGTACGTGTCCTGTCAATCAAGTGAATACAGCGTCATGGCATATCCCTAAGAATATTCGATTGTCCAGATCTCAAATTTGCAAAACCGGCTATTATTGATCTCCTTATTGGCAGTGCTGTATACTTGAACCTACAGTGCAAAGGACAAATCCGCTTAGGTGCAAATCTGCCAACTCTTCAAAAAATCATAATAGCGATGGGTTGTTGGAGTAGATGTGATGTGTAACAGGGTAGGCTCTGCTTTATCAATGCACTTTACTGGTGGTGTAACATCAGATATAGATACTCAGATTGCCAAATTTTTTGAAATCAATGACGCTCATATACAAGACCCAGTCTGGTCTGATGAGGACAAGCAATGTGAAAAAATATTTAAAGCCACAACTTGCAGGGATGAGAATGGAAGAATCATTGTGCAAATTCCCGTTAAGAAAAACCCCGCTGGGGACTCTTTGGATACAGCGGAAGGGCGCTTCCTATCGTTGGAATGTAAACTACTATCAAAAAAGCCTGCCCTTAAGCAAAAATACACGGACTTTCTCAAGGAATATTGTGATTTTGGGTATACGCAACTGGTGCATAATCCAAATAATGAGAAAAATGCTTATTACTTTCCTCACCATGCAATGACGAACGAAAATAGCCCCACAACTAAGCTACGAGTGGTGCTCGATGGTTCAGTGAATCAGATAGTGGTGTTTCTTGGAACGACATCAGTCCTGTATTACAAGATCTTGTTTTCATATTGCTTAGATTCAGGCAGCATGCAGTAGTAATTGGGGCGGATATTGTGAAGATGTATCGCCAAATATTAATTGAACCTAGCCAACGCAGGTTTAGAGAATCCTGTGGAGGGATGAGCCCACAGAAGAGCTTTGCACCTATGAGTTACAAACTGTAACCTACGGAACGTCCTCACCTGCATTCCTGGCAATCAGATACTTGAAGCAACTCGCATTAGAGAGTGAAACCGCTTCGCAGCAGCATCCGAAGTGATAAATCACGGATGATGTGCTCACAGGAACAAATACCATTGAGGAAGCTATATAATCGTGTACCCAAGTTCAGGAAACACTTCGCATAGCGTGTTTTATGCTTCAGAAGTAGGGTTCAAATAAAACATAAATCCTTCAACATTTTAGTAATTCAACTGGCCCAAATTCTATAACCTTTGGTGAAGCTGACAAAAAGACTTGGTTTATACTGGGCAGGTCAAGAAGATACCTTGATGTTCAATATCAATACCGAATTTTCTAAGAAAGTGACTTAATGGACCATTATCTGAAATAGCCCAAATCTTTGACCTTATAGGGTTGCTTGGGCCATGCGTGATCCTAGCCAAACTTATGATATTATGCAAAATCCAGTAAGATGAATCCCTTCCTGCAGACCTAGATACAAGGAGGAAACGATTTAGAGAGCAGCTCGAACAGGTCAATTATGTGCAAATTCCTCGTCATGTTTTGTGTGATAACCCAACCAGGGTGGAAATGCATGGGTTTGCTGATGCATCATTAGAGGCTTATGGTGCATGCATATAAGTGAGGAGTGAATATGACGTAATGTGTATGTGAGAGTGCTGTGTTCTAAAACTGAAGGTATCACCTCTTAAGACGATCACAGTGCCCAGATTAGAATTGTGTGCGGCTTTACTGTTAGCCAACTTAATACATTGTGTGTTACAAAAGCGGTACATATAGAGTTAGTCAGTGAATAGTCTACCGAAACATTTTTAGCAGCCCAAAGGATCTACAAAAAGAAAATGTAGATCCTTTGGGCTTGAAGTACCACAGCAAGTGGTTATAACCGGCCGCGTGGTGTTGTGGTTAGATGTCTCCTTGAAAATTCGAGGTCTTCTAGCCATTTTATACTACAATGTGTAGGTTGGTTTTTGTTGTGGACTTCGTGTGTTATTTTTTTCTCTCCAATCATTTTCTTTTTGTAGATGCGAGTTTGGATTCAATTTTTTTATAAGCTTTTTTTTTGGTATGAGGTTTGATTCAGATAAAATCATTAGTTATTAATCTTTTAATAGAAAAACACACCAAAATTAAGGGAAAAAAATCACACCATCCATGGAAACAAAAGACAAACAGTGGGCTAGTTCCATGCTGCCACTACAGATTTGACGTAAAAACTAATAACAGTCAGCTTCAAGCGTAATAGAGAAAAACAGCTATAACATCAACATAAATAAACAATTATCACTACTCAAGACCTAATCTACAAAAACTGCTCGAAAATATCTCCACCATGTTGAATACACAGCCGTAGTCTTTGGATAAATGACCTTTGCACATCCCTCAGCATGTGCCCTTATGTTCAGAAAAGCATCCTTAATCCTTTCGTTCATATTTTCCGGGGTAGATGGTGGATATCTATAAACCTCTTGCTTAACGTAGCCCTATAGAAAAAGTCCATCGGTGTCATATCTGGTGATCTAGGAGGCCAAGATATAGGCCCATCACGATCGATCCAAGGATTGTTACTCTAGGTGTCCAAATAGTTACGCACACGATTATGATAATGCGCAGGTGCGCCGTCATGTTGGAAGTACATATGCATCCAACTTTGCAGGTTGACATCCTCCAAAAGCAAAGGCAAATGCTCGATCAAAAAATTTAAGTATTCTTTACCTGTTAATCTGTTGTCGAAAAGGAAAGGCCCGACAACTTCTCTGCCAATAACTCCTCCCAAAACATTCAAGCTCCATCTATCTTGGAAATCTATTTGCCTAACCCAGTAAGGGTTTTCCGTCACATAATAGTGCATGTTCTGCCTGTTGACAACACCTATGCTGTTAAAAGTTGCCTCATCGCTAAAAAGAACCTTATCCATATAGTGTCTTCACTCCCTTTATTTAGCATTATTCTACTAAACTCCATTCGAGTTGCTAAATCCTGAGAACGAAGGCCTTGATGCAAGCATAGGTGATATGGATGGTACCTATGCTTGTGAATAATCCTTTGGACAGAAGTTCTGCATATATCAGTTTCTGCTCCAATTTGTCGTGCACTTAAATGGGGATTTTCCTGCAACTTTAATAGAACCTCCAACTGAGTCGCCTCATTGGTGACACTTGGATTATTTATATATTTTTTACTATATTCCACTGCTAGACTTGATTCAAAACGTTCTCGTAGTGTGGAAAATGTTTCCGGCCTTGGATGTCGCATATTAGGGTACCGTTGCTTATAAATGCGAGATGCTAAGAATTTATTTCTTTGGGTTTCGCCCAAAACGAACAGCATATTCACCATTTCTTCTTTAGAAAAATTCATTTTCAAACACGTTTTTATTATAATGCTCACAAAGCTAATTTTGACAGTTTGTAACTAATCAACAATTTATTTGTTTCCAAAGATGATGCGATATTTTAGGGAATTAAACCGTTCCATAAAAGACGCGCTAATAACCGAAAAAATAGCCGTAAAAACCCTAAAGTGTCTAGTATAAAAAAAGCTTATAATAAATTGAATCCAAACTTGCACGAATATACAGGGTGATGCTCTTGAAATTTTTGAGAAAAACAACAATTTGCCTATTAGACCACCCTATATGAGCAAAAATTAAATTCGAAAAAGTAACAAATAAGATAAAAGTGAGGTGTGTAAGTTTTTTTTATACAAAATTCAGCACTACAAATTTCAAAATGACGGACTGAGGGGTTGCCGAGGTGGGGAGTTTTCCTAGACAAAACACCTTATATCTCAGTAGCTAATTACCAAAACCCCATAGTATGCTATATCAGTTTTCTTCCTTTGAATTGGTTTATCCAACTACGCAACATAATGTGAAATGTTTGAAAAATCACAATTTTGATATGTAGGTCGAAATTGGGACACCATGCATAATGGCCAATATTTTAGAAATGTGCCCTCAAATCTCATGTATAACATCCCATAAACAGATTTTCCAAAAATGTATTTGTTTGTGAGTAATATTCCGTCCACACATGAATGGGCCACTCTGTATATAAATACACCCGAACAAATTAAAAATTATCAAACATTTTCAAGTTATTAAAAAATAGTACTGCATTTTGGGGAAAAAACAGCAGAGTCCCTCCTAACCTCGTTCGTCTGTTTCACGATGACATATGAACGTCGCGAAGGAATGTGGAAGTGTAAAAATCATTGCCTAATTTCATGAATAGAGTATACAAGGGACGTTCGAAACAACTTTTCCTATTTCCCAAAATACTGGATTGGTTTTGTTTTGGAAAAGTGTAGTGGCGACGCGTGACTTTTCCTAAACTGTTACCAAAACCAGATGTGAAAGATCTAATTAAAAAAAGTTTATTTTGAACATACCAAATATAATTCTTTGCTAATTTTAGATATTTTATTTAAACTTTTTATAAAATAAGGTCAACATTGCTCGACTGCGCGTCTGGGACACTTGATATACCTCATCGTCTTATGCTATGACTAATCCAAGCCTTCCGAAAAAACAGTTGTCGTTTTTAGATGTTCGGAAAATTTTTGATCTTTTTTGGCAATTAATGCTAACAATTCTCTGTAATTTCCACTATTGTCAGAGTCATCCCCTTCAAAATGATCCCAAAATGGTAACTCTTGTTTGGAATAAAACATACGGCATCTATAAGAGGGAAAAGCTTGGTTAAAACAACTTTCGATTCTTGTTTTACCAAACTGAATCAAATTGGCTCACATGTAAAGGAGAAATTTCATGTCTCCTCTTTAGAACTCAAAGGGTGGATTTCACAATTTAACAAACCATTATTCTGCACCAATAGGGTACGGGTACCAAACAGTCCGTTAAATATACCCAATCAGCCTCAAGATCTCTCCGTCAAATTTTTGGCAGCAAATAGCATCAAAGTATTCAAAACAAAACACTGTAAAATATGAAATGACAGCTTGCCATTAAAATATTTTCAGTTTATTAAATATTATGAAATTATGTAAAACTGAGCGAAAATTTTTAAAAAATGCTTGATGTCTGAGTAAAATCCATTTTTTTCAGTTTATCTGAAAGTTTCTCCATGTTTATTGCAACTTTTGTAATCCATACGTGATTATAATAACTCAACATCACTTACTGTGTGTTAATAGTTTATCCTGCATTTGCAAACTTGCACTTCCAAACCCTTACATGAAAAAGCCTTTTCACTCAAATTTTGTTAGGTGTTGCGTTTCAACACATTCACTTCTTTCCAGTTCCTCAACGATATTTTAACACCACTGGTCCGAAACTGTTCAAGATTTTCAACATTCACACATACATTTGCAGTAGCAGTTTATTGTTTTGATTTCAGTGTATAATCAGTCGCACCATCGGTGATGGTACATGATACACTCAACATAACCACGTATTTGGGGGTTAATGCAGATTTAACGTGTACATGACAGTGTAATTCTACACAAAAAAATCTTGGAGGGAGCACTTTTTATACGGAAATTTGTTCAACCAAAATTCCATTTTCCACAAATAACACAAAAAGTGATCACAAAACATAGAGTACAGTGACGTTGGAGAAGGAGAACAGACCAAAGATGATCGGAATTGACATTTGAAATTAGTGTCTCATAATGTTAGTGATGGGAGAATACATTTGCGATCAGTGGAATGCATCGTAGTAGTAGTATTAGTAGTTCGCCTTTTTTACAGTTAAACTCTTTTCAAGTGCCGAACGCAACTAGTGATTATGCTGCGCTATCTCCCCAACCAACATACAATGGAAGTAGAAATCTTCCTCTGTAGTCATTTTTTTGTACCGAAGCAGCCGGGTCTGTATGGCAGGCACATCGCGCGGCGGCATCATGGAAGAGAACTCTGAGGAGCAAAGCCCGTTGGTGTAGCGGAAGAAGAGAAGTTGATCGCCGACGGCCCGCCGGTGTGAAAGAGTCCCGAGACTGTTTGTTACAGAAGAGTCATCGATCAGTCGGACAGCCCTTCTCTGGACATCATCAAGCATAAATAATATAGTCGTGTGAGCAATACTCGAGGCTAGGCCTTTTCTGGGCCTTGTATAGAGTGAGGTCATGCGGAAGTACTTCTTAGCCCTAAACAAATATCCTAGCTTTTTCCCAGCAGCTGCCGCTACTGACAAGATGCGTTCGTGCCAGATCAAGTCCTCGGTGATCTGGACTACGATCAGCCGAAATAAACCGCTCGTTGGCAGAACCCGGCCATCTATCGGAACCGTATGAGCGCTAGGACGCTTTTTGTTCGTCAAGGTACAGTAATGTGTTTTGGAAGCATTACACTGCACAAGATTGTTGCGTGCCCAAGGCCAATGCCTTGGGAACACCCGCGTTGACCTTGCGGGATGAAGAACAGATCCCGTCAATTACGATGGTTACCTTGCGGCCAGAGAGAAAGTCAGCCACCCATCTGCAAAGCTTTTCTGGGAGGTCATGGGATGGAAGTTTGCATAAGAGGGCTCACGATAAGACTGGATTAGTTTACTCCACAATTGCGTGACGTAAGCTAGGAGGTCCCCTGTGGATCGCTGGTGTCGGAAACCATACTGCATGTCACTAATCAAGCCGAGACGTTCGAGGTAGTCCAGAAGCTCGCGATTTATGCACCTCTCATCACCTTACTTATAACAGAAAGCAGAGCTATAGGCATGTAGTTGTAAGGGTCAGTTTTAGATCCTTTTTTTGGGATGGGTGGGACATGAACAAATTTACAGTTTTAAGGATTCATAAGATATCTGGAAGAGAAGAACAATCTCCGCTGCACACCTCTTCAGTACAATGGCAGGAATTAATTCCGGACCAGAAGCTTTGTTGGGAGGCGTCCATGGTGGAGTTAGCTACAAAGATCTTGGCAAGCACTTCAGCCTTGGCCTTCGAGTCAGTCACAATCGTTCCATCCTGACACGTAAGTGGTGGAAGGCTACTGTGTGAGAAGTTCTTTTCAATCTGCTTGGCCAGCGTCCAGAAAGACCGGCTGCCATTTGGCTGCGACATCATTCTCAAAGAAATTGTACAAAATCTTCAAATTTGTGAAGTTACCGAGTTTCACTTCATACGTTGTTACCAGACATGCCCAAATCATCAGTTGCTGCCGTGATATTCATCTCGATCACTGCATCCCCACGGCTATGCGACCTGTATGTTAAATTTGTGTTGATAGGGCAGCGGATTATGCTATCAATCATGTCACAGTTTTTGTGCACTGATTCCAAATATATTTACATAAATAGGAGATCTTCCCCATTCCGGATCTAACAATCTACCAAAGATGGTTATAATCATTATACCTAGTAAATTTTCATGAAAAATCCGCTGTACGTAGGAATATCAGAGCTTTCTTATATTTGTTCATCAATTTGATGATACAACACATCTGCCAAAGATGATCATAATCAGGATAGTAAACTATGACGAAGGTCGACTGTATGTCAGAATTTTTAGATACTTCATTTGCAATTTGAAGATACAACAGACCATGATGGTGTTCACACTTTTAAAATATTATTCAAGAAGTGATATCAGTCTAGCTCCAACAATCAGTACTATGTTTGTGTTCCTACATTAAATTCAAAACCAGCAGATGTAAAAGATTCATTTCGCACCCTCCACCACAGGACGTGATCGTCGTTAGACTTGGCAACCCTGCGAGTGACAGATAGATATCCCCGCCAGTCAAAAAGGCAATCAAACAAGAAACATTATGATTTTTTATAATTTTTGAAGTCGAAAGACATTATTTGTGAGAAATTTTTCATAATTTTTTGTCTATGTCCATAGTAATTGCATTATGAATCACGGAGATGTAGGGATTGAAACATCTTACACACTCTGTGCTTTAGGATGGAGAGGACATAATGTTTTTATTGCTTTGAATAAATTCATTAATCCATAAATTAATAAATGATTACTATTATGATGTAAAGGAAGATGAGGAATTCGTTGGAATGTATTTTATATTCTATTTTCTGGCAAAATACAGACAAATCCGCACTATTCAACAGGGATGTAGCTATAATGATAACATATAAACACTCACTATATTGAACTTAAAGAGATTGCCATGCATTAACAAACGTCCAAACCTGCTATTAAATTTAACAGCTAGAAAATCGACCTATTATTTGTCGCATTCCCATTGGCTATGGGGATAACGGATTCTTAAATGTAAATTTATAACAGAAATCAAAATACATGAAAGTTGTCCTGTTTTCTCTGTACAAAAACGTCATGTTGGAATCAGAAAGCGGTCTTGTTTATAGTACAGTCGAATTTTCCCGATTTTATTCAATATTTTAATAGAAATCACTGATTATCAGAGACCTTTGACAGCTTCCGTCAAATTGCATTTCGATAAGGTATTTTCCCAATGGCCCAAGTGACCGTTAAATATTAATGTTGGTGAAATCCACCCCTAGACTATCTAAATCGTTGCCTCCGCTGCTCGTCCACCTATATTTTTATGTAGAAACAGAAGACATGGCCAACAATACAATCTGTTTTCAGTATACCCACTTAATTTAAAATATTGAATCACTTTTTTTTATTCCACTTTAAAATTATCTAAAATAAGTGTTGGTCTTCATTTTCAATTATCTTTTTTGTTCAAATATAAGGAGAATGACTTTTTAAGTGGTTCATCGATTTCGCAGCCCACATAATAGTCGCAGCGGCCCACGCACTCTGGCGATTGCGATCAGACACGAGCCGGTTCCGACGGTCCTCGACAGACTATCAAGTGTATCCATAAACGAAAATGGTAACAGCCGACAACCAAGTCGAGGCGAGTCAGCTTCATCGCGTTCGTAAAATCTAGACAGAATAGGACGCATCATTTTCTTGTGGCTAATTTGCTATTTACTGAAGTACTATTACATATTGCTGTTGGTAAACATATAAATGAAATTATTTCACAGTACTTAGTCATAAAATATTTATTTTCAAGGTTTTTTACTGTTACCAATGGTAACAATGGTTACATGGACGCTTCGCTACTGGAAAAGTGTAATTTATATGAGCATAAAATAGTAATGATACACCAGAAAAGATGGGTTGTGTGAAGATTTATTAATATTTATTATTATTATGAGACATTTTCAAATTCCGTCATTTTACAGGATATATAATGGAAATTTGTTCTAATTTTGGGTGGATGTTAGACTAACTGGAATATCAGTGATGTCATGAAAATGTGGGACATTTGTAAAAATAGACGTTTTGAGAGTTGTTGTTCCTTGTCAAGAACCCTAATATTGCCATAACTCATGAAACGACCTGTGGTGTTAACATGTTATGCCAAAGCGCATCTCTCTGGATGTAATCTGGCGTTACTTTTGTGTGAGGTTATCCTGTCTTTTAGTAATCTCGATGTTTGGCCTATGTAAACTAAATTGCAGTTGTTACAATTAATGCAAAAAGACAGTGTTAGTTGAATCAAGCAGCGAAACCCTATCCTTCATTTTGGAAAACACACTGTTGACTGTGAGAACTGATTTACAAGCAAAACGACAATTTAAGGAATTATACAGCCTGATCAGTTTAGGAGTTAATTCTTTAATGTATCGCAAGACAACTTAATTAACTCGAAGCATAATCCATAATGTTAACATTATATACATATATATACAGGGTTTGTCCGGAAAGTAATAGGACTGTGTCGATTAAAAAAAAAAATATTGAGCCAATAGTTACAATTCTTTAAAAACTTTCAAAATAGGCTCCTTATGCGTCGATGCAGCGCTGCCAGCGCGATTTCCAAGCATTGTAGGCGTCACGGAAGGCATTCTCCGGAATAGCCTTGAGAGCCGCGGTGCATGCTGCTTGGATCCCCTCTGTCGTCTCAAAATGCTTGCCTTTCATCGGCCTTTTCAGGCAAGGAAACAAAAAAAGTCCGGGGGGCACATCTGGGCTGTAGGGTGGCTGCGGAAGCGTTGGGATGCCGGCCTTGGTCAGGTAGCTGTTCACAAGAAAGGCGGTGTGAGCCGGAGCGTTGTAGTGGTGCAACTTCCAGTCGGCTGCGATGTCTTGTCGGACCCGACTGACCCTTCGTTTGAGTCTCCTTAGCACTTCCACGTAAAACTTGGCGTTGACGGTTTGTCCAGGAGGAACAAATTCATGGTGGACGATGCCTTTGATGTCAAAAAAGACAATGAGCAACGTTTTCACTTTGGATTTGCATTTTCGGCTTGCACCACTCACAGAAACACTTCGCGCGAAAATGCCGGTCCTGACTCTCCAAGTGCTCGGAGACAACTGACCAGCCGCTCATTCGTTAGCTAGGAACGCCCTCTACCGAATCCAGTCGGTGCGCGCACGCTCCGAAGTACAGTCATGGCGGAAGAAAATGAGTCCTATTACTTTCCGGACAAACCCTGTATATATATATATATATATAACTTAAAACTCAAGCTTCCGGTTGTCTATACCATCATCATCAGGAGATAAGCTTTAGAAAATGGCAACAATAAAAAATTAAGGGACGTTTCATTACTTACTAAGTCGGCGAGGTTGTTCCTGAATTGTTCTTAGAAGAAGAAAGTAGTAAAACGATCAAACACTGGAAAAAGTACTAATAATTCACTGGAAAATCATAGCTATGCTTTTCAAAAAACCACTATCAGATCTAAGAGAATTGAAGATTAATTAATTATTGAAATCCTTTTTGAAATCACATCTTTCCTAGAGCCCCAACATCTTAAAGACGTGCTCAGCAGGCCGACAGTGACGTGTCAAGTTGACATTATTGATGTGAGATTGATTGAAAACCTCCTCGTTACATGTATTGCCTACCTGATAGGGATTACGTGTGGTATTAATAGGAGCGTTTGTTAGAGTACCAGATGTTAAACAAAAATTATTTTCAAAATTAGTAAATGTTATGGAAAACATGTATTTTAAATGTCATCCATCAGCCGTGTTAGGTAACGCGAAATAATTCTAAACTTGAGGATGAAATAAAAATAGGGGAGACATTTTTTAGAAAGTTGAACTATGTGATTATTATAATTATTGAGATAGATCAATATTGGGAGAGATATGACATTTTTCCAATTTTTCGCAGTTCAACAAATATGAATAAATGACGCTAAGCTGATTGACATCTGCCATACAATTGTGTCATAAAAGCGTGAGACATTTCTAGAAACTCTGTCAAGGACCTTAATGCTATCTAAAGCACATCTTTCAGGATGCAATCTGGAATCACTTTTATGTGAGGTTATTCTACCTTTTAACGATCTAGAAGTTTGACCTATACATGTAAGATTACAGTTATTACAATTGATGGAATAGACAATATTGGATAAACTAAACAACGGAACTTATCTTTCATTTTGGAAAAAACACTTAACTGTGGGAGCTTATTTGTAAGCAATACGGCAATTTACAATGTTGCAAAGTCTAGACAGTTTCGGAGTTAGGTTCTTGATATATGGCAGGACTGCAAAATTGATTCTGGAATCTGAGGGAACATCAGACTTTCTAGTATAAAGTGTGTTTCTTAGATTTCTTAAAAGAATTTCCCACTCTCGATCTCTGTAGTAACAATTTGCAAGTGCTACTTGCCAAGCGCAAAGTCATTAGTAGCTGTCTCAAAACTTTCCCACACAAAACGGCATCTTTTTTAATGTTAGATGGGAATCGCGTCCTCCTATAAACCGAAAAGTTATCTACTTACAATGCTTTCCTACTACGAGACTCATTTCATAAACCATAAATACATCTTACAGTTCACCCCGACGTCTTTACCGCGACTTACGTGCATCGCGTGACGCCGCTTGAGTAAATGAAATGAAATGTTTATTATTCTTGGCCCTAAAGCTACTTCCTATAGTTTATAATAGTGTCTTACTCAAGTAAAAAACAAAAAAAAATAGTGATCCTAAATTCTTCTAAAATCACAGTAAATGCAACCACAGCAAATGCTAGATAATAGCATACAATTATTATCTTAACACAGAAAGTACATATCTTATGCCATTTTATCTAGGTACAATTGCTTAACCTTACGATTAAATATATTTACAGACGTCGCTTCACTCATTCCTGTCCATTAAAAAGTCTCAAACCATCACTAAAAAGACATTTTTGCATATGGGATGTTCAAGCGGATTCTATGTCAAAAGTGTTACGTGACCTAATATTATATACATGCCTTTCGGCACGGGTAGTATGTAAAAACCTATAAAACGTCAATTTGAGACTGCCCGCAATGAACTTGTGAAGCTTGATGGGAAAACTTGTCCCATGTAGTGACAGATATGGTGTAAAAAGAACTTTATTTGGTTTTTAGTAATGGATACCGCATACTGTTAACTTTGAGAGTAAACGCAAATTTATGTCAATCCGAAAGTTTTTCTCGAATTAGATAGATTAGATAGATACACATTTATTGCAAGGCGGCGATAAAGTTTATGTGTGGATTTATCATGAGTGGAAGGCAGTACGTGCCTGCCTTACTGGTTTATTATTAGCAACCTAATGTGGGAAAACTTGGTCATTCCGAGGAATTACTTCATGCGTGTTTTTTATTATCGTTTGAGGATCTTGCCTCATAAATACAGATAATGTAGATAGCTTTGAAAATGCAAGTCATGCAAAGTTTGGAGGAAAAAATTTCATGTGATATCTGAAGAGTAATGGTTCAAGCGATAAGGCTCAGGGAATGAAATTGCCTAGAAGGTAGCACTTGTTAATGGAGTAAGTGTTTCAGAGGGTTATTTTTCATGTAAGATCAGAGCCGTAGTCTTGAGACTGCAAGTACTGACTTTGCATCTAGATGGTAGCACCTTCCCATTTGGGTTACTATCTTATAAAAACCCTAGAAATTATGGTTTACAATGTTTTTACTGTGAGCTATAAACTGTTTTCTTTACCGTAGGCAGATGATTATCAAAAAAGCAAAGTGAAGTGTGAGAAATTTAAGATATACGATCCAGCGAGAAAACTTTGTGACTTGTGCATAATAGATAGGAACTACTTTTGTCAACTTTTCATATGAGGGTGATTTCCTTCTAACATTCAAGAGGTACCTATTTGCGAGAGAATTTTGAATGTTTGTGTGGAACAAAACCCACAGGTATACTGTGATGACTTGCAGTTTCAAAGCTACCTATATTATCCGTATTTCTGAGGCAATATCCTCAAACGATAATAAAATTCACGAATGAGGTCATTGCTCGGATTACGCTTTCCCACATTAAGTTGCTAATAATAAACCAGTAAGGCAGGCACGTACTATATATATATATATATATATATAGGTGAAAAATTAAAGCTTCCGCCTTTTGTTGGGTACTTCGACAAAATTTAAGCAAAGAGGACTCTTTATACTTTTTTTAATTCTCTCTAGCTTTCAATGGACTTTGCCATCATCATCAGGAGCTGCAATTACAATGATAACAGTAGCAACAAAAGTGTAAAATGAATTTAAATTGACTCAACTTACAGTAGTATGTGAGGATGTTGCTAATTGTTGTTTACGTATAGGATTTTAATTTTTCACCTAACTGGTCTAGACGACAATGACCACGTCTCAAGTTATATATATATACCTCCCACTCATGATAAGCCCACACATAAACTTTCTCGCCGCCTTAGAATAAATTTGTATCTACCTAATTCAAAGACAACTTTCGGATTGCCATAAATTTGCGTTTACTTTCAAAGTACCAATATGCGGAATCCATTACTAAAAACCAAAAGTACTTTTTACACAATATCTCTGGCTACAGGAACGATCACAGTGTAAAGCATCTCACTTAAGGTCAATAACTTAAGGCTTTCATCTTACTGTGGTACCATTCAGCCTCATACCGTTTCTGACTTTGTTTCATCTAATAATCTAACAATCTACTTGACGTCATTTATTGTTGTATGTTGGAGTGTTTCACTCTCTCTGCCACCTTTTTTCGTCTGTCTCACATTGAGCACCGATGCACCTATTTCTTGTAAATTTATTTTTTGCCTAAGTCTCCCACGGGTATTGGCGGAGGAGTTTTCACCCCGGTCTCTTTTAATTATAAGGATGTTCTTGTTTAGACATTTGTTGTACAGTTGTCCTGGGTCGGTGGTGACAGTTATATCAACCTTATATCATATTACAGTTATGTCACGTTAGGATTATGGTTGTGCATATTTGTATTGTGTGGTGACTAGAAAGCATTAAAATTTCAAGTGATTGTAGCTCCTCTAGTATTTTTATTACCAGCACCCTTCACATAAGTTTCTCAATTTTCAGACAAAGTAGCACACTTTTTGTTGCAACGAGCTTCATTTCCTATATTTACTCATTTAAGTAAGGTAATTTCGATGAAGGCTTGTAGTCACCCACTAAAAATCCCCGTTTCTACGAATCTTGTGGTATTTAAATTGTAATTTCTGGAAAACTCCAGATAACTCAAACGGATAATCCAAAACCGTAAAAATATACAGGGCACTTTTCGAGAAAAAGTACACTTTGTGTTTATAAACACCCATATGAAGCTCATTTCAACGAAAAGTTTATTACTCTATCTGCAAAAGTGACAAAGTTACAAGTTGTCAAGGTCGAGCGGTTTTTCGGACAAAATATCCCGTAGCTGCATAAGAGGCGACTCAAACCTTATAGCATGGTATTATAAGAAACTTCAGTTGAAAAAGCGTTTCACGGTATACTCACTATACAGGCCTATAGCTCTGCTTTCTGTTATAAGTAAAATAATGGAGAGGTGCATAAATCGCGAGCTTCTGGACTACCTCGAACGACACAGCTTGATTAGCGACAGTCAGTATGTTTTCCGGCACCAGCGATCCACAGGAGATCTCCTAGCTTACGTCAATTGTGGAGTAAGCTCATCCAGTCTTATGGTGAGGCTCATGTCGCTGCTCTTGACATCACGAAATCGTTCGATCAGCTGTGGCATGCTGTCCTCTTAAGCAAATTTCCATCCTGTGGCCTCCCAGAAAACCTTTGCAGATGGGTGGCTAACTTTATCTCTGGCCGCAAGATATCCGTCGTAATTGACGGGATCGGTCTTGGCTCCGACACTTGTTCCTCTTACATATCAACGACTTCCTTTCGTACACGATCAACCCAATCCACAGCTTCGCTGATCACAGCACTCTACATGCAGGAATTCAGAGAGACTCTGTCGCTGAGCCGGAAAAAAGAAGACTAGCGACGACTTCCTCTCTGACGAGAGACCTGGAGATTATCACTGCTTGGGGACGCAACAGTCTTGTACAATTTAAAGCCAGGTACAGATATATAACAGCACCGCGAACCGAACCACGCGATGAACTGCGCCGCGCTAGTGTAGACGGTGAAAAGAACGCCGTCGCGAACCTAATTAGCGTTGCAGCTCGCCGTTCAGCCCGATCCAGGCTCTGTCGGTTTTTCAGCGCAACATCAAAGGAACGGCTGGCGACGAAGTTTCACATGTTTGGACACACATACCGATGCGGCGAGCACCAGTGTGTTATTTTGTAATGTAAACTAATTATTTTTTTTACTTGTATAATTACATTTAAAATATCGATCAATGCCCCACAAACTTCTGGAATGATGTAGCTGATCGATTGCTTTGAAATTCGAAGCATGTATTGCAAACTACTGTGTAAATCACCGGTCACTAAAAATCGCACCGTGACTGCAAGTCTTTCTTGTACTGTGATGGTAGCTCTCCATTTTGTATCTTGTCGACGTATTTTTGGTCCAATCAACGTGACAAGATATTCAAAGTCTATCGGAGACATCCTTGTTGTACTGTCCACTTACTTGTTAAAATTTCAATTCCGCTAAGATTTTGTTGCAACCGTGTGCTGATCTATTGGTATATAACTTCGTTTGCCACCATCGTCTCGGACGTCGTCATCGCTTGTTTTTGGATAATTCGGAGCGAATTGAATATAAATATATGCAGCTGCTGCTACTTCTATATTCATTTCCACTAGTATTAGTCTGCCACTGAACGACAAACATCAAAATTGGATGGTCATTTTGTTGCGCGATGTGGTTTCACGACTTCGTTCGGTTTGTGGTGATGTTCGTTGCAATGTTGTTCGTCAAAATGCGCGCACTGCGGTTCGTCGCGTGGATCGGTTCGCGGTGTTGTTACATATCTGTACATGGCTTAATGCTTCCAAAACACAGTACTGTACCTTGTCGAACAAAAAGTATCCTAGCGCTCATCCGGTGTCGATGGATGGCAGAGTTCTGCCAAAGAGCGATTCATTTCTGAGTCCAGATCACCGAGGACCTGACTTGGCACGAACACATCTCGTCAATAACGGCAGCTGCTGGGAATAAACTAGGCTATTTGTTTAGGGCTGAGTACTTTTCTCACTCTATACCAGGCCCAGATAAGGTGTAGCCTAGAGTATTGCTAACACGTTTGGGGTGCTGCCGCCCCGACTACATTATTTATGCTAGATGCTGTCCAGGGGAGGGCTGTCCGACTGATCGATGACTCTTCTCTAACAGACAGTCTCGGAAACCCTGTCGCACCGGCTGGGCGACGGCGATCTAGCTCTCTTCTACCGCTACACTAACGAGCTTTGCTCCTCAGAGCTCTCTGCCATGATGCCGCTACGCGATGTGCCTGCCAGACAGACCCGCATGACTTTGGCCTCGCATCCTACTGGTGTCGAACTTCGTACATCCAGATCTGGCCGATACGACCGCTCCTTTGTCCCTAGGGTGTCGAGATTGTGGAACAATCTACAAGAGGAAACTTTTCCCAGTTCTACTAACCTTATGCAGTTCAAAAATGGGAATAACAACATTTCCTCGGGATCATCGATTACACACTAAAAATTCACTTTGTATGGGCTAGCAATGTATATTTTACCTTGAGAAGTTGTACGCTAAGTAGTCTTTTCCATAAGGTAAATCAACTGCTAATATTGAGTTTTCAGCAGATACGAATTGAGTACCATCAGGGTTGGTATAGTAGCTTGCCGACTGTTGATGCGCTCCTGAAAGTATAAGAAATTCATACATACTGTAGGCTAATCAATGAAATGTTCTAGATTGACGGTGACTATAAAAGTTTTCCTCTAATTAAAAGAAGATGCTATTATTTCAGTACATTTCTTACCATTAGTATTTTACTACTGATTTATTATACAGATATTTTACTATCAAATGCATAGAATAATTTTAATAGAGTTATAAAGGATACTACTGCACTTAGAAAATTTAATATTTTTATCGGATACTCTTAGATTATTTACTTACCAATGTACCAACGCCTGTGTTGGGGATCCAGTTTATTCAACTGATTGATAAGAAAACCATGTTCTTCTGTGCTACCTATAGACACCAAATCAGATCCTCCGGTTTCGGGCGAATATGCCTTAAAGTTTGACAAAATGGGTGAACACATATGAACTGACAAAGCGTTCATTATACATCGTAAATCATATATGTAGTAAGTTTACAAAGAGTATAGCTGGATAAGCATGGGTCAGATGCCCCTCAAGAAAGATGGGTTGATATTTTTACCATAAAATCAGCTTCTCCAGAGAAATATTTCCCTAAGTTATCACACGTCTAAGCTCGTTAGTTTACGGAAGAAGTATTAAACAAGCCACTTTTAAGTTTTCAAAGTGATTTATATATCAAAATATCGTAAATTAAAAATTTTCAAAAATTAAAATGTCACTATCAATTTCTTTTGTGAATTACCCTTACTATGCTCTACATAATATGGACAAGCAAATAATAATTAATAATAATAAACGTTTTTATTGAGTTCAAAGTTTCGCTTGAAGCTATTCTTCCACTTAACCCTTGAAAATAAAATAATTATAAACATGTAAAAGTGATATACCTAAGTATATAATATTGTAGTCACAGCAAATAATGAAAATTCAACTATGCATATGAACGTACACCGGAAAGGAAATATTCTGCGAAGTGGGGGTCAAACTATGCTGGTTCACAATATTTTTCTAAAATATATTGATTTGTTTTTTGAATGCATTGTAATTTAGTGATTTGAATGCCTGAGTTACGTCATTATATAATAAAGTGTAACGGCGTTATATGTGAAGCACTTATGAAAAAATTAGGATTTAGACGGATCAGCTTGTTCTTTAAAATCGAGAGAATCGAAGAAAGCAAGAGCGTATGCGTGTAAATTAATAGGTGTAACTCATATAGTTTTCTCACCTTCAACCATACCAAGTCTCCCAAAGAACCGCTTATATGGTCATATTTTCTCAAATTATTTCGGTTTGATAATCGAGAATTTGCTTATTCAGATATAACTGACGTAAGATCGAAAATCATTTTTTAATAATATTTGTTTACATGAACTTGAGACACTCATAAAAAAGAATTTCCAATTTTCTGACTGATTCACCAACTTAGGTAGCAGCACCATCTAAACTAACATTGAAGTTGTTTTAACATGATTTCTGAAAGGCTTAGGCGAAAAAATAATCACTTTTGATTTTGAATGATTTAGTTGGAGGTTATGATTTTTGCATATTCATTTGATTGACATTGTCTTGAAAAATTACACAGAAGCAGCAAGATTGTTTCGTCACGATGTAATAGCGAAAATTTTAACAATCAATGTTCAATTTTTTAATCCGTTGTGAGCGATAGGCATTTCTGCTTATTGGCTTCGTCAGGCCTAAAATGAATGCACATATGCAACTACAAAAGTAGATAAACCTGCCCATACATCTGGATACTGGTGTAACCTGAGGAAACGAAGATGGAGAGGTAAAGAAAATGACACACGAAGTCACAAACAAGAGCCAACCTACATTATTGTAATATAAAATAACTAGAAGGCCTCAAATTTTCAAGGCGACATCTAACTTGTGGTTGTCCACGCGACCGGTTATAGTGACTTGCTGGAGTTCTCCATTCCCAACTGATCTACAAAGAGAAAAGGATCATGCAGAAAAAGGTATATAATAATTAGAAAAATAATGTGCAAATTTCTCAAAAAGAAGGAAAGTGAATTCGAGCAGAAAATAGGATGGGTAACCCGAACGATATGTATTTCTGCTTGTTGACTTATTAGGCTCGAAATAAATACACATATGCAACTACAAAAGTAGAAACACATGCCCATACATCCGGATACGAGTGTAACCTGAGGAAACAAAGATGGAGAGGGAAAGAAAATGACACACGAAGTCACAAACAAGAGCCAACCTACACATTCTGGTATAAAATGGCTAGAAGATCTCGAATTTTCAAGGAGACATCTAACCACAACCAGCGTTAGTTTTAGTACAGAACGTAATAGAAAAGTTTTGGAAGCTATTTTGAAAAAATTATTTTTAGTAAATCATATTGTTGATGTAAAATTAAGAGTCACCACTTGGCAAAATTGGTTGATGTAATCAAAGACCTGTAATGGAGAAAAAATGGGAAAATATTATTTTATTGGAAAACCTGTTGGTTTTACGTATTGTAACTGTTTTATCTGTTAGTGTGACGAACCAATATTGGGAGAAATGTGTAATCGCAATTTTCGCAATATTGTTCATACATCTGTCAGTCATGAAGTTGTGTGACATTTCTAAGAGTAAGGGTTTAGAGAGATGTTCTTCCTTATCAAGGACCTTGATATTGTTATAGCACATCGAGTGACCTATTGTGTTTACATGTGACGCCAAAGCACATCTTTCTGGATGCAATCTGGAATCACTCCTGTGGGATGTTATGTTATGTTCTGGATCATTTCGAGCCTGATGACACCAACTAGCCGAAATACGTATCGCTCGGGCTACTTATTCTATTTTCTGCTCGAAGCCACTTTCCTTCTTTTTGCGGAGTTTGCCCATTATTTTCCTACTTTTTGTTATATACTTTTATTCGCATGATCATTTTCTCTTTGTAGATTCTTTGGGCTTGAAGAATCACAGCAAGTGGCTATAACCGGCCGTGTGGTTGTGGTTAGATGTCCTCTTGAAAATTCGAGGTCTTGTAGCCATTTTATACTACAATGTGTAGGTTGGCTCTTGTTGTAGACTTCGTGTGTCATTTTTTCCATCTCCATCGTCGTTTCCTCAGGTTACACCCGTATCCGGATGTGTGGGCATGTAAATCTACTTTTGTAGTTGCATATGTACATTCATTTCGGGCCTAATGAAGCCAACCAACCGAAATACGTGTCGCTCGGGTTACCTATCCTATTTTCTGCTCGAATTTACTTTCCTCCTTTTTGCGGATTTTTTCCTACTTTTTGTTATTAAATACACACATATATATACCTACTTTTATTATAATATATATACGTAGTCATGCCATAAGTTCTGTCCCTCGTTTTCAAACAAGTGTAGACCTGTTAATACTTGTCCGATTGTTTACATTGTGGTGTCAGTTGATTAAGCGCTTTTCGGGTAATTACATATACCTGTTTGTATTGATCTCTCGAAGCATAACGATGGAGTGGGGCAAGGCAGAGAACCGTATTGCAGTGATAGCTTTACATAAGTGTAATCACAGTGCTAGTCAGATTTTTGAACTCTTACGCGGCCTTCAAATATCGCGTAAATTTGTGTCTAGGACCATTCAGCGGTACAATGAGACTTCCTCTGTTGATGACAGGCCAAGAAGCGGAAGACCTCGTCAAGTAAGGACTCCAGCAGCCATCAAAGCCGTAAAAGCCAGGATTCAAAGGAATCCACTCCGGAAGCAGAAGATCCTATCCAGGGAAATGAAGATTCCTGTCCGGACGATGTCGCGCATCATTAAACAAGACCTAGGGCTAGGGGCTTACCGGAGACGTACGGGCCAGCGACTTACGGCCACCTTGCGACACATCAGGGCGACAAGATCCAAGAAGCTCTTGGAGAGGTACGCAGCTGGGGGATTCCGAAAGATTTTGTTCACGGATGAGAAAATCTTCACCATAGAAGAAAAATTCAACCGACAAAATGACAAAGTGTATGCAAGGAGTTCACAGGAAGCTTCGGAGATCATTCCGAGAGTTGAGAGAGGCCACCACCCTGCGTCAGTCATGGTTTGGTGGGGGGTGTCCTACGAAGGGGTCACTCAGCTCCATTTCTGTAAACAGGGCGTGAAAACAAAAGCGGCAAACTATCAGAGCGACATACTGGATCCTATCGTCAAGCCTTTAAGTGGTACATTGTTTGCCAACCAACACTGGGTCTACCAGCAGGATTCCGCCCCCGCTCACAAGGCTAAGAGTACGCAGCGCTGGCTGGAAAGCAATGTGCCAGAGTTCATTGCTGCGGAAGATTGGCCCTCAGGGAGTCCGGACCTCAATCCTTTAGACTACAAGTTGTGGGACCTGCTAGAGCAGTTGGCCTGCTCCAAAGCCCACCGTAATATCGAGTCCCTGAAAGCGGATTTGATCCGATCAGCGGCAGCTATTCCTTTGGAAGCTGTGCGTGCAGTGATAGATGAGTGGCCCGCGAGATTGAAGCAGTGTGTAAAGGCCAAGGGGGGACATTTTGAATAAAACTGTTTGATTATGAATTCTAAAAATGTTGTCGAATAAATAATATCTTTCATATAAATATATCTTATCTTGTTTCATTTTTATCATGAGATTATCATGGGACAGAACTTATGGCACGACTACGTATATATATATATATAACTTGACCCGTGGTCATTGTCGTCTAGACCAGTTAGGTGAAAGATAAAGTTTCCGCCTTTAGTTGGGTACTTCGACAAAATTCAAGCAATGAGGACTCTTTATACTTTATTAGTCTCTAGCTTTCAATGGACTTTGCCATCATCATCAGGAGCTGCAATAACATGAAGAAATAGCAACTAATGTGCAAAATTATTTTAAGTTACTTACAATAGTATATGAGATTATTTCTAAATGTGTGCTATGTCGCCAAATCACTTCAGATGGTGTGATTTATCAAGATATGTTAAATAACTTGTCAACAGACCAGAGGCAGTTGAACAAACTATATTGTTAATGAGATGGACAATTGAATTTAACAATTAACAATTATTATTTTATAACCCAAGAACAAAAAAGAACTTTGCTTACTTATAACTCAGTCCCTCCTAAATTCTATGCACTTCCAAAAATACTATACTCTCAGTAACCCCTATAGTTGCCAATACCACCTGATCACATTATCGCCAGTCTTGATGAGGTGTCGCTATTCAGTAATATCTATTTGGATGTATGTACTAGAACTATAAATAAGCATTGGGATGAGATAAGTCAACACTGCAACATATCTCTAGAATCTTTCACCAACATTATAACATTTTTCTTTCATAATAACTACTTCTCTTTCAACAACAAAATATATTCTCAGACACATGGTTGTCCTATGGGATCTGTTCTATCACCAATTTTGACAGAATACGTTATGGATGATCTGCTTGATACTGTTATTCCGACACTACCCTATAACCTCTTCTTCATAAAAAAATAAGTAGATTACATTATTTTGTAATAGCCAGAGGTTTGGATGGTATTGTCGAAGATTTCAACAGCTATGACCCCTACATCCAATTTACCATTGAAAAAGAAGATGAGAACCTGACTTTTCTAGACACAAGACTCATCCGCACCAACAATAATAGTTTATTGATAGACTGGTACCAGAAACCCATGGATTCAGGTCGTTTCCTCAATTTCAGGTCATACCATAAACTAAGGATTAAAATCAACTTGGTGAAGCAGATGACAACAAGGGTAATTAGCATCTCTGACAATACTTTCCACGTTTCAAATTTACGGAAGCTTTCAAAACTGTTCATCAACAATGGTTATCCGAACTGTTTGATTAACAAGATCTTGTTCAGCTCTCCTTCCAGTATTTTACCAAATACTAATAATCCAAATAATATTCTCACAACTCCTAATAATGGAACTGATATAATTCCCAACAACAACACCAATTACAATAACAATATCCCATCCCTAATTCCAGATCTGGTTTTGCTGTCCTACCCTATATCAAGGAACTGACCCCTAAGCTGATCAGACTATGTAGCTCGTTGAACTGTCGAATTGATTGCAAATCCGTCCTCACTATAAACAGTATTTTTTCAAAGATGAAAGACAGAGTCCCGTTGCTTAGCTTAACCAGCACAGTTTACTCCATCAATTGTAATAATTGCAACCAAATATACATAGGTCAGACTTCCAGATCTCTAAATGGAAGGATTATATCACACAAAAGTGATTCTAGGCTTCATCCCGAGAGATCTGCTCTGGCTTCTCATGTCAACAGGGCACTCTATGAACTACACAAGTATCAAATTTCTTGATAAAGAAAAACACCTATCCAAACGTTAATTCCTGGAAATGTCCCACATTTTCATTAATAACAACTGTATGAATAAGAAGACAGAGGTTAAGCAACTAAGCGTCATTTACTCATATTTGCGAAAAGTTGGAGCACTTAAACATCTCCCCAAATTTAACAATATAGTTTGTTCAACTGCCTCTGGTCTGTTGACAAGTTTTTATTTAACATATCTTGATAAATCACACCATCTGAAGTGATTTGGCAACATAGCACACATTTTTACAAATGTTCGTTCCATCCTTCGACACTGACGCCACCAGCCTTCTGTCATCTGTCAAATGTTTCGTCCTACTTATGATCCTGTGCCACTCCATTTTGTGCAGCATCAGGTTGTTTCAGGATGTAACATGCAATAATTTTAACTTTCGTACCAAATATTTTAATCCGTTTTGATGTGTTTCTGACATATAGCTGTGTGTATTTTACACTAATTTTAACGAATATACCATGTATCCAGATTTCACCAGGTTACTAAATGTTTCCCTCAACTTAGCCTTTAATAACATTTAGCAACAATCTCACATACTATTGTTTTGAAATCATTTTGCACAATAGTTGCTATTTCTTCTTAATGTTATCGCAGCTCCTGATGATGATTGCAAAGACCATTGAAAGCTAGAGACTAATAAAGTATAAAGAGTCCTCATTGCTTGAATTTTGTCGAAGTACCCAACTAAAGGCGGAAGCTTTATTTTTTTTATATATATATATATATATACAGGGTGACTCCGAAGTTGAGTCATTTATTTTAACAGTGAGTAGATCTGATCAAAAGAAATGTTTTTTTCCTTTACCATTTTTCTGGTAAAATTAAAGTAACAAAGTTATAGCCCTTTGGAAGTTTGAGTACTGCCCTGTCTCAATAATAATATGTTCGTGTTTGGCGACAACGGATATAATCCGCCTGACCGGTTCATCGCATCGGAAACAAAAAAGCGAAAGAATTTGAAACGTTTATCACGATGTTTTTCGTCAGTCGATAACGCGTTAGTGAATAGTAGTGTTTGTTGCGTGGCTCAAACGAAATCAAAAATGGCACATGTTTACGAAAATGCTGAACTTGTGGACATGATTCTTATTTACGGGGGGGCAGTCTTTACAAAATGCTCCCGGATGCATCACGGATTTATGCGAATCGGTTTCCCAATCGAGTGCAACCAACCCCTCGTGCCTTTGTTAATGTAGTACAAAGGGCTCGTGAATCAGGTAACTTAAGACCTCACAGGTCAGGGCATGCTGCTCCAAGACCGCACGATCAAATACAGGTCCGCACTGAAATACTTGTCGGGACGATACTTTATTAAACAAGGTAACATTTTTTTTTATTTATTTTTTTATTTTTACACACATATTTTGGTTTATCTTCCTTCTACAATCATTATCTGAAAATTAATGACTCAACTTCAAAGTATATATATATAAATACTGAACAAATAAACAATGTGCGAATAAATGCGCGAAGTTAACAAAGCAACAATTGAAAGATTACCATTGTGTAACATCACCTTTATTTTTTATTACGGCTGAAATTCTTTGAGCCATAGTGTTAACCAAGTTTTGGCAAAAATTTGGTGTAAAACAATCCCATATTTCTTGAAGCTTTTGTCTCAGTTCGGTGATTGTACGAGCAGGATGTTGTCGTAGAACCTTTTTCATCTCGTGCCACAAAGTTTCAATAGGTGACAGATCTGGACTGCTAGAAACCCATTTCAAAAGTGGTACATTATTTTCTTCCATCCATTTTATAGCCTTTTTGAGGTATGGCACGCTGCACCATCTTGCTGAAACACAAAATCTTGGCCGGATGTTAAATATTCTTCCATCACTGGTAAAAGCGATTCTCCTAAAATTGCCAAATATTTGTTTGCATCCACATTTCCATCAATAAAATGAAGTTTTCCTACTCCTTTTGATGACATACTGCCCCAGACCATAATGGATGCTGGAAATTTCACTTTTCTCTTCAGAGTCAACATGGAATGCTTCATTTTTTTTTGCGAATAACTTTACTGCGACTGTCACCAACACAAACTTCAAATCGGGCCTCATCACTCCATTGTATTGCACATCATTGTTGAGGTATCCGTTGTCTATGTTCTTTAGCCCATCTAAGCCGATTTTTCTTTTACAGTGGAGTTAATAGTGGCTTTTCTTTGGCCTATAAACAAGTTGTGCAACTTTAGGGTTTTTACATCAATTTTTTTTAATAAGAAAACTTACCTTGCAAGTGCTAAATCCCAGTTTATGGGCCCCTCTATGAGTTGTGGACCTCGAAATTCTCCTTCCAACAGCGTCACTCCACAGAGCACTTAATTGTAAATAATTGGCACGCCTGTTTTTCACGATTATTCTTCCTAATGCTCTTCGGTCGGCATTTGTGATATTACTTTTTTTCACATATCGTGGCTTAACTGTACCAGTTACGTTATACCTTTTAACAATATTTCTCCCACTGTACCGCGATAAGTCTAACAAAGTTGCAATTTCTGAGTTTGATTTCCCAGAATTAAAAGATTTAATTATCAGTAACTTGAACGAAAACGTGTTGTCCTAGCGATTATTGAAAAACTTGTATTGATACTAACCATCAAACATACTTAAAAACAGAAAAACACATGCAAGAAAATTGGTTGTGGAGTGTGAGTGAGACAACATCTACCGAAAGGTCTCGTTATCGCGATGGTAACAACCGGTTATTTGTTGTCAATGTCATAGTGAGTGTTTTGTAGTCCCTCGCCACGCGTTGTGTACATACGTCCATTTTGTTTCCATTGCTGACTAGTTTCAATATCAATTTTGTGAACGTATTTGAGTTGGAAGTGATTTGTGACTGAACATTTTATTAGTCATGCCTAAAAGTCTCTATCATGCCAAATCGTCCACGTAATAAATGTTTAAATCACCATGCTGCTGATATGGTGTTTGTTTACGGCTTTTGCAATGGAAGTGCCGTCGTTGCTGTGAGAGAATATCGAGGACGATATCCTGACCGAATTACGCAAAATGTTAGGACTTTTGTCTTTACATACCGGAGACTAGTGGAAAGTGGGATTCAAAGGACAGTAAACAACCGGTGTCGGCTACTATCTCCATAAGATGAAGAAGAGATTCTCAACATGCTTACCCGAGATCCAAGAGTTAGTGTGAGGAGGATCGCCGCAAGACTACACTTGTCACATCGGTCGGCTTGGAGAGTCCTTAAGAGAGAAGGTTTACATCCCTATCATTTTAGAAGAGTTCAGGATCTTCGTGAGCCATTTCAACGGCAGCTGCGTCAAGACTGCAACTTTTGGGGAAAAATTCTGTGGACGGACGAAGCAAAATTTACGAGGCAGAGGACCATAAACCATAGAAACGACCACTTGTGGTCTTCGGAAAACCCTCATACGGAGTCTCAGTCGGCCCTGTTGAGCTATCTCCAAGGTTAAATGCCTAGGGATTTTTGGAGTCCTTGAGTTTGCAGATCTACTCTATGATCTGTCACTCATCAACCGCCGCAACATGAGGTTGCAGCTTGACGGAGCTCCCGCACACTTTGCGCGAATTGTACGAGAACATTTCGATGGGCAATATTCCCCATGGACAGGTCGTGGAAGCACTGTCGCTTGCTCACCCGATTTAATGCCCCTAGATTATTTTTTCTGGTGCACAATAAAGCAAAAAGTTTACTGTCATGTGTCGGAGGCATGGAAAGAGCTCGTGGAAAGGATCCATACTGCTGCGAACGGAATTAGAGATGACACGGATATAGTCCGCCGCTCAACACGACACATGGTTTTAAGAGCAACAATGTGCATAATCAATAATGGAGGACATTTTGAACAGCTTCTGTAACATTGAACATGTCGAAACTCTTCAAGAGAAACATTGATTTGTCATTTTTATGTATAAAAAGTTTGAAAGCAATTTGCATTTTATTACACCCATTTTGACCAAGGTTAGATAGCATCTATTACTTAACGTAGAAGACTTAGGATAACAAATTTGATGACCTTCTCTAGATAACATAGTTAGCTGTAGAATTAGCACAAAAAAGTACAATTTCACAGACTAGTTTTTGAATGGTGTGCGGAAATGCAGAAAATAATCAATTTTCTTGCATATTTTTTTATGGTTTTAAGTATGTATGACGGTTAGAATCAATACAAGTTTTTCAATAATCGCCAGGGCAACACGTTTTCGTTCAACTTCAAATGACACTAAATTTATCATTCTGTAACACTTATGTACTCAGTTATTACAATTTTCTTACATGCATTAGCGTAATCGTAACGTAAAAATAAAAATGGCTGCCATTTCAACAGGGGTTAGGTAGGACATTGTAGGGGGTGGATTTCTCGATAAAAATAGCTGAAAAATACCCCCCTTAAATATCGGTATGTCGTGATCAAACAATATATATATATAAATATATATATATATATAAATATATATACAGGGTGACTTCGAAGTTGAGTCATTTATTTTAACAGTGAGTAGATCTGATCAAAAGAAATGTTTTTTTCCTTTACCATTTTTCTGGTAAAATTAAAGTAACAAAGTTATAGCCCTTTGGAAGTTTGAGTACCGCTCTGTTCAATAATACTCGTAATATCATGTGCTCGTGTTTGGCAACAACGGATATAATCCGCCTCGGTTCATCGCATCGGAAACAAAAAAGCGAAAGAATTTGGAACGATGTTTTACAATTATTTTCTTCAGTTCAGTTATACATACAGTCAGTATCAGTCGGTAAGGCATGTGAATAGTGTCTGTTGCGTGGCTCAAACGAAATAAAAAATGGCACATGTTTATGCGGATCGGTTTCCCAATCGAGTGCAACCAACCCCTCGTGCCTTTGTTAATGTAGTACAACGGGCTCGTGAATCAAGTGACTTAAGACCTCACAGGAGACCTCACGATCAAATACAGGTCCGCACTGAAATACTTGTCGGGAGGATACTTTATAAAACAAGGTAAAAATTTTTTTTTATTTTTTTTTATTTTTACACACATATTTTGGTTCATCTTCCTTCTACAATCATTATCTGAAAATTAATGACTCAACTTCAAAGTATATATATATATATATATATATAGGTGAAAAATTAAAGCTTCCGCCTTTTGTTGGGTACTTCGACAAAATTTAAGCAAAGAGGACTCTTTATACTTTTTTTAATTCTCTCTAGCTTTCAATGGACTATGCCATCATCATCAGGAGAGTAGTATGTGAGGATGTTGCTAATTGTTGTTTTCGTATAGGATGAGGGAAACGTCCAGTAACATGGTGAGAGCTGGATACATGGTACAATGGTTAAAATTATATAAAATATGACAAGACAAGTTAAAGACAGATTAAAAATTTCTCTCTCACCATATTACTGGACGTTTCCCTCATCCTATACAAAAACAACAATTAGCAACATCCTCACATACTACTCTCCTGATGATGATGGCAAAGTCCATTGAAAGCTAGAGAGAATTAAAAAAAGTATAAAGAGTCCTCTTTGCTTAAATTTTGTCGAAGTACCCAACAAAAGGCGGAAGCTTTAATTTTTCACCTAACTGGTCTAGACGACAATGACCACGTCTCAAAATATATATATATATATATATATATATATATAATTATTAATTGGGAAATTGGCAAATTTTTTTAGGCTTTAGTAAACTCTTATAACGGTCCTCTATGGAACCATCATCACAAATATGAAGCCAGCAACCAATACGGAAAGGATATAATTTTAAAGAAAACTTACTCGTAGCTGAGGTTGCAGCCAAATGGTGTTTTAAAACATGGATGAAAGCGTTTGTTGCAATTATAAAACCAAAAGGATTGACATATAAAAATCATTGCCAAATTTCAGGTCTAGTGTATACGAGGGACGCTCTGAAAAAACTCATCATATTTCCCAAATTGTTGGTTGCTGCTTTTTATGACAGATCATTGTATGAATGAAAAGGCTGATGTTAAGCAGCTCAGTGTCATTTATTCTTACTTGTTGAATTGTAAAAAGTTAGAACGACTACATATTCCAGTTGATTTAACATCCTCCCAAAATTAAAACCTAAATCCAATTATTTATCCTGTTAATTGAAACAATATCTCACAACAATAATAAATATTAATATATATTCATACAACCCATCTTTTCAAGCGTGTATCACCATCTTACACACATATGAAGTACACTTTTCCAAAACAAATTTAATCCAGCAATTTGGGAAATATGATGAGTTTACGTATACATTAGAGCTAAAATTTGGCAATGATTTTTATACATTTCGACAGTCATCTGTCATCTGTCGACGCATCACTCTTCCGGTTTCGCTCATTTTCTCCACGTGAAATAGATGTAGCATGTTTTCTCCCAAAATTGCAGTTCGATAATTGTTAATGTGATCGGGTGTATTGATATATAGTGTTAACGCCTAACGATGGTTTCCGTCGTTATAAATAAACCCAATGTGTCCGTCCTTTTGGTTTTATAATTGCAACAAGTGCTCTCCACGCTTTCGTTTTGAAACACCATTTGGCTGCAACCTCAGCGACAAGTAAGTTTAAATTTAAATCCTTTCCGTATTGGTGGCTAGCTTCATATTTGTGTTTCAGCTCCTGAGGATGGTTCCATAGAGAAACCGAAAGCTCGAGATTACCGTTAAAAGAGTTTACTAAAGCTTAAAAATTTTTTTGCGTGTGCGTGTGTCTTAAAATACGTATTTTCATTTTCAAACACACACAAAATTTTAATATAATTATTTTATAATAATATAATATATGCATTATAAAATATATCTCTTGAGAAGGTGATTTAACCCATTTTTCCTAAGAGGGCTCTGACAAATGCTATACTCTTTGTTTTGGGCATGAGTCGTTGGGCCCCCGTATATTTTTATTTATCAGTGTCAACCAGACTATTTTTTACACTCCTAGTAGTGATATTATGGAATTTTATAGTTGGCTAGAACTGCAACTTGAAGCCAGGCTTGTAGTCGTTTCGTAACGATGACAGCGGGATTTTAGTCATTTCTATCGTTTTGGAAGTACTTGTGTTAATTGTAGATGCGATACCAACCTGACATAGTTTTCTGGCATCTAGGTAAGACTTTAATGGAGATCTGATGAATCGGTAGCAAGATTTCTGGAAATGGAACCAATACTCAGGACACTCCAACTCATCCAATGTTCCATATGAATAGTAGCCACCGTATGTTCCTGAGTTATTGTAATTTATATTTCCAGAATTTCCATAATTTGTAATACTGGTAGGGTTGTAATTTGTTTTGAAGTTGGAGTTATAATTTGGATTGCGATTCGTATTGAAATTTGTATTATAATTAGGGCTGTAATATTTAGAGTCATAGTTTGTATTATAGGTAAAACCCTTGGTTGTGTTTATGATGGTGCCATTTGGATTATCATTCAACATATATGACTCAATTTGTGTGATGCTGATGCCTGCCGTACACATAAATCCAAAAAGTTGTAACCAACCCATGTTCCTGAAATGAAAAAATAATTAATAGAACAATTTTCCTCTAAAGGGAGAAAATTGATATTTCGGGTATCGCCATAAGCCTCACCGCTGCGATTATTTCCTCCATCTACAGCGGTGACAAAGCGTATTAGGGTGTTCGATACGATCAGATATTTAGAATGATTCTGATAATTGATATTTTGGAGCGATATTTTTATATGCGTTACTTGGGTGTATCGATACATTTCACGAGTATCGTTATCTTTGGATCCGGACTGTGTCGGGAAGAGTGACTAACTTCATATTACTTTTCTTCTGTGTTTCCATCCACTGATGCTACTCATTTCAAGACCTAACAATTTATTTTGGATTCCACGGTAGCTATATAATAATAATTATTAGTGAGAATAATTAATAATAATAAAAATAATAATAACATGCCTTTATTCGATTCTTTTACAAATACATATTTTGGGTAAGGTACTAAAATTTTGGGATTAAAGAATCGAAATGGCGGAGTGTTACCTTAAGGTATTTTTCAACTCAGCCATAAAATAAAATTACAAACATCAATAAGAATAGAGTAGTAAAATAATGAATACATGTGATTTGTGATAATTGCCTAATAATGTTTAAATCTATACAAGTAGGTATACATGTTTAAATTTTAAGTCATTTAATATAAAATCATGATTCGAAAAATCCTAGTCAGTCTTATTCTTGCTGAATTTTTGAAAATTAATTTCATTATTATCAGGTAGAGGAGGCGGATAGAAGCATTGCTTTTGATTTTTTCTTGAAATTTATTAGACTGTAATTGCGGTACTCGGTAGATTATTGTAGTGTTTGGTCGCAATATATGAAAAGCTTTTCTTTTATAACGATGTAGAGTGGTGGGGTATAACTAGAGATTGACTATGTTGCTAAGTTGTTAACATCTTCAAATTTTTGTAGCTTATTGAGAACGTCCTCTGGTTTCTTATTCATTAACGTCTTATGGAGTAAAGATAGTGAATGCTAGTTTCTAAGATTTTCTAAATTCAATTTTCCGTTTTCCTTATAAACATGACTGATATGGTCGTTCGTATCTTCTACGGCCAAGACAATAACGGAAAAAAGAATTTTGGAGTTGCTGCAGCTTGATCTTATCACTTTGCAATAAAGCGGGTCCATATACTGCGTCACAATAAGATATCCTTGAAATTATTAGTGAATCACACAGCTGTAATTTTAATTTACTATTTATGTCTTTGAGGATATAATTGGGGATACCAAAAGATTTTGAACATAACTCCTTTATATGATGGTCAAATTTTAGTTCATTATCCAACCATAAAGATTTTTGCTTACAGTTACTTCTGGTAAAGGAATGTTGTTGATGTTGAGCCGATATAGATTTTCACTTTCTGCGTTGGTCCAAAAATCATAACTTTTGATTTAGAAACATTCAGTCCCTTACCACCATAATCCTTCCCTCCCCGTATGCCCTTACTTCTTCGGACGATGCGCGCACTGGCTATACCAAATTCATATTCGACGGGCAGTTAGGTCCAAACTTCAATAGGCTAAGGCGGTGATGCAGTGCCCTGTTTGACCGATTGGCAAGCATGGGCGTGGTAGCACGCTGTCGGTGATAAAAAGGACAGGCTTGGATCCATACTTCACTTGCCTGTATGCTGGTGTGCGCGAATTTGGGTTGCTAATGCGTTTTACCGCTATGTGAGTAATTGTTGCTTTTATTGTTGTTAATGTTCTTGTTCCCGTTCTGCTTTCGCTGCTCTCTCGTTTTCTAGGTATCCTGATTGTATTACATTGGAGATGTCTGGTACAGACACTGCTGATGAACCCATGCACGTCCACCCAGTAAGAGGTTGCCGTAAAGACCGGTGAGTCCAAGCGGAGCGTTTATATAGTTCTGCGTGAGTGTAGGAGTACGTAGTGGTAGAAGAGAGCTAGATCACCGACGGCCCGTCGATGCAAAATGGTCCCGAAACTGTCCGTTAGAGAAGAGTAATCGATCAGTTGGACAGCCCTCCTCTGAAAGGGATCGAGCATGGGTATTGTAGTCGAGGCAGCAGCACCCCAAACATGTGAGGAGTACTCGAAGAAAAGTGGCACTAACCAAACAGCCTAGCTTTTTCCACCAGCTCCGCTACTGACGAGATGTGTTCGTGCCAGATCAAGTCCTGGGTGATCTGGACACAGCCAAAAACGAGGACGACAGAGAATCATTTTATATAGAAATGACATTGTATAATGGAGAAGATTACCTCACACAAAAATTTTTCAGACGAAAAAAGAAAATATTTAGCGATCTGTGCTACGCCTCTGCCTGCCCGCCCCTCTCCGTCTACCTTTGATTTGCTGTGACGCATAAAGCCATGTACAGATATGTAACAACACCACGAACCGAACCACTCGACGAACCGCAGCGCGCGCATTTTGACGAACAACATTACAACGAACATCACCGCAAACCGAACGACGTCGTGCAACCACATCGCGCAACAAAATGACGATCCAATTTTGATCTTTGTCGTTCACTGAAAGACGAATACTAGCGGAAATGGATATAGAAGTAGGAGCGGCTGCCTATATTGATATTCACTACGGATTATCCAAAAACAAGCGACGACGACGTCCGAGACGATGGTGGCAAACGCAGTTATCAATAGATCATCACACGGTTGCAACAATTTGATAGCGGAATTGAAATTTCAACAAGTAAGAGAGCTGCCATCACAGTACAAGAAAGACTTGCAATTTTTAGCGACGAGTGATTTAGACAGTAATTTGCAATACATGTTTCGAATTTCAAATCAATCGATCAACTACATCATTCCAGAAGTTTGTGGGGCATTGATCGAAGTTTTAAAGGAAAATATACAAGTAAGAAAAATAAATATTTTACTTCTAAGTACATTACAAAGTAACACACTGGTGTTTGCCGCACCGATATGCCTGTCCAAACATGTGCAACTTCGTCGCGAGCCATTCCTTTGATGTTGCGCTGAAAAACCGACAGAGCCTGGATCGGGCCGAACGGCGAGCTGTAACGCTAACCAGGTCAGTGAGTTGGTCATTTTAACGATACGATTTCCGACCGGCCTCGAAGCTGGTGAGAATATTGTGTTGCCTGTAGTAACGACTGACTGAGTCTGAGAATATACATACAGAGTGTTTCATAACTTATCCGACAAAAAAAATGTAATAAATGTCCCACAGAAATTAAGTTATAGACCCGAGTTTCAATACTAAATTGAAAAATAAAGATCTGTATTTTGCGTTCATCGTCGTGATATTAAAACACGCATTAATAATTTATTGTAGCAAATGTTGTACCAAACAACTGACGAAAACAAAATACCAGGATTTTTTTGTTTTTTCATACTGATAAGAACGTGTAAAAACAGTCGATTTTTGTGAAGTTAAATAAAAAAGTATTTTGCGAGTTTATGTTTTTAGTTATTTATTAATAAAAATGGCACATGTGACATTGTTTTAGCGTACGGAGAAGCAGGGCAAAATTCGCGAGCGGCTTCTCGTTTGTATGCACACCGACTTCCGAATAGGCACATACCACATCAGGAAACATTTAGTTCAATTGTTTTACGTGCACGTGCTAGTGGAGATTTGCGCCCCAGATGTGGAGTGGATGGGGTTCGCCCACTGCGCGTTTTGAATGTCGAAGACGAAATTTTGGATATTGTAAAAGAAAATCCGGGAATAAGCACAAAGCAGTTAGCCCAACAGGTCCCAGAAGTGTCACATGAAGCAGCGTGGCGCATTTTACATGAGCCCAACTGTACCCTTATCACGTCCAGTGAGTCCAGGCGTTGCTACCTACTACCCCCTAAGAGTATTATTTTATCTCGATTTCTGCAGGACTTTTATTAGGTTTTTTTTTGAGAGTATTTAAGAATATTAGAAGGAAACTCCTTAGATGGACTCTAGCCTCGATTGAAGAAAAAATCCATGCTGACAATTGCAATGTATTCGTGAATGTTTCAAAAAGATTGAAGCCAAGACTAAGGCCCGTATCGTCAGTCGTCCCTACAATTGTAGGGCGCCTTTATGGCCTCCTTGATTGTCATAGTTTTCTACTTCTCCGGGTCAGCGCTCTATTTTGAGGTTATGTCACAAACATCAATTTGCATCAAATTGTGCTTGGTTTTAAGTTATATCATGTTTTACCAGCCTGAAATTTCCTTCAATTTAAAAGGAAAATAAATCTTCACATTAGCAGAGCGCTGACGCTGACACGGGACAAGTGTAATTTAGAAATTTTTGAAGGAGAGAAAGAAGTATGACAATCAAGGAGGCCATAAACGCGCCCTACAATTGTAGGGTCGACTGACGATACGGGCCTAAGATCAAGATCAGACTAGCATAACGTCCACACCTCAAAAAAGGGGAAGCCAGGAGCTGTTTTCGGCTGACGAAGAAGCATAACCAAATAAATGGCCAACCACACACTGCAGATTTACCGATCAACGCAACAGGCCAAATCGAAGAGCTCCTTCAGAAACAAATCTAAATGTTCACAGATATCTTAAGCAAACTGGGGGCAACAAATAATGTAAGCACGACTGAGTTAGCATTTGTACGTCCAACACCAGCGATGCATTTTTTTGTTATGACGAACACCCTGCACAAACACCTGTGTTTGGGGCACCGAGCCTTCTAAATTTCAATTCACAAGAGCTCACAGCAGTTGTCTAAAATTTAGACTTGTCACTCGATTCTCATTTTCCGAATCTGAAGAATCATCACTGCTAGTTTGCCAAAGTAATCTGCCGTGTATATTTTCAGGTGGAAGTGAAGAAGACGACATTTTATTTCAAATCGTCGTTTTATAGTTAGTTGAAAATGCTTATAATAATACAAGTAGGTAAAATATAAGCAGACGAAGTACACCGTTCCGACAAATGTAAACAATAAATTTAGGTTTAGGATATGCTGTTAACGTCCGGTTGACATTTCAATAGGTAGATCGACCTAAGGTTGAACGCAGATGCGTCGAACCAGCGGTTGAATCGTCGGTTCTGGTTTAAAATACAGAAATTTCAGTTTAACCGCAGGTTCAAATTCAACGGCCGGTCAACCAGAGATTATAAAGCGGAGTTTGAACCTCGCCTTCGGAAATAACATGCCGAAGCCATGGATGTTGTGGCGTCGTGTGTTTGTCAACAATTAAAGATTTACATATCAAGATTGGATCTGGCTAATGGGACCTGCTAATGGGACATTTGTCCTAGTACAAAAAAAAATAAATAAAGGTTGTGCCGGCTTTACGAGCTAGTCTAACCGAAGATGAGAATCGCCCTGTATAGGGCACTGATAGCAGCTGTCCCGTAATTTCGATCCGGAAAATTTTTTAGACGAAAAGCGAGATAACCGAGGTGTTTAATATGGAAACTGACCCAGGGGGGTCAGGAAATGGCGCTTCCACCATGGCAATGGAGATGGAGTCGAAGGAGCAGACCATAGAGGAGCTGAGAGCCGAATTGGAGATGGTTCGACAGGAGCTGTCAAAAAAGGACGATGATAAGAAGACCAATGAAAGATTGATGATGATCATCGAAGCCCAGCAGCGGACAATTACCGACCTAACAGTTAAATTAAACCTCCTACTGAAAACCCAGGTACCTTCCCATCTAAATATTACAAATTCTTCCCAAACACTTCCCAAAAATCCCAGTAAAGACAAAGCTGTCAATCTTAAGAGACCGTTAAATAACTCAAGCGATCTTTCCACAGACGACGATACACTCCCTGACGGTTTTACCAAGGTTAAGCCCCGTAAAACGCGACGAAACAAGACCGACACGACAGGCTTTCCTCCTCTCCCTTCACCAAAATCGCAGTCTGAAACATCTCATTCAACTGCAAGCGACTCGAATAAACAGCCTGTGCCTAATCTATCGGATACTTCCACGCCTTCGACATCTCAGGTACCAGAAGACACGACTGCACAGCCCCCACGCAAGGTACGTGTTACCCCCATCGTTCTTCGTGATGCTTCGAGATGGCGAGGCGTAAATCACAAGTTTATTTCCTTGGGCATCAAATTCGAACGCGCGGTTGCCGTCGATGCAGGAATCAGGATAATTCCCAAGTCCGAGGATGATTACCGCAGGATTATTCGTCTCTTCAGGGAGGAAGAGGTGCCCCATCACACTTTCCCTCTACCCTCCGAGAGGAACATTCATGCTGTAATCAGAGGAGTACATGCGACACTTTCGGAAATTGAGATCAAGGAAGAGTTGCAACAGAGGGGATATTCCCCCCTGCACATAATTCGCCTGAAACGCGGTGGCGGCGTGCCCATGCCTTTGGTGGTAGTCATACTGCCCAAGATAGAAAAATCTCAGCAGCTGTTCAACGAACACGAGCTGCTAGGTTTGGCTATCCGAGTCGAAGTTCAAAAGAACTCAAGACTCATCGGGCAGTGTCACCGCTGCCAAAAATATGGGCATGCGCAATCTTACTGCACTGCACCACCTAAATGTCTAAAATGTGCCTCTGACCACATGACCCACTTATGCCCTCAAACAGAACAAGAGGAACGAAAGTGCGCGAACTGTGGAGGGGGGCATCCAGCGAATAGCCGAACTTGCAGATTTGCCCCTAAGAAAAATCTGCAAGTGATAGCGCAAAGGCGCAATGTAAGTTACGCGGATGCAGCTAGGGATGCAACCCGGGCTGCCCCCTCTGTGGGATCTTCTGCGAACACGCAAAATGTGGACCTGGCAACCGCGCTAAGGTCCTTACAGCAGATCATAGGTCCTCTGATTAGCGCAACACAGGCTTTGCAGGCGATCTTTCCTGCAAATGGCTAGGTACAATCGACGACAGCCTGCATTTATCAAAATTCTTTTTTGGAATTGTTTGGGTCTAAGGGACATTCCCAAAAGACGGGAATTTCATCAAGCTCTTGTGGACGAAAGTATAGATGTGGCCTTGCTGCAGGAAACATTACTTAATCCGGGAGATCGTCTAGCTTTCCCGAATTACGATGTTATCCGTGCTGATAGATTGACTGGACGGGGTGGCGGCTTGGCAGTGCTAGTGAAACGCGGTATTGACTACCACAGAAGCACAAACGCTGACATGCAGAGCATCGAAGCGGCTTCCGTGGTGGTCAATATGACGGGAGGTGTGCCGTTAAAAATCACATCGGTGTATGTCAGGTGTGGTAACAGGCTGCAAGAGGCGGATCTGGAAGTCCTTTTAGACTACTCGGGTCCACTTATTGTGGCAGGGGACTTCAACTGCAAACATCGAGCATGGCATTCCAGGTTGAATTCCACCAGTGGGATCCGACTGTACAACCATGTGATACGAAATGGCTACCTCATACATAGTACTGAGGAGCCGACGCACCACCCATTTAATCACCTTCAGGCACCTGATGTTCTTGATTTGGCATTATCCAAAAACTGTAGCTACAGCATCACTTCTCGAATCATGTATGACATCTCAAGCGATCATCTTCCCGTCGTTTTGGAAGTGGCTAATGAGCAGATCTTGGGGGATGAAATCCCTCCAAGGAAACGCATTGATTGGGAGCTATACAAGTCGCTCCTCAAAGAGTTCCCCAATATACCGATCATAGATGATGAGAACGGTATAGATGCGGCTCAAGCAGAGTGGACAAGTTTTGTTCAGCAAACTCTGCAGCGTGCAGCTGTACTTCCCGTGCAGCGACACGGCAGACCTTTTCTGCCAGCAGACATTCGTCAGAAAATTTCTGATAAAAGAGCTGCAATTAAGCAAGCGAAAAGGTCTTGTCATCCTGATGACATTCGCAGAGCGACGAATCTTGTTCATGAAGTAAGAAATGCTCTTCATGAATTCCGCAATGAGCAATGGAACGACTTTCTGGCGGGGATGCTTGACTCAAGCATTCCTCTCTGGAAGGTGGCGAAGTCGCTCAAAAACGGAAAGCGTGAACAAATCCCACACATTCACGGTCCTGGAGGCATTGTCTTCAGGACAGAGGAGAAGGTTGAGGTTTTCGCCGATGCCATGGAAAGACAGTTCTCTCCCAACTATGATCTTGATAATGACCTCGACGAGGAGCAACACATCGTAAGATCTGTCAGGAGATATTTTAGGGCCAACGGCGTCAGTGACAGTCGCGCATTCGTTGGTGATTTTTCTTCATCAGAAGATTCTTCTTCAGAAGCTTCTTCAACCGAAGATTTGCTTAGCACATCAGCGGTATCTCCTGAGATCCCGCATTGCACACCAGCAGAGATTCAAGGTCATATTAAAGACCTTAAAGTGCGAAAAGCACCTGGGGAGGATCAAATCACTAATAAGGCTCTGAAGCTGCTTTCGCGGAAGTCCTTAACTTATCTCGTGGCAATAGTCAATGCCATGCTCAGGATCCAGTACTTCCCATCCGCGTGGAAGACCGCTGAAGTTATAATGATTCCAAAGAAGGTGGGTTCGATATTTCCCCAGGATTATCGTCCCATTAGCCTGCTGTCAGCTGCGTCTAAGCTCGCTGAAAAGGTGATTCTACGTCACCTTGAGAATTTCTCGTCAGATCACCATGTGATTCCTGACGTGCAATTCGGTTTTCGGTCTGAACATAGTACGGAGCTACAGGCGGTTAGGCTGGTGGAACGTGTAACCAGAGGATTCACCCTTAACGAAAGTACTGGCATCTTGCTTTTGGATGTCTCAAAAGCATTTGACAAGGTGTGGCACGCGGGCCTCTTGTATAAACTAATCCAAAAGGGCTTCCCTTTTTGGCTTCTAAAACTACTGAAATCCTTCCTTGAAGGTAGGAAATTTCGGATCAAAATTGACAATGTGCTGTCGACAACACGGCTGATTACAGCCGGCGTCCCTCAGGGTTCGGTCCTTGGACCTATCCTTTACTCACTGTACATCCATGACGTCCCTAGTCCCAGCAACTGTGAAGTCTATCTCTATGCTGACGATACTGCATTGGTGGCTCAGTCGTGGTCTGGTGACCTAGTCCATGACAGGCTGCAAAGTGCGGTGGAAGAAGTATTAGATTGGGCGGATCGGTGGCTAATTAAAATAAACCATTCGAAAACGCAGGCAATCTACTGTACAAAAAGACGTCGCGGCGTTCCGTCTGAAGTTTCAATGAATGGACTTCGTATACCATGGGAATCCTCCGCTAAGTATCTCGGTGTCATTCTGGACAAAGGGATGACTTGGCGGAACCATATGGAAGCGCTAAAAACTAAATTCCAAATTACGTTTCGGCAGCTTTACCCATTATTATGTAAACGGTCAAAATTAAGTTTGATTAACAAGATTCGACTCTATAAGGTGGTCATAAGACCAGCAATGACATACGCATGTGCGGCTTGGTGTTTTATTGCTAAAACACACATGCGAAGTCTGCAGGTTCTGCAAAGCAGGACGTTGCGCACTATTGCTGATGCCCCATGGTATGTCTCTAACGAAACTCTACATAGAGACCTCGATGTCCCTTACCTAAATGACTACATTAAGCAACAGGCGCAGCGGCGCTATAGCCTAGCGGAATCGCACAGCAACCCTCTGTTGCGTGATTCAGTGGACTACACAGTCGAGCAAGTTCGCAAGCACAAAAGGCCGCGGCTCGCACTGTAATCAAAATTAACTCGTGAACTTAGAACAACCAAAATTTGAGCATTTTTACACAATCTTTAGAAAAAATCAAATATTTTTAGACCATATCAAAATCTGTGAAGCGATTTTAACAATGCCTAAACGCTGCATATCCTAAAAGATTCTCTTCTTCCCCTTTGCTCTCGTTCTTCCTTCTCTCCTTTCCTTCCCCTTTTTTCCTTAAAATTGTCTGGTTTCTGGGTTACCAGACCTGACAGACTTACAAACTGACACTGTGACTCAAGAGCTAAGGTCCCACGGACCGCTCTGACAACCAACGATGACTTGACCGAAGATGGGTTTAGAACAACCTGGTTTCAGCAGGATTGATGTCCGGCTCATAACACCATTCAAGTCAGGAACTTCTTAAGAGAGCAGGAGCTGTTTTTGGCTGACGAAGAAGCATAACCAAATGAATGGCCAACCACACACTGCAGGTTTACCGATCAAGGCAACAGGCCAAATCGAAGAGCTCCTTCAGACACAAATCGAAATGTTCACAGATATCTTAAGCAAATTGGGGGCAACAAATAATGTAAGCACGACTGAGTAAGCATTTGTACGTCCAACACCAGCGATGAATTTTTCTGTTATGACGAACACCCTGCACAAACACCTGTGTTTGGGGCACCGAGCCTAGTAAACGGCAATTCACAAGAGCTCACAGCAGTTGTCACTGGATCAGACGAGGATATGCTGAGGAGTCAGATATGTGAAGCATAGCGAAAATTAGCGTCACTCCAATCATGGGCGTAGCCAGGGAGTTCTCCAGGGTGGGGCAAGAAAACAAGGAAACTCAACTTAACATAAAAAATTTATTAAAAAAACATGTTGGGTTTATATATAAGTATTTTATTTTAGCATTAGTTTTCTACAATTCTTGCTAAACCTGGACAAAATTTCTTTTTCAAACTCATCCTTCGCGTTTAAAACTCTTTTTCGATGGACGCTCATCGTGCAAAGTCCAACAAGCCGATTTTCCAACATTGTTGATCATAACCAAGTTTTTACCCGACGTAAGGTGCTGAATGATCTTTCTATTGTGCAGGTAGTGCAAGGCTGCGCGAGTGAAATTTGGAGGGCTTTTTTAATGCCTGGGTAAAAAGATTGCGCCTCTTTAACTAGTTCAACTAGTTCAATCTCTTTTAACTCCGAGTCTGACTTCTTTTTTTCTTTCCACAGATTATACCATAGTTCCATTTCAGCCAAAATCTCGTTTAAGTTGTAGTAGTCACAAAAGACTTTAACTTTTTTTAAAAACTCAGCAAATGATGAAGAAAGAAATATACTAGGGTGTAATGAAAGCAACTCGTAGGCTGGCAGATTTTCATTAGAGAATCGCTGTCCTAAAGACATTATCAATGAATCCAGATACGGAATTATAAAAGATCTCGTCCAGTACTCAGTACCAGAAGCTGCTGGAGGATTTGCACGAAGCGTTTGTCGGTTTGTAACTCTCGGCATTTTAAAGTCCGTATTAATGTCTTCGGCTATTTTTTCGGCTTCTTTTAGTATGTATACGCTTTCGGCACTAACATTTTCCCGGTGTGTTTTTAAAAGGTCTGTAATTCTTTTTACATGATTCATACATTGTAATAAGTCTAAACTTTTTGACTGCAAAACATTCACAACTGGTTGCAATAATGCAGAATATTTTGCTATTAAGCAGACACTTACAATAAACTCGGAATTTGAAGCAGCACAATGCATTTGAAAAGCAGCTTTTCTCGTAGCTGCATTACCATCTGTTGAGAGCGTTTTTAAAGCAGCCACGATTTCTACATAATGCTCTCTAAAAATGGCGATGCTTCTGTATTTTTGAGACCAGCGGGTCTCACAGAACATCGGCACGTTTGGAACGAATTTTCGCCGAAGTGGGGATTCTCGGAAAAATCTTATTATTTCTTTTATTATGGCCACTGTATTTCGAATCATTGCTAACTGGTTTAAATCGTTCACCACTAAATTAAGTTTGTGACTAGCACAATGAAAATACAACCCCCGCATGTACTTTTCCCGGAGAATTTTTTGTACCCCGCCGTCCTTTCCAGCCATGGTGGAACATCCATCGTACCCTTGTCCGACGCACTTTTCAGGGTCAAGGCCTGCGTTGGCTAGGAAATTATCAATGGCGGAGGCTATAGAAATAGCATCCATGGCATTTAGTTCCACGAACCCCAGAAATTCTTCTCGAATCATCATAAGTTCTTCATCAAAAAACCTCACACCAATAGAAAGTTGTTCTTTTCCAGAAATATCGCTGCTTTCATCGGCTAGTATACTGTATGCGCATGCCTTCCTGATATCCATAATGATATCCTCTCTTATGACCTCACCACAAAGGTCAATAATTTCATTCTGAATTTGTGGTGACAGGTAGGTGGCATTTTTTGGGCCATTCTCCATGTGTGTTTTCAAGTTTTGGTCACCAGCTTCAATTTTAAGTTTAATCAGGTCTTGGAAAACTCCCTCGTGAAGTTCTTTGCCCCTTAAAGGCAAATCATGTGTCCCACAAAAAATGACGGTTGAAATTATTGATGCTAAAATCTTCTTATTCGCCTCTATTTCACTATTGTGAGCAGATATCAGCTGCACATCAACTGGTAACTTCTCATCGAAACATTTTGCAGCTGTAGCTGCTGATTTATGCCATTGAGATGATGTATGCGATTTGGCAAACTCGTGCATATCTTTATAGCGGGTAAACGGCCGCACTATAAATGAGCCTAGGACACCACGCACATTAGTAGGAGGAAAAAGTACACAATAAATGCACAAGGCGCCCTTTAACTTTTTTGAGTATGCAAGCCAAGGGGCATATTCAGATAGTCAGCAGAATTTAAATTTCCTCTTCAACTGAACAGCATCCTTGGAAAAGTCATAACTGGCAGGTGGAGACCAGCAGTTTTTCAAAACTTCTCTTCTTTGAACTGAAGTCATACTAAATGAACGTCCAACCCAGTTACCAAGGTCATTTTCATAATAGGATTCATCAAATGTTTTGCCGGATCCTGACGGTAGTGAAGATTGACTCGGTGTATCCAAAACGACTGGGGCGCTAGAGCCGCAAGAACTGACATTTTGTTTTGACTTTTCTTCCCCGCCGCTATCACTCCCGCTCTCGCCACTACTTTTATCTGTTTGCTTCCTTTTCTGACTACCTAAAAAATATCCAAGTATACACAAAAGGTACATATTGTATGCTCAGCCTGCGCCAAATTTATTCTCATTGCTACTATCACTAGCATAAGAATATCAACACCGACTGAACGGAAAACCACAAAACATCGGAAAACGGCTAGCCGAGTAAACTCGCCATCGCCATTCATAAACAAATCACTTATTTAATGATAAGTGATATGTAATGATAACTATATTCCCTTCTTACCCTTACCTAATAATAATTAGTAAGTATTCAAATTATTGCTTGCTTACCTTTGGAGCTAAAGAATTTTCTAATGTCCATTATTAAATAAACTTTTATCCACGGCTCACTGGCAAACTGCTTGAGACAAAAAATCTTCGAGTACACCTTAACTATGTACGAATATGCGTAACACAAATAATTAGGTAAACCAAAAATAAACATTACTAACAAACAAACCAAAATCTCAAAAAAACAGTGATGCTCAATGCTCAAATACAAAACAAAGCAAGCTTTACATTTGATTTCGCGAAATAAGTTAACCTTAAAGTGTGAACTGTCAACTGGTAGTGGCAAACAATTACGAATTCAAAGTGGTCCCTCGCTAAAAACGGGTTGGGAACCGCTGATCTAAAACCTAACAATACAATGGCAAATGGCAACTTAAATGGGAGCTATTGAAACTTGTTTCTATGCAACCAGATATACACTATTTTATTATAATTTCTTGCATTTAAACTGGGAGCGTTGCTTTTTTATTCATTAATTTTAACTTTTTAGGATGCGAAAATATCTGACATACCCAGTTAAGAGGTTTAGGAAGTAAGTAGGGTAGGATCATTTGAATTAATTTTTTTTTAGTTATATAATTCAATTTAATTTTTTTAATAGGGTCCGTCTAGGGGGGGGCAAGCGCCCCACCCTGCCCCACCTTGACTACGCCCATGACTCCAATCCAGCACAGCTTCTCAGTTCGAGATAGAGTTCAAACCTGTTACTAAAGAAGCCGAACCTTTGATTCCAAAAACTGATGAATCAAGAGCTCAGACTGGGGCTGCGTACCGAAGACTGAGTAGCCAAGATTAGAATAAAGTCAGATACTAGGTCCAAAAGAACATACATGATTCATCAGTGTATGCACCCCTGAGGGTAAATCCTCAGTTAAGATTTGTAGCGTGGTGACCCTCAGAGACCCAGTTAAGGCAGACTACAGATTAGGGACAATAACCCACGGATTTCTGCTTCAACGAAAGGCATTTGAAAAGGGCATCAACCAGGTCTTGGCGGCTATACCATCCCAACAGTTACATGAAGAGGTTTAAAAAGCAGTTAACTCCAACAGACGCAGAATTTCGCAAAACTTCTGATGATCTTCTTCAATATACCTGTGGTCGTCGTACTGAAGTAATCGAGTCCAGGAGAAAACTATTTAAGGTGTCAGGCAAATTTTTGGATGACACCTTACATTCAATACCTCCTTCGTGCTCACACCTTTCCCCTAACACGAACTTTCGGAAGCACTATAGTACCATGGTGGGTTCAATAAGTTTTTTCCGAACAGACGTGTCAAGCTGCATGCCTCAGCGTCTCAATCGGTAGCCCTCACAGGCAATACTAAAGCATATAGGCCACTCAAAAACTCTTAGAGATCACAAAGCGAGTACGCAGGCAAACACAAGCAAGCTCACTCGTCACACAAGAAAATAAGAAAAACAAATCAAAAGAACGTTAAGAAAAACAGTCGAGTGTCCACAAAGAGATATTGACACAAATCAACGCACCTTCCAAGCGGGGCAGCTACAACGCTTTGTCCATCTCTACCAGGCACTAGGCGCAGGAAAGGGGTTGATGAAAATTATAACCGGCTACCGAATATCATTCATAAAATCACCAGTTCGAATAAAGCCCACACCAAGAATGATAAAATCGTTCGAGACAAAAGTGGGCATGGACTCAGAACTTCAAAATCTTCTAAAAATCAATGCAGTAGAGAAATGCCAGTCAGAATCGGTATACCCGTCAACAATGTTCTTGCGGCCGAAGACAGACGGGTCCAAGCGACTGATTTTCAATTTAAAGGGACTAAACACATTTGTAAAACGGCCAAAGTTTCGATTGATCAACCATTCAAAAATCACAGATTTTCTGCAACCCAACGACATGGGAAAAATAGGCATATCACAAACCTACTATCATGTACCCGTTTCGCCAAAACACCGCAGGTTCCTGGCTTTTGCTTACAACTAAAGTTGCCTCCCATTTGGACTGGCCTTTTGTACACATAACAAACTGAATCGCAGAGGTATTGCGAAGCGAAGGAATGAGAGTCGTAGTTTATTTGGACGATTTTCTAATTGTGGACCAAAATCGCCATATGTTAGAAAAACAGATACAACGAGCAACTCAGTTGTTATCACTTCTAGGTTGGAAGATAAACATAGAAAACAAAGCAGAAAATCGAATATCTGGGCATCATCTGGAATACTTTAATAAACAGGAAAAAATTGTCATCTCGGAAAAGAGAAGCAATATCATTAAGGATAAAAGGTGTTCTAAGAAAAAGATCTTGTCATGGATCGAGACAAAGAAAATTTCTGGGGCATCTAAGCTTCTCATCAATAGCAGTGCAGCAGAATGCCTCTGGTGGCTTCAAAATGTCGTCAAATCCTCTCACACAGATGCGGCAAGCCTCACAGTTTTTCTTACCACATATGCACCAAAATGGATATGGGATGCCCTGTTAGGGAACAAACGTTTATCAGGAAATTGGACGCTGCGACAGATCAATTGGCACACCAAGAGAACCAAGAGAACAACTGTGCACTGTTTCCAAAGTTTTAAAACGAAGAATATCATTACTAAGAGGAAAGTCACTCATCTTGCAGACAGACCAGAGAAAGACCAATGAGGAAGAAATGGGAATATTAACACTAGCATATCAAAACGGTATCACTTTTGGCAGCCGGATACTTGCCTGGGAAGTACAACGGGACTGCAGACAGCCTTTCTAGAGATGTAGTGCCCTAAGTGTGGCAACTGACGAGAGAAGAAACAGCAATTTTTCAGCTTAGTAGACCTCTTTGCTTCGGCGAGCTCAGCGATCCTTCCACGCTATGTAAGCGAAGGTGCACGATATCGGAATGTACTATTCACAGTCGCATTAAGTCAAAAGTCAAGTATGAAAATTCAATCTAGGTTGGGTCTCTCCCCCACCAACAATGATACCTCGCATTCTACAACATATGAACCAGTGCGAGGAAGTTTACCTCATTAGCGTCCCGATATGGAGCAAGGTGTTCTGGAGAACAGATCTCACGAGGAGCAAAGTAGCACCGCCGTACAAAATAAAGGATTTGAGGAATGTATTTTGAAAAAATGGAGCCATGAAGATGTAGCACTTCTTGCGTCAGCATGCAGAACATCTACTATAAAAACTTATTATCCGGCATGGAGGCGGTGGTGTAAGTGGTCAGAAGCAAATCGTATCAACAAAAATGATCCTGATCCATATAAGTTCGCAAAATTTATCTGCCGTTTACCCAGGGTACTATACTTAGCACCCAGCACTATAATAGTACACAAATCCCTAGTCTGTAACTTTGCGAATCCAGAAAAGTCAGAAAGACTAAGTTCGTTTATTCTGACTAGACAATTGATTAAAGCAATCGATCTAAGTATCCCTAGAACTCCGAAAGCTCCGATTTTGAGATATCGGTACTCTAAATAAAATTTATATATTTATTGTTTTTCCATAGTGAAGAAATATATGCATCAATTCTTCATTCCAAAGGTGAATTACATATTATCCTACATCACAGTACGCTTTTCATATTTAGGCGCACCGCCGCCGCCAGCAGAAAACAAACACATCTTATGGTGGGTCAAGCGAAGGCTCAGACCCCTAAATCACAGCGTGTTCCCCCGAATGGGTTGAAAACGAGTATTTAGGATCGTTATTATTTGGATGATACTTGGATTAACGGTGGACCATTGATTAACGTATTCTATCTGAAGATTTAATATACAGGGTGTTTCAGTTTATTGTGCACAACTTTAAGATTCGCTAGAACTTTTAAAATTAATGCATAAAGTCTATATAAACATGGGTCGAAAAATGCGTGGCTTCCGAAATACAGGGTGTTTAAATTTACTTTCTAAAATAGTTTTTTTTTTAAATATTTCGAACAATATTTGATGTATAACAGTGAAAATTGGTATACAAGGGTTTTTTGGTACGACAAAACGAACCATGAGCATAGTTTTACTGTAGCCGCTAGAGGGCGCTCTCTACTGTACCTGTAGTGTATTAAAATGACCGAAATTTTTTTCTTAGTGCAATTTTTTGCTGTTTGAATAAAAAAACTGATTCTTCGTACTTTTCAACATAAAAAAGCTCTCCTGTGAGTTTTCGTTATAGTTAGCCGTTTTTGAGATATTTCAATTTTTAAGGCCTACAATGTGTAGGTTGGCTCTTGTTGTGGACTTCGTGTGTCATTTTTTTTTTCCTCTCCATCTTCGTTTTCTCAGGTTACACCCGTATCCGGATGTGTGGGCATGTGTATCTACTTTTGTAGTTGCATATGAGCATTCATTTCGGGTGTGAGGAAGCCAAGCAGCAGAGATACGTATCGCTCGGGTTACCTATCCTATTTTCTGCTCGAATCCACTTTCCTCCTTTTTGCGGATTTTGCCCATTATTTTCCTACTTTTTGTTATATATATATATATACAACTAACGGCTGAAGCTTACTATACAGCGCTTTTCTTGTCCCCTCCCCTTCGATTTTTTAAACGCATCAATTCAAAAAATCAAAACTTGAGGTAATGAAATTGATGCGTGGATACCATATTTTATAGTAAAATTGACAGATGAAAATGTCAAGATGGCCGCTGGGCGTCATCTTGGAAAAAAATTATATGAAAACGGGGGTCGTGTGGCACATCTTTTTGAAGCTCCTGACGAGTACTTTCTGACCCTAGAATATAAAGTCAATACCTTTACCTACTACAAAATGGTGGTGCATTTAATAATTACTTGAATACAAACCCACTAACATGCATATCTCTACAAATAATTGTAATTCCCTGCCGTATCCACAGCAACAGCGATAAAAATTTGTTTTGTTATTTATTGTTGACAGTGGACAGTGGAGTATCAGTACGAAAACAAACATCGTTGTACAGTCAAAATATTCTTATTTAGTTTTCGGTTTTAGTGCTAGATACTGTTTGAACTATTTTTAAAATGGTCAATTCTCGTCCATTGGAAGAAAAAATCAAAGCGATTTTTATTTATGATGCGACGCGTAACTTTCACGAGACCGAAAGGATTTTTAATGATCGTTTCCCGAATCGTCCTATCTGTAGAAAATATTTAAGTGAACTTGTATCTAAATTTACAGCTACTGGTAGTGTACACAACAAAAAGCCCCCAGGTCATCCGACCATCCCGAAAGAAAAGCAAGTTCAAATAATTGGTGAGATCATAGTAAATCCCCAACAGTCTACTTCCTCCATCGCGAATGTATGTGAGGTTTGGCCTTCTACTGTATGGAGACTTTTGAAAAAGAATAAGTATCACCCATACAAAATTCAAATCGTACATCAGCTAACTGAAGATGACCCTGATCGAAGACTATGACGGAAACTATCGCACGGCATCCCAGCTATATTCAAAATATTTGTTTTAGTGATGAATGTACATTTTTTCTCAACTGTAATGTGCATAGACAAAATTGTCGTTATTGGAGTGACACCAATCCTCACGTCTTCCGGGAAACTCATACTCAATATCCACAAGAAATTAACGTTTGTGCTGGGATATTGGGAAATCATATTGTGTGGCCTCTATTCATCGAACAAACTTTAACCTGGGAACTGTATTTGGATATGCTAATCCTAATGAATTTGATACTGATATTGTATTCCAGCAAGATGGTGCTCCACCACACTACTACAGACAAGTTAGAAATTATTCAGATAACAATTTCCCCGGTCGTTGGATTGGCCATCGAGGTCCTGAGGAATGACCAGCTCGCTCGCCAGATTTGACTTTTTTATGGGGCTATTTGAAGCAAAAGGTGTACGAAACTGAACCTGCTTCAATATTGGATATACGGCTGAGAACAAATATTTGTAGAAATATCGATCTTACTATGATTGAAAATGTTCGACGCGAAATTACGGACCGGCTGTTATTGTGTCAAGAAGCTCAAGCCAACCATTTCCAGCATCTTCTAAATTGAACTCAACGTATTTATTCGAATTATCGAAATGTCAATGTATTCAGGTAATTATTAAATGTACCACCATCTTGTAGTAGGTAAAGGTATTGACTTTATATTCTAGGGTTATAAAGTACTCGCCGGTAGCTTAAAAATGATGTGCCACAAGACCCACGTTTTCATATAATTTTTTTCCAAGATGGCGCCCAGCGGCCATTTTGACATTTTCATCTGTCAATTTTACTCTAAAATATGGTATCCACGCATCAATTTCATTACCTCAAGTTTTAATTTTTTGAATTGATCCGTTCAAGAAATCAAAGGGGAGGGGGACATTAAAGAAACGCAATATTTGTATATATACAAAGTAGGAAAATTATATATATATATATACCTTTCTCCGCATGATCATTTTCTCTATATACAGGGTGGCCAAACACGTGACGTCATAAAAAAAAAATTAGATTCCCCACATCGAGAGGAACCCAAATCACCCCCATATATATGGTCCGATTTTGTTTAGTTTAGGAGTTATGATTTTTTTTCGGATTTTTCGAGAATTTTTGAGTTCTGTGTTTATTTTTACCATAACTTCGTTAATAATTGTGATAAATGCCTGCTTTTTTCACGATTATGTAGCTAAGACCTAAGGCTTAACTATCATATAATCATTCAAGTCATGTAACTAATACTACTTTTTAATTTTTTTCAAAATCTTCGAACATAACAAAAAAGTAAAAAAGTGCAACAACTTTGAACGTTTATAAAAAATTGAAAAAACATGTTCTTACTATTCGTAAGTATCTTAAAAACTTCCTTACGGTATCAGCTATTTACCGTAAAAATTTCATCAACCTAGCTTTACTACATGCTACCGTAATTGTGGCTCAAATAGAACCGAACCCAAAATTGGATAACCCTCTGCTCAATAGAAATTGTTAGTTTCGGAAAAAAAATTTACAAAAA